>JXCR01110640.1:70515-103101 GCA_002079205.1 Phalaenopsis hybrid cultivar | reverse complement strand
TGCAAGAATCCTCATTGAAAGGGACATAACTCTCCTTGAAATGAAGAGGATATGGATTGGGAATGATAATAAAGGATTCTGGCAAGAGGTGATAATGGAACAGAAGCCATACTATTGTCAACATTGTAGGATGTTTGGACATACAAAGGAAATGTGTTATAGACTTCATCGCCCACATAGAAGAATCCAACAGATTCCACCCAAGGAGGTTGCTGAAAAGGTCAACCACAATAATCTAGAAGGAGGAAATGAGATGGAAAGACAGGAATCAACTCAACTAATAGTTGCTGAGAAATTTACCTCACATGGAAGCAATCAGGAAAAACAAAATGAAATTGAAAAAAGCCCAAAAAATTCAAGAAAACGAGTTGCAGAGATGGAAAATCCCTCTCAGACTCATCATCATGCTAGAGGTGAAAATAACAAGGTTGTACCCACCATGGAATCAGATTCAGGGATAGAAATGAAGCAGGAGGAGACCCCAACACCAACTGAAAAGTTAATGACAGACATCAACAAGCTATTGGAGACAGATTGACAACAGCAGAGAAATAAGAAAAAGAAGAGGTCAAAGATGGAAGAGCAGAGGACAGTGGAGGTTCAAGGCAAACAGACCAAGGCAAAGGAGTCTATCCAAGCATATCATATTTCTCATTCACTGAAGGGAAGGACCAGATCCAGATCCCAAACCTCAAGTCACACATCCTAATTACATGATTAACTTCCTAAGTTGGAACATAAGGGGGATAGGTAACCCTCTTTCTTTTAAAGACTCAAATATCTTAACAAGAAATACAGGTTTTGGTGCATGGACATTTTAGAACTAATGGTTCATAGTAACCAACAAAAATATGAAAAAGCTTTTCCAGGATTTTACCTTATTCATAACTTGAATAATAAGATTTGGATATTTTGCAGAAAGGAGATGCAATGCCAAGTCCAACTCAATCAATCTCAATTCATACACCTCTTCTTTAACATGGCAGGAAAGACTTGGAATGCAACTTTTATTTATGTTGGTTTTTCTAGTTCAGCAAGGCNACACATCCTAATTACATGATTAACTTCCTAAGTTGGAACATAAGGGGGATAGGTAACCCTCTTTCTTTTAAAAGACTCAAATATCTCAACAAGAAATACAAGTTTTGGTGCATGGACATTTTAGAACTAATGGTTCATAGTAACCAACAAAAATAGGAAAAAGCTTTTTCAGGATTTTACCTTATTCATAACTTGAATAATAAGATTTGGATATTTTGCAGAAAGGAGATGCAATGTCAAGTCCAACTCAATCAATCTCAATTCATACACCTCTTCTTTAACATGGCAGGAAAAACTTGGAATGCAACTTTTATTTATGTTGGTTTTTCTAGTTCAGCAAGGTAGGCACTATGGGAAGAGTTGCAAAAAATTCATGATCAAACTGACACTGCTTGGATTGTGGGAGGTGACTTCAACTGCCTGACTTCTCCTGCTGAAAAGAGCGAGGGCAGACCCATAGTCTTGCTAAAATGATTGATTTTAATGATAACATCCAGAAGAGTGGACTCTTTGATTTGGGGTACAATGTACCCAAATTTACTTGGAGGAGGGGAATTTGTGGGAGAGATTAGATAGAATGCTTGCTAATGATCACTGGATTCAATCCTTCTTACAGACAACAATAACCCACCTCAGCTTGGCTGGGTCTGATCATAGACCTATGATAGTAACCATCTCATCAAAAGAGCTCAACCACAGGAACCCTTTCAGATACCAAAATGTTTGGTCAAGCCATAAGGATTTCATCAAAATTGTGAGGGGGAACTAGAAGGACTGTGATCACTCAAATCCCTTAATTCATCTGTGGAATCTTCAAAAAAAGTTGGCAAAGCTTTAAGTTAGTGGAGCTGNTGGGAAGAGTTGCAAAAAATTCATGATCAAACTGACACTGCTTGGATTGTGGGAGGTGACTTCAACTGCCTGGCTTCTCCTGCTGAAAAGAGCGAGGGCAGACCCATAGTCTTGCAAAAATGACTGATTTTAATGATAACATCCAGAAGAGTGGACTCTTTGATTTGGGGTACAATGGACCCAAATTTACTTGGAGGAGGGGAATTTGTGGGAGAGATTAGATAGAATGCTTTCTAATGATCACTGGATTCAATCCTTCTTACAGACAACAATAATCCACCTCAGCTTGGCTGGGTCTGATCATAGACTTATGATAGTAACCATCTCATCAAAGGAGCCCAACCACAGGAACCCTTTCAGATACCAAAATTTTTGGTCAAGCCATAAGGATTTCATCAAAATTGTGAGGGGGAACTAGAGGGACTGTGATCACTCAAATCCCTTAATTCATCTGTGGAATCTTCAAAAAAAGTTTGCAAAGCTTTAAGTCAATGGAGCTGGAACACTTTCGGGAACCTACTGAATGGGGTGGAGAAGGCAGAAAAGGAGCTGATACAAATGGAGCAAGACCATAGTAATGGGCTGGTGGAAGAGGCCTCCCTTTTGGAAGCCAATGAAAAACTGCTTGTTGCTGTCAAGTGGCAAGAAATTTTCTTAAAACAAAAGGCTACCAAAACCAAGTTTAATGAGAGGGACAGAAATTCAAAGTATTATCATGCTTGCACTAAGCATCAAAGGAAGTGCAATACCATACATTCAATCAAAGATGATTATGGAAACTGTATCAGAGATGAGAAAGGGATTACAAAATGAATATATCCGTGATAGGGTTGGTGTAGCTCCAGTGACAGACAAAAATTAGAGAGCCGTCTTAGATGGTTTTGTCACACCAGGAACAGACATTCAGAGGGTTCATCTCCAATTTACTGCACTACATTACAGCAGACATGATATGTATTAGACATGATCAGCTTATGATATATACTTGGCATGAAACATTTGTGGATGTACTTTGATGCAATTAGCAATTGTACTTTTTGAGGCTTTGGCCTACATTCAATCTGTAACATTTATTGAAACAGATATATGAAGTTTCTTTTAGAAATTTGTCTTTTTGTCAATTGCCTTTGTGTGCGATGGATAAAAGCCATGGACCATACGTTGGTTTGAGATTATAAAGAACAGAGAACAAAACAACAAAACAAAACAAAAAAAAAGTTGACGATAATAAAATTTAAATAAAAATAACAAACAACCAAACAACAAAACAATTCTCTTTTGAAAAATCAACCAACTAAAATTATATTTTTGAAAACATATTTTAAAAATTAAACATGATAACAACGACAAGAAAAAAAAATAAATCTATCTTACCCTTTGCTCGCGCAGCACAACTATCTTTGTCTGCACTAGTTCTTTTCACACCCCCGCGGAATTTCACGTTCTGCACAAAACCTCACAAAAAGTTTGCAAATCTTCTTCAACAATGTCAACCTTTTTCACACAACACGTATCTTTGGATTCAACATCACCAATTCTCATTTTGGAATCAGTCCTTAACTTCTGATTCCTTTCCTTTCGAGGTCGATCCTTAACTTACGACTCTCTTTTGAGATCGATCATTAACTTTCAATTCTCATTTTGAAATCAGTCCTTAACTTCTGATTCCTTTCCTTTCAAGGTCGGTCTTTAACTTCCGACTATCTCTTGAGATTGATCCTTAACTTTCAATTCTCATTTTGTAATCGGTCCCTAACTTCTGATTCACTTCCTTTTGAGATCGGTCCTTAACTTCTGACTCTCTCTTGAGATTGATCCTTAACTTTCAAATCTCATTTTGGAATCAGTCCCTAACTTCTAATTTAATTCTTTTCGAGGTCAGTCCTTAACTTCTGACTCTCTCTTTTGAGATTGATCATTAACTTTCAATTATCATTTTGGAATCAATCCTTAACTTTTGATTCATCGGTCCTTAACTTCCGACTCTCTTTTGAGATTGATCATTAACTTTTAATTCTCATTTTGCAATCAATCATTAACTTCTGATTCACTTCCTTTCGAGGTCGATACTTAACTTCCAACTCTCTTTTGAGATTGATCATTAATTTTCAATTCTCATTTTGGAATCAGTCCTTAACTTCTAATTCCTTTCCTTTCGAGGTCAGTCCTTAACTTTTGACTCTCTTCTGAGATTGATCATTAACTTTCAGTTCTCATTTTGGAATCAGTCCTTAACTTCTAATTCCTTTCCTTTGGAGGTCGGTCCTTAACTTACGACTCTTTTTTGAGATTGATCATTAACTTTTAATTCTCATTTTGCAATCAGTCATCAACTCCTGATTCACTTCTTTTTGAGGTCGGTCATTAACTTTTGACTCTCTTTTCAGATTGATCATTAACTTTCAATTCTCATTTTGGAATCAGACCTTAACTTCTGATTCCTTTCCTTTCAAGGTCAGTCCTTAACTTCCGACTCTCCCTTAAGATTGATCCTTAACTTTCAATTCTCATTTTATAATCAGTCTCTAACTTCTGATTCACTTCCTTTTGAGGTCAGTCCTTAACTTCCGACTCTCTTTTGGGATTGATCATTAACTTTCAATTCTCATTTTGGAATCAGTCATTAACTTCTGATTCCTTTTGATGTCGGTCCTTAACTTTCGACTCTCTTTTGAGATTGATCATTAACTTTCAATTCTCATTTTGGAATCAATCCTTAACTTCTGATTCCTTTCATTTCAAGGTCGGTCCTTAACTTCTGACTCTCTTTTGAGATTGATCATTAACTTTCAATTCTCATTTTGGAATCAATCCCTAAGTTTTGATTCACTTCTTTTCGAAGTCGATCTTTAACTTTCGACTCTCTCTTTTGAGATTGATCATTAACTTTCAATTCTCATTTTATAATCAGTCCTTAACTTCTGATTCACTTCTTTTCGAGATCGGTCCTTAACTTTCGACCCGCTCTTGAGATTGATCCTTAACTTTCAATTCTCATTTTAGAATCAGTCCTTAACTTATGATTCCTCTTTTCTTTCGAGGTCGGTCCCTAACTTCCAACCCTCTTTTGAAATTAATACCTAAACTTCAATTCCCACCTTGGGGTTAGCACTTACATATACTAAGTCCCATCCTCTATAATAAACCTAAAATCTGATAACTCAGAACCAACTCTCCAATCCCTAGCGAGAGTTCCTACCTCTTGACTTCAATCAAATATTCATCTGCTAATTCCCAAGCGGAAAAAAATAACACACACAATTCTACACCTCCTTCTAAGTTTGTTGTCTTTAGAAGTCTGTGTTGGTTTTGTTGATCTCGTCGGTCAACGTCAACAAGCATAGTGTGCTTGCCCTGCACACTCACACCTATTGGGGTCCATTTGTTGACCTCACTTTTGGTTGAGGTCTAGTTTTTCCTCTTTAGTAGCCTAGGGTATAGCCATAAGATTTTCTTATTGACTATTCTTAGAAAACTAGGAAAGGAACCCTCACCATTAGAAATTCTACCCTCTTCCTTGCTCAACTTGAACTTCCACATGGTGGTCCTAACCTCTAGGACTTAGTAGGTAGGGTCATTATGGGGGAGCCCAAGGAGAGTTCACCATAGGAATATTTGACTTTAGGGTTGACCCTGGGTGTTTGTCTAGAGCTAAGGCACTCACATGCACTCACCTTCACCCACAATCACTCACAACCCTAAACCCAAAATTTCTTAACTTTAATTCCTTAATCCTTTGGGAGACTCATGTAGATGATCCCCTAAACCCTCTGGCCCTAAGCTAGGGTTTAGCTAAGATCAATACATAGAGGACCCAAATGGGGTTTCCATTGGTCCATAGCTCATTGATGGTGGATGGCACCCCAATTTTACCAAAAAATACTTAACTTGGCATTTTTGCCCCTAAACTCCCCCAAATTACCTAAGTACCCTTGAAATCCTAAATTTAGCCAAAATTCCCAAATTTACCCAAAATACCCAAACNACTCCCCCAAATTACCTAAGTACCCTTGAAATCCTAAATTTGGCCAAAATTCCCAAATTTACCCAAAATACCTAATTTTATTCAAAAATCATTTCAAACCTTTGGAAAACATCCAAATTACCCAAAATCTCCAAAAATTGCCAAATTACCAAAATANATCATTTCAAACCTTTGGAAAACATCCAAATTACCCAAAATCTCCAAAAATTGCCAAATTACCAAAATACCCCTCCTTAGCATAAAATTTCAAAAAATCCCAAAAATTCCCAAAACATTTCAAATATTCCCAATTTCATTTTTGTCAACTACCATATAACCCAATTTGACCAATTTGATCATTTTGACCAAAACCCCCAAATTGCCTTTAAAGGCCCAATTTCCCTAAATTCACTTCAAATGTCCATCAATTTGGTCCCAATTTCTCCCAATTTCAATTCTAAACTCAAATTCACCTTCTAAACGACCAATCTAAACTAAATCCATGCTCAATTGGCCCATGCTTTAAGCACAACTTTAATCTAAGTCAATCCCCCAATTTTGGTTCTATGACTTGGTTCCACCAAATTGAACCCAAATGCCTACTCCATTTGTCTCAATTTAAATTCTAAAATATTCATAACACTCCTAAAAATCAAACTTGACCTTCAATTATCCTTGGTGAAGCCTCAATTTCATTTAATTTCAACCCAAATTCAAAAAATCCCCAATTTTGCCCTAAATTGACCATGTCTCAAGNCCCAAATTGCCTTTAAAGGCCCAATTTCCCTAAATTCACTTCAAATGTCCATCAATTTGGTCCCAATTTCCCTCAATTTCAATTCTAAACTCAAATTCACCTTCTATATGACCAATCTAAACTAAATCCATGCTCAATTGTCCCATGCTTTAAGCAAAACTTTGATCTAAGTCAATCCCCTAATTTTGGCTCTATGACTTGGTTCCACCAAATTGAACCCAAATGCCTACTCCATTTGTCTCAATTTAAATTCTAAAATATTCATAACATTCCTAAAAATCAAACTTGACCTTCAATTATCCTTGTTGAAGCCTCAATTTCATTTAATTTCATCCCAAATTCAAAAAATCCCCAATTTTGCCCTAAATTGACCATGTCTCAAAATTCCACCAAATTGATTGCCTTAACCCCAAAATTTCCACTCCATTCCTTCATGAAAAAACTTCATAACATCTCCCTTGATCGTTTGGATAATTTAATTGAGCCAAATTCCAAGCCTATCTCAATTTAAGCCCAAGTCTAGTCCAACATGCCCAAATTGACCAAAATATCAAAATCCTTCATATTAAGCTTTCAATTGAACTCAAAATTACTTTAATCCTTCAAGAAAAATGTTCATTACAATCATCTACACAACTTTGATCAATTAATTGGGCTCAAAGTCATGACTAGGCTAACCCAAACCTAAGCTTTGATCATTTGGACCCATATTGGACTCGTGCACCAGAATTGACCTATCCACCTTAAAGCCACCAACTTTATTGCTCCACAGCCACCAAACTCCTCTTAGGGACCAGGCTAAACCATGGAAAACCCACCAAAGCATGTTATGGACCAATAGATCCCCAAATTAAGGGATTTTAACCCATTTTTTGACCAAACTTGCCAAATCTCCCTCGTCATCATTAACCCTTGGGGGGTAAATCATAATTAAGCCTCCCCATGGCTCATTTGACTTCCTGGCCACCTCCCCTGGCCTTTTCAGCTGGCTTAGTGGCCAAAAAACACCAAAGCCGTGAGCCACCCCCAAAAATTTAAACCCAATTCAAACCTAGAGGTCACCTCATCCCATTTGAAATTTAGAGCTTCTCTGCCCTCCACCTAAGCTTCACATTACACCCAAATTGAGGCCATGAAAGCCACCCTAAGCCAATTTTATTTAAACCTCACCTCCATGGCCAATAGAGGAGAGCTAAAATTTTCTTAAGGAAACTCGGCCAAACTGCCCTCAGAGACTCCCTAAGACCTCCACAGTTCAAGGCAACCATTTTCCTCCCATTAAGCTTCACTGTTGAAGCTCAATTTTGAGCTTGAATTTTTGCCGAAAACCAGGACAGATCTCTCTACACCTCCACAATGAATCAAACTTCAATTAACTATGCACACACCTTCCCCACAGTGAAAGAAGTTGATTCCCCACAAAAGCCCCCTCTCAAACAGCCTCTACTATAGACTTCAATCAACACCTGAAATCAAGCTTGGTCAAATTCATACCTAGACCATTCATCAAGGCGCAAGGCTTCATCTTAAGGTTCATTGGAACCAATCAAAGCTACCACAACCATCTGGTTGAGGCCTCCCCTCTCAAACAAAGGTATTGAACTCCAACCCTAATCTGAGCCTATTTTCACTCTCAATACGTATTTACTGTATTTCATACCGTACAATCCATATAGATAAGTTTGTATTGAGTAGATGAAGCTCTAGAAACAAACCCCATAAGATTTAGTTAAGTCTAGAGGGAGATCTTAAGGTTTAAGTGTGGACGATGACGGGGAGCCGTCCGATCTCTCATTTATCTCATCAACGGACGAGATCTGGCCAGATGAACTCTTGATACATGAACCACGGGCCGCGTGGCATGCTAGGGTGGAAAGCGCAGTGAATGGGAGCACGCCACATCACCGTTCGGAGCTGTCTAAGATGAGGTGGCACCGCACATTTAAATTGAAAAATAGGGATTTAAATAAATCAGAAAATGTTCCCTAACTTAAAAAATTCATATCTTGGTGTAGAAAAATCACAAAAATAAAATAAAAATATCCTAGTGCTTAGTGAATAGAGGAGAATAATGTGGAAATGGTTTGAAGTTTATTTGATGCACATTTTATTTTTAATTAATTAAACAATGTTTTGAGTCTTTTGATTCTCCATGCATGTAGGCATTTCACCATGGCTTAAAATTTTGGCATGTTGTTGCCTCTGTCTTAGGGATTATCCTTNCCCTCTCAAACAGCCTCTACTATAGACTTCAATCAACACCTGAAATCAAGCTTGGTCAAATTCATACCTAGAACATTCACCAGGGAACAAGGCTTCATCTTAAGGTTCATTGGAACCAATAAAAGCTACCACAACCATCTGATTGAGGCCTCCCCTCTCAGACAAAGGTATTGAAATCCAACCCTAATCTGAGCCTATTTTCACTCTCAATACGTATTTACTGTATTTTATACCGTATAATCCATATAGATAAGTTTGTATTGAGTAGATGAAGCTCTAGAAAAAACCCCATAAGATTTACTTAAGTCTAGAGGGATATCTTAAGGTTTGAGTGTGGACGATGACGGGGAGCCGTTCGATCTCTCATTTATCTCATCAACGGACAAGATCTGGCCAGATGAACTCTTGATACGTAAACTACGGGCCGCGTGGCATGCTAGGGTGGAAAGCACAGCGAATGGGAGCGCGCCACAACACCGTTCGGAGCTGCCTATGATAAGGTGGCACCGCACATTTAAATAGAAAAATAGGGATTTAAATAAATCAGAAAATGCTCCCTAACTTTAAAAATTCATATCTTGGTGTAGAAAAATCACAAAAACAAAATAAAAATATCCTAGTGCTTAGTGAATAGAGGAGAACAATGTGGAAATGGTTTGAAGTTTATTTGATGCACATTTTATTTTTAATTAATTAAACAATGTTTTGAGTCTTTTGATTCTCCATGCATGTAGGCATTTCACCATGGCTTAAAATTTTGGCATGTTGTTGTCTCTATCTTAGGGATTATCCTTTGATTTTTCTAAAGTCAGAGGAGAACTCTAGACAGAGATCCATATTTTTCAAGTTTATGTCTATTATTTGCATAAATTAATAATAATAATTAGCATGTTACTTAGAAAATTCCAAGATAATTTTGGAAGGTTTATTATGGCCAGAGAAACCTTTGGAAAATGTTTCATGATCTAAGTCATTACGAATGCACCTAATTTAGACAAACCCTAAAATGTAAGGAAAATTAATTTTGGGAAACAGAAACATCTAAATGACTTGGTCTTTAATCTCCACTATAATTTGAAGTTTNTAAAGTCAGAGGAGATCTCTAGACAGAGATCCATATTTTTCAAGTTTATGTCTATTATTTGCATAAATTAATAATCATAATTAGCATGTTACTTAGAAAATTCCAAGATAATTTTGGAAGGTTTATTATGGCCAGAGAAACCTTTGGAAAATGTTTCATGATCTAAGTCATTAAGAATGCACCTAATTTGCACAAACCCTAAAATGTGAGGAAAATTAATTTTGGGAAACACAAACATCTAAATGACTTGGTCTTTAATCTCCACTATAATTTGAAGTTTAGAGAACTCCCCATAAAAATTTCAAAATAGTTGGAGCTCATTTGATAACTCAAATTAATTTTCTAAGTTAAATGTCATTTTTAACACTAATAATTTTTAACAATTAAAATATAACTCAAAAAATTATAAAAATTGGTTTTAGGAGTTCTCTGTGATCATAGGAATTTTCTAAAAATAAATTTGTAATTAAAATAAAAATTCCATTTTTAAGCCTTTCCTTAATATTTAAATAATTAAAAAATGATAAAAATCACAAAAATAATAAAATTCATGAAAATGTTCTAAATTGTTTCCTAAGCACTTAAAAATAGNATTTCAAAATATTTGGAGCTCATTTGATAACTCAAATTGATTTTCTAAGTTAAATGTCATTTTTAACACTAATAATTTTTAAAAATTAAAATATAACTCAAAAAATTATAAAAATTGGTTTTAGGAGTTCTCTGTGATCATAGGAATTTTCTAAAGATCACAAAAATAATAAAATTCATGAAAATGTTCTAAATTGTTTCCTAAGCACTTAGAAATAGTTGGAAAATTTTCCTAATTTTCTAAGTGAAGATATTGAATTTTGAAGCTTAAAATAATTTTTAAAGGCTAAAAATGGATTTTCACTAAAATAATTCTAACAATTCAAAGAAAAATTAGAAAAATGTTAAATTTGTTTCTTTAGGTTCCTTGAACTTAGAGAGATTTAATAAAAATGTGAAGCTTAATTTTTCTCATTTAAAATATTCTATAAAATATAAATGACCCATAAATTAAAATAATTCTAGTGATTCAAATAAAATTCAAAAAATCATGAAATTTGGTCCCAAAGTTTCTCTGGTCTAACTCTACCTCCAATAAAACTTTCAAGTGTTTAGGCTTTTCCTTTGTCNAGGTTCCTTGAACTTAGAGAGATTTAATAAAAATGTGAAGCTTAATTTTTCTCATTTAAAATATTCTATAAATAATAAATGACCCATAAATTAAAATAATTCTAATTATTCAAATAAAACTCAAAAAATCATGAAATTTGGTCCCAAAGTTTCTCTGGTCTAAGTCTACCTCCAATAAAACTTTCAAGTGTTTAGGCTTCTCCTTTGTCAAATTATGGAATTTTCTTTGAAAAATCCTATTTTTGCATATAAATAAATATATAAATTAAATTAAAATTTTAAAAATCTTATTTTGTCCTCTCATGTCTTAATTGACCCATGAGTGAGGTGGGATGCAAATTCTAAAGTTATTTGAATTAAATTTGATGAATTATGAAGTATTAGAGCCTTAGGAGCAAATATGTAATTTTTGAAATTTAGCCTTAATTAACANAATTAAATTTGATGAATTATGAAGTATTAGAGCCTTAGGAGCAAAGATGTAATTTTGGAAATTTAGCCTTAATTAATGTTTAGGCTTAATTCAAGAAAGAGGAAAAGGGTGACCTTTGATCCTAATCATCATATTTGGATGATTGAAACACAAGGGGATTAGTTATTAGAAACCAATCTCACTTTTATTAATTAAAGGATTAATTTGTAATTTTCATAACNCTTAATTCAAGAAAGAGGAAAAGGGTGACCTTTGATCCTAATCATCATATTTGGATGATTGAAACACAAGGGTATTAGTTATTAGAAACCAATCTCACTTTTATTAATTAAATGATTAATTTGTAATTTCCGTAAATTATTAAAATTTGGAAGTCTAATCAATTAAACGATCCTAAACTTAGGGGTATGATTATGGGTGTTGATAAATCACTAATTCAACACCCCTATTTGATATTCAAATGACTTTCAAAAAAAATTAATCATCATCACTTAAGATTCAACCTTTTTAAAATAACTCAGACATCTACCAAAATCTTAAGAGCTTAGTAGTAACCTAGGCTAAATCAAATTTGGTTAAATGAGGATTAGAAAAGTGAACATAAAATTTGAACATCTTTAAAAACACAACAAGTCCAGATTAAAAAATTGGCAAAGTATCTTAGTAACATTAACTTGCCCCTTTAAGGGTCTTCACCTGCATAATTCTCAAATTAAATTTTAAGTGATAATTACCCTAATCTTAAGGATAATTAAAATATCAATTTTCATTTAGCATTAAAGATATTGACAGGATGGGTTATTAAGCAACATAATAAGTTTAAAAAAAGCTCGAGACTTTTCACCAGGCAGTGAGAGGGAAGCATGGACCTGCTTCTTTCTCCAAATTTGTTGGATACCTCGGAGGTCTACTAAACTTAATATGTTTTGCTTAAAAAAAACCATCCTTAATCAAATTAATAGGGACCCACCAAGATATGACCTAGGGTTGGGTAGATCACTAAAACCTTACTTCTCCACTTTATATAAAGTGCTCTCACATGTATTTTGAGTTTCGGGTGGTGGAATGAGAAGACTCGTCAGGTACAATTTTTATAGTTTACAGTGTCGTCTTTCTTGTACTTTCATACTGTACTTTTTATGTTTACAAAACTTGCATGCTAAACAATAATATCACCCTGCATGAAAACTNTTGAGCTTTCAATTGAACTCAAAATTACTTTAATCCTTCAAGAAAAATGTTCATTACAATCATCTACACAACGTTGATCAATTAATTGGGTTCAAAGTCATGACTAGCCTAACCCAAACCTAAGCTTTGGTCATTTGGACTCATATTGGGCCCATGCACCAGAATTGACCTATCCACCTTAAAGCCACCAACTTTATGGCTCCACAGCCACCAAACTCCTCTTAGGGACCAGCCTAAACCATGGAAAACCCACCAAAGCATGTTATGGAGCAATAGATCCCCAAATTAAGGGATTTTAACCCATTTTTGGACCAAACTTGCAAAATCTCCCTCGTCATCATTAACCCTTGGGGGTAAATCATAATTAAGCCTCCCCATGGCTCATCTGACTTCCTGGCCACCTCCCCTGGCCTTTTCGGTTGGCTTAGTGGCCGAAAAACATCAAAGCCGTGAGCCACCCCCAAAAATTTAAACCCAATTCAAACCTAGAGGTCACCTCATCCCATTTGAAATTTAGAGATTCTCTGCCCGCCACCTAAGCTTCACGTTACACCCAAATGGAGGCCATGAAAGCCACCCTAAGACAATTTTATTTAAACCTCACCTCCATGGCCAATAGAGGAGAGCTAAAATTTTCTTAAGGAAACTCGGCCAAACTGCCCTCAAAGACTCCCTAAGACCTCCACAGTTCAAGGCAACCATTTTCCTCTCATTGAGCTTCACTATTGAAGCTCAATTTTGAGCTTGAATTTTTGCCGAAAACCAGGACAANTTTAGTAAATTCATTTAGACTAAGTGAATCCAATAGAAAATAGTGGTGCCGGAATGAGGGAACTGTAGGATCCTAATCGGTGTCGCTCTAATCAACTTTAAAATCTCCCATAACATTTAAAGAACTTCAACCATAGGGCCACCTAATTTGGCATCATTGACACCCTAGAAAACTTAAACTCGCCACGATAAGGAGAGCGTAGAGCTAGCATGGTAGGTAGCACGGCCATCTTCAACAGTAAAATCTGTCTTCCTCAGCTAAACCATTCCTTCCT
This sequence comes from Phalaenopsis hybrid cultivar, assembly GCA_002079205.1. Lineage (NCBI taxonomy): Eukaryota > Viridiplantae > Streptophyta > Magnoliopsida > Asparagales > Orchidaceae > Phalaenopsis > Phalaenopsis hybrid cultivar. The sequence continues at coordinate 89,349 of JXCR01110640.1, read as the reverse complement.
TAGAATTAAACAACCAAGCCATAGGATTTTGAGGTTGTCTACTTATGCAACATAAATCCTCACCTTATCTTTAGGCTTTTGTACAGCTCTGTTGTACGATATAAGCCCTAACTCGATTTAGGATTCCAAGGTTTTCGTTCGTTACGGCCTAAATTCTCACAACTTCCAGGCTATTTGTGTATCATTTCACACAAATGTAAGCCCTAAATAAATAAAATTTGCAGGATGAAACATTTAAATATTTCTCCTCAAAATTGATGCCAAACCATAGGGTAGACTGGGAAGTCACCGAGGTTCTCCTCCGGATCCACGACATCCCCTAGTTCTTCCTCCTTTGGATTCCAAAAATAAAATGTTCCAAATTTCCGTCAATCTCATTTCACACCTCTTTGTCCGATATCGTTGAAAAGTCCTGTCCTTTGAACTCCTTGAAGATAATATTTCCTGATTTTTATCTACAATTTTTTTAGGTGACTTTGGTTATCTAAGATGTAATTAACTATTAGGGCTTGCCCTTATAAGAAGCTTATCTGAACCCAGCTTAATATAAACCCTATTTAATTCTTCATATTAAATAAGGGAAATTGTCGACAAATAAAATGGTTTCACAGACCAAACGGACGTCATATATTTCTCAGTTTATTTGATCGATCGAGCCTCATCCTCAAATCTTATGTTTATCCTTTAGGATAGATACAGGGTTTAAGGTACAACGCTCTTTCATTTAAACTATGAAAAATATGGGGTCATTTTGATTTTATATTTTTCTAAACTTTATATATGTATGTAAATTAAAATGTCCTTCCAAAGCGGGCAACGGGATTTCAATTTCGGTGACCGACAGCTTCTAACGGGCAACTCCTTCAATCAAAATAGTGTTGACAGTGTCATGAGCGAGGTGATTTCTTAACTTCTTATTATGGCTAAACTTATATATTATCTTGTAGTAGTTGAATTGACGAGTCCACTATAACTCGGGTCTCACTCGAACTTGAGTTTTATAAGAGACATCATTAATTTAGCAATGACAATTCCATCTCAATTTTGTTGCTTCTTTTCTCTAACTTTGTTTTCATTTGATAGGAGTAGCTAACCTATTTGATGAGTAACATGTGGATGAATTTATACTATCCTTATAATTGCTAGAGGTGTTTAATTAAGAGATATGGTGATGCTTGGGGTTGGTGCTCGAGAACCAATATTTCAGGGATAATCTTATCTTTGGGTTTAAAATTTATAAAATCATTTCTAAATACCCAATGCATCTGTGTAGTAATTCCTTTAGAAATTGAAAGTAAGTTAGAGAGATGCAGTGAGTTAAAGGAAGAATTGACCTCATTTATCATGTGTGTTTGTGTTTGTGTTAAAATAATATAAGGATTTGGAGAACACATAAATATATATATATATATATATATATATTTCTATGTCAATACCTATTCTTCTTGTTAGACCTTTCTTTCCATTTTATCGAGCATGTTTTAGTTTAGATTTACTTTCTATTGCATATTGTTCTGTCCTAATGAATACTTGTAAATGTTTGTGATTGATAGAATTTCTAAACTTTTTTTCTTCCTATTTATATTTTCTATATTGAATGTTATATATGTTTGAAATCAAGTTTAGGGGTAAGAAGAAAAATAAATTTTAAAGTTAGTATACTTTCTTTTAAATTACTATTATTGCAAGCATGTTTTAGGCTTGATTTATGTTCTCCTGCAGTCATTCTATCCTGATTATGCACGTATATGAATTTGATAAGATGTTGTTGTAGTTAGTAGATTCAACTTTTACTATTTCTTCATGCTACATTTTATGGAATTAAGTGTAAAATATTTAAAAATTCAAGTATGGGGGGAAGAAAATTTCTTTTAAAAAATAACCAAACTAAATTTTATTTTTCCTCAATTAACTATATTTTAAAAATTAATTTAACATGACCTTGGATATTAGAGTTTAACTATAAATGACTATTTTTATGTTTGTAAATATTATGGTAAATTTAAGTAAAAGTTTGTAATAACGAAGGTCAATTCTAAAGTTGAAGATATTTGGTATGAAAGGATAAGACTATGTTTTCTATTTTAAGTAAAGGAAGTTCTATTTTTGAAGTATTAAGAATTTTAGAATTTCATGTAAGAAGAAAAAAATGAAACTTTATGAAAAATCATAAACTAATATGAATTTATAAAGTGAAGAAAGGTAAAGAGTTTTAACTTTAAGAAGATGATAGTGAAGTTCAAAATTATTAAAGGCTATCCAGATATAGTAATCCTCACTTGAAAAAGAAAAAGAAAAGAAATTATTGAAAAGATCCTAAAAAAAAAAACAAGGAAAAGAAAAGAAAAAAAATTGTGAGGAGAAGCTTAAGGAGATGCCTAACAAAAAATTGACTTCACTTGAATCAACTTAAGGAAAAGGCTTTATTACATTTTCTAAACTTATATTAGAGTATTAGTAACATTACTAGTAAAGTTTTCATGAAGTTCTTTTTCATATGAATGTTCTAAGTATCCTTGATATGATAAATTGCAATTCTTCTTGAAATGAATAAGGATTTAGAAATCTTAAATTTGATTATTAAGTACTCTTGAACCTAGACTTTGAATCTAAGTTATTACAGATTCTTCTTAAATATTACTATTTTCTTTATTAAACTAAAGTATAGAAGTTTACAAGTTAATCTCTATCCTAATTCATATTTTTATGTAGTAAAAGGGTTACATGAGGACAAGTAACATTTAAGTTTGGGGGAGTAGACACGCCTAAAAATTACCTACTTTCTCATATATATTTTATGCTCAATTTTAATTATTTTTAATGATATTACACTTTAAAGGAAGCTATTTCACATATTTTTGGTTTCAGGTACAAGAAATAAACTTTTGGATAAAATGAAGCAAAAATGGTGCAATTTGGAGTAAAAACTCGCAAGAAAGTAAATTCTCACTTAACACATTTTGATATGTCTTTCTATGTTTAATCTAATTTACATTTCTAACATATTTTGAATGAAATTACACTTTAAAGAAAGATTTTTTTCATGCATATTTTGTAGGAATATATGTTAGGAGTGAAACACAACTGAAGTGGGGCGAAACGGAGCTGAAAAGGAGCCAAACGAAGAAAAATGGTGAAGCTACTGCAGAGTGGCGCATGATGCGCCAAACCAGCACATGTTGCGCCAAAATCTAGAGAACTGGTGCATGATGCGTGAGAGATAACTTTTGGCAGATTAAGGCGGTTCGGGATGAATTTTGGGTGAATTTTTAAAGGGACACTTGTTCTAAACGCCCCTTGGAGTAATTCAATGCATCTATTCACTTTGGAAGGTTCTTTATGAAGGGATTTGTCTCTTGGATTAATGGACATGTCTTTTAAATTAAAAAGAGTTGACTTTTGGATAGAATTTTGAATTTTTTTAGAGAGAGGCAGCCTTTTATAAAATAGAGGGAAGTCTAGAACTTGAAGGAGAGTTTAGTGGTTGGCGCGCGTGTGTGTGTGTCTATGTGTGTGAGTGACGTGAGAGTGAGAAGAAGGAAAGGAAGAGTGANGTTTCAAAGGCTTTAAGGCAATCTTGATTAAAATCAAATTTTGTATCTTTTTTCCAGAAGTTGGCATAAAGGATTAGTAATATTTTAAAAATATTTAATATATTGCCTGTAAAACCTAGTATGTCGTAAAAAGCTCCTAACTCCTCTTACATTAGTAGGTGGAGGTAAGTCTGAAATAACTTGAATTTTTGCAGGATCTGCTTCCATGCCACTTTTTGAAATTTTATGCCCAAGCACAATTCCTCCTACAACTATAAATTGACATTTTTTCCGTTTAATATAAGATTAGTCATTTCACATCGTTCAAGAACTTTCTCTAAATGATATAGACATCTTTCAAAAGAAGTTCTAAATACAAAAAAAAAATTGTCCATAAAGACTTCAATCCTTTTTTCAATTAAATCAATAAAAATTGACATCATACATCTTTGAAATATTGCAGGTGCATTACATAATCTATAGTTCATTAGTTGAAAAGCAAAAGTTCCATAAGGACTAGTAAATGTTGTTTTCTCCTAATCCTCTGGAGCAATAGGTATTTGATGATAATTGGTATATCCATCTAGAAAACAAAATTATCTATGCCCAGCTAGCCTATCCAACACCTGGTCCAAAAAGGGTAAAGAATAATGATCCTTCCTGGTGATAGTATTTAATTTTCTATAATCTATGCAGATTCGCCATTTAGTGACTTGTCTTGTTGGTATTAATTCATTATTCTCATTTGTCACTATAGTCGCTCCTCCTTTTTTAGAGCACAGTGAATTGGACTTACCCAAGCACTACCTAAAATAGGATATATTATTCCAGCATCTAACCATTTTTAAATTATTTCTTAACAACTTCTTTAATCATAGGATTTAATCTCCTTTAAGGATCAACTCTTAGTTCATGTTGATCCTCCAATAAAATTCTATGCATACAAATTGAAGGACTGATTCCCTTAATATTAGTTAATGTACATCCAAAGGCTTTCTTATATATTTTTAAAGTTTCCAACAAATGTTATTCTTGCTTATCAGTTAATTCTAAGGAAACTATAACACTTAATATAGATATATCTCCTAAAAATGCATACTANATTTTAATTTCTTCACAATCCATATACTCATTGTAAAGGGGAATGATGTTTTCTTAAATTTGAACTCTTTGTCACAAAAATTTGTTTAGTCTTAATAAATTTAACTTTAAAGTTTAGAAATTAGTTTAGTAAACTTTGTTTTTTTAGTTACATTACTGTTAGCATTCATTAAACCTATTTTAACTTTTCTTTCTTATTTTAATTTTTATAGTTTAAATATTGTGATTTAAGTTATTATCATAACAACTTCCACCATCCAAAACTAAGACTTTATAGTAGTAGACTAGAATTAGCCTAAGCCATATATTACTTGAAGAGATATATGCACTTGCATAGAACCACTACTTTGTGAACTATTTTATATCTTTTATATTTAAAATATTTAAATTTGTATATTAAATACTTAATATAAATTGGGTCAACATTTTGGCCATATTTTTTAAAGTTAAATTTTTGCGTAATTTTGGACGTGTCAAGTATTTGACACTATTATTAAGGATTTAAATTGACATAAAACATGCAAAAAAACAGCACACACTAGGGGTGTATCACTCTGCTATACAACATAATCTCTAACTCGCTTTAGGATTCTGATGCAGTCATTCGTTATGACCTAAACCCTCACATCTTCCAGGCTATTTGTGTGACCACCTCGCATAAATGTAATCTCTAATTAATAAAATTGGTAAGATGAAACACTTAATTATTCTCAAAATTTAAATCAAACGATGGGATAGATTGGGAAGTCGCCGTGGTTCTCCTCAGGATCCATGACATCCCCTAATCTTTCTTCCTTTGGATTACAAAAATAAATGTTCCAAATTTGAGCTATTTCCACTTCACACCTCTTTGTACGATCTTTTTTTGAAAATTCCTATTCCATTGAACTTCTTGAAGATATATTTTCTGATTTTTATCTAGAGTTTTCTTAGTTGACTTCGGTTATCTAAGATGTAATTAACTATAGGGACATGCCCTTATAGGAAGCTTTTCCGAACTCATCTTAATATAAACTCTATTTAATTTTTCATATTAAATAGGATAACTTGTTGGCTTAAAATAAAATAGTTTTGCNTGAAGATATATTTTCTGATTTTTATCGAGAGTTTTCTTAGTTGACTTCGGTTATCTAAGATGTAATTAACTAAAGGGACATGCCCTTATAGGAAGCTTTTCCGAACCCATCTTAATATAAACTCTGTTTAATTTTTCATATTAAATAGGGAAACTTGTTGGCTTAAAATAAAATAGTTTTGTAGACCAAAATGATGTCATATATTTCTTAGTTTATTTGATTGAGCTCCACTATCAAGTCATGTGTTTATCTTTCGAGATAAATACATAGCTTGAGGTGTAGTGCTCTTTCATCTAAATTTTGAAAGATATGAGATCAGTTTGATTTTATATTTTTCTAAAACTATATATATATATATATATATATATATATATATATATATATATATATATATATATATAAATTAAATGTCCCTCCAAAAAGGGCGATGAGATTCTGATTCCGGTGACCAACAACTTCCACAGGACCCCCCTAAAAATAATGCCAACAAGTATCGATATAGTTCATTCATATTATCTCTCGTAAGGTTAAAATTTGCATAGTGGCAAATAGACACATTTTCAATCATAAAAATCGTCTCATTACTAAATCTTTGCATTATTTATACAAATGAGGATCATCCAAAAAATAAGATTTTGCACATGAATGAATTTCGTTTCCTGTTGTTTTGTTAGTTCATATAGTAAAATACCACTAATAATATATTTACAATATTAGCATACCATGTTATTTCCCATCTTTTTATAGTATAAAGTTATTCATCAAGAAAATTTTCATTAATTTCTTATCCATGTTAAGTATTTCTTCCTAGTCTAGCCTAGATAGATGATTAACAATTTGATTATCAGTGTCTTTCCTATCGACTACTACTAAATTAAACACTTGCATCAGAAGTACCCATCTAATTAATCTTATTTTTGCAACCTTCTTTTGCATCAAATATTTAAAAGTCAAATGGTTAGTATGCACAACACATTTAGCTCCAATAGATATGACCTAAACTTATCAAAAACATACACAATGGCTAACAACTCTCCTTGAGTGGCGGTATAGTTAATCTGAGCTTCAATAAGAATCTTACTAGCATAGTACATTACTTTAAAAATCTTATCATATCTATGTCCTAAAACAACTCCAATTGCATAATCACTTGCTTCACACATTAATTCAAAAGGTTTCTCTCAATCAGGTGAAATAATTATAAGAGTAGTGATCAATTTGTCCTTTAAAGTTTCAAAGGCTTTAAGGCAATCTTGATTAAAATCAAATTTTGTATCTTTTTTCCAGAAGTTGGCACAAAGGATTACTAATATTTTAAAAGTATTTAATATATTGCCTGTAAAACCTAGCATGTTGTAAAAAGCTCCTAACTCCTCTTACATTAGTAGGTGGAGGTAAGTCTGATATAACTTGAATTTTTGTAGGATCTGCTTCCATGCCACTTTTTGAAATTTTATGCCCAAGCACAATTCCTCCTACAACTATAAATTAACATTTTTTTTCAGTTTAATATAAGATTAGTCATTTCACATCGTTCAAGAACTTTCTCTAAATGATATAGACATCTTTCAAAAGAAGTTCTAAATACAAAAAAATTGTCCATAAAGACTTCAATCCTTTTTTCAATTAAATCAATGAAAATTGACATCATACATCTTTGAAATATTGCAGGTGCATTACATAATCTATAGTTCATTAGTTGAAAAACAAAAGTTCCATAAGGACTAGTAAATGTTATTTTCTCCTAATCCTCTGGAGCAATATGTATTTGATGATAATTGGTATATCCATCCAGAAAACAAAATTATCTATGCCCAGCTAGCCTATCCAACATCTGGTCCAAAAAGGGTAAAGAATAATGATCCTTCCTGGTGATAGTATTTAATTTTCTATAATTTATGCAGATTCACCATTTAGTGACTTGTCTTGTTGGTATTAATTCATTATTCTCATTTGTCACTATAGTCGCTCCTCCTTTTTTTAGAGCACAGTGAATTGGACTTACCCAAGCACTACCTAAAATAGGATATATTATTCCAGCATCTAACCATTTTTAAATTATTTCTTAACAAGGATTTAATCTCCTTTGAGGATCAACTCTTAGTTCATGTTGATCCTCCAATAAAATTATATGCATACAAATTGAAGGACTGATTCCTTTAATATTAGTTAATGTACATCCAAAGGCTTTCTTATATATTTTTAAAGTTTTCAACAAGTGCTATTCTTTCTTATCAGTTAATTCTAAGGAAACTATAACACTTAATATAGATACATCTCCTAAAAATGCATACANAAAGTTTTCTAAATGTGTTGTGCCAAATAGGAGCAATAATATTCTTAAAATATTGGCTAATATCTAGTTTGAATAGTCTTAAAGATCGGTTAGGTAGGGAAGATACTAGCTCTCACTCTGGAGTTCCCTCTTTTCGCCACCTGGGGGCTAACATCTCGTATCAAAACCTAAAACTATAAATTAAATTGGGGGCTTTAGTTTGTCACTCTAAAGTCCTCTAATTCTACAACCTTGAAAAGTTTATTTCCCTATTTATTTTGCACTCAACCCCATGAACTACATTCTCATCCATGAAATCAATGTGTGATTCTAAATCATTTGTTGACTGAGACAATACCATCTCAAATCTTACATGTTCTCACAAAAGATATTAACATCTTAATTGGTCAAATCAAAAAGTATATTAAGTGCAAGATTTCAAATCATCACAACTTATTCCAAAATTGAAGTCTAACACTTCACACAACTTTCTTTCAACACTTAATCACTTATCATTTTAAGGAAAAAGATAAAGAAAACTACACATAACTTCCTTTAAACTCCAGATTGGTGCATGATTCCACATTTGACAAAAAGCTGGCGCAAGATGCGCCAAAGACGCTTTTTTTGTGACTAAGATGGTTCAAGATGAATTTTGCGTGAATTTTTAAAGGGACACTTGTTCTAAACACCCTTTGGAGTGATTCAATGCATCTAGACACTTTGTAAGGTTCTTTTATGAAAGGATATGTCTCTTGGATCACAGACATGTCTTTTGAATTCAAAAGAGTTGAATTTTCGATAGAATTTTGGAGGAAATTTTGAATTCTTTTTGGAGGAAAGTCTAGGGCTTGAAAAGAGGAGTTTGAGTGGCGTGTAAAGGGGGGCGGTAAGAAGAGATAGAGAGAGAGAAAGCCAAGGACTTTGAGATTTTCTTCAAAGATTGTAAGAGGAGAGGGAAGGTGAGATATTTCTTCTTTATTACACTTCTAAGAGAGAATTGAGAGTGCTTGTAAAGAGGGAAATACTTGAAGAGAACTTCTAGGGACTTGCTTAGGAAGGATTCTAAGATAAGTTGTGTTTTTTTTTATTTCTTTATTTTGTAAACTTATTTTTATATATTAAATCTATGTTTTCTAGTATCCTTCTCATGAATTCTAAGTAGTCTTCTTTTTCCTTCGCCCTACTTTGAGATACGATTTTGTGAAAAATTGATTTTGTTTTATACGATTTTAAATGTCAAATTTGTGATGATTTGAACTATGATCTTCATCTACTTTTTTATATGGCCAATTAAAATGTTAAAATGTGTTGAGAAATATATATTTCAAAAGGGCTATGATTTCTGCAACATGGAGAGAATCACATTTGATTCCGTGGAAGAAAATCTCATCCATGGGGTTGAGAGCAAATAAATAGGGAAATATACTTTGTTTGATGAAGAATTGGAGATTTTAAGATGATAGATTGAAATCCCCAATTTGGTCCAATTGATTGGAAACTAATACGAGATTGTTAGCCCTCAAGGGAGGGAGTAGTGGGAGCTCTGGAGTGACAGCTGGTACCCTCCCAGCATAACCACAAAATTAGGGACCAAACTCTGGATTAGTCAATATTCTTTATTGACTTGGAAGAGGGTAAAGAATAAAATTGCTCTTATTTGACACAAAACAATTTTATATATTTTTAAATGATTTTAATTTCTTCCCTATACATTCACTCATTATAAAGGAGAAGGATGCTTTCTTAAAATTTGAACTCTTCATCATCAAAACTTTATTTAATTTTCATAAATTTTAATTTTGAAAGTTTAACAATCAGTTTAATTAACTTAGTCTTTTAACTATATTTTATTCAACATTCACTCATTTACTTTAGATTCAAATTTTGTACTTCACTTTTGTAGTTTAAAATTATAGTTTACATTATAATCTTAACAATTAACTTATATGCATTTCCAACTTCTTCGTGGGATTGATATCTAGGAATCCATTAGAGTCCTTTATTACCTGAGCGATACATATACTTGTGTTATTTTTAGGGGGATTTGACAGTTTAAAGATTTTTAAAAGATAAAACTATTTTCACTAAAGTTATTTTTGTTGGGATTAAATTGCATATTTACTATTGTATCTGCCGTGTGTATTCTGTAATATTGAAAAATATTTGTGGAATTAACACATTAAATCCACCCCANCAGTGGCAAGGAATGGTCTTCCTAAAATGATAGAAATTTATTTATCTTCCTCCAAATCTAATATAATAAAGTGCATAGGAAAGATAAATTTATCAACTTTTACAAAAGCATCCTCTATAACTCCCTTAGGATAGGTAATCGAACGATCAATTAACTGAAGAGTTACAGTTGTAGGTGAAATATCTCCAAAACCCAACCTTCTGAAAATTGATAACGACATAAGATTAATATTTGCTCCTAAATCACATAAAATTTTTCCAAAAAATCTTTCAACAATAGCATAAGGAATTGTAAAGCTTCCAAGATCTTTAAGTTTTTAAGGAAGCTTTTTCTGAATTATAGCGCTACACTCTTCATTGAGTGCAATAGTCTCATTATCTACAAACTTCATTTTCTTATTAAGTATATCCTTCATGAACTTTACATAGCTTGACATTTGTTCCAAAGCTTCAACAAATGGAATGTTTATCATTAATTTCCTCAATATTTCTAAAAATTTTAAAAATTGGTTATCTTTATTTTTCTGCTTCAATCTTTGAGGAAATGGAGGTGGTAGTCTTTCTACAGTGATTTTCATTGGTTTAGTAGGACATTCTGACTCAAAATGAAAATCTTCACCAATTTTTTTCATTTTCCACCTCATCTTTTTCAACTTCAACTTCCACTTCTTTTTTAACTCTATTTTCTAATTTTTTTTCCACTTCTCAGTTGAATAATCTTATTTTGCTCTTTGTTCTGATCTTTAAGATTTACTTCAAAATTACTAGGTAACGTTCCTAGAGGTCTATTACTAAGTGCGGTAGCAATACATCCCAATTAATTTTCCATGTTTCTAATTACAGCTTGTTGAGTTTGTAATTGACTCCCCATTTGTAATATCAATTCTTTCATTGACAACTTTTTCTCTTTACTCTACAAATTATTAAAATTTGGAGGGTAATAAGGTTTATAACTTAGATTTCCTTGATTGTTGGAACTTCCCAATGGGTTCGCAATGTTGTTTCNCTTCTCAGTTGAATAATCTTATTTTGCTCTTTGTTCTGATCTTTAAGATTTACTTCAAAATTACTAGGTAACATTCCTGGAGGTCTATTACTAAGTGCGGTAGCAATACATCCTAATTAATTTTCCATGTTTCTAATTGCACCTTCTTGAGTTTGTAATTGACTCCCCATTTGTAATATCAATTCTTTCATTGACAACTTTTTCTCTTTACTCTACAAATTATTAAAATCTGGAGGGTAATAAGGTTTATAACTTAGATTTCCTTGATTGTTGGAGCTTCCCAATGGGTTCACAGTGTTGTTTTCCCATTGCGGATTTGCAACATTAGAATAATTGTTACTTGATCCCGACTTTCTATATAGATGTAAAATGTGATGTATGCAGTTAAATGTTTAATTTCCTTAATAGTTATTCTTAATTTCCAACAAAGTAAAAAATTTGATCCAAAGCAAAAGCTAAATAAGTATTTCATTATGAAATAAATAAGATACAATTACAATATTAAAATATGGGATACTACATAAGTATACGTATCATTATCAAGTAATATAGAACTTTTTGATTAAACCTTGAATATCAAACCCATAAGAAGATTAGCAATATGCACTTTAGAAAACTAGAAAGTTTAGAAATTTTAGATGACAAAAATCTAATTAGCAAAATATTCTTACTTAAACTTAAGATGCTAAAATATGAATGCAAATTTGATTCTTTTTGTAAATTTTGGTTTATGAAAAATAAAATAAGTAACTAATTAACTCAACTAAATACTTGCAAGATGAATGCAGTATAAGTAAAATATCTTTTTTCTTATCACGAATTAGTAATATGTAGAGAAATTCTGTTGTGAAAGTTTTCTAAATGTGTTGTGCCAAATAGGAGCAATAATATTCTTAAAATATTGGCTAATATCTAGTTTGATTAGTCTTAAAGATCGGTTAGGTAGGGAAGATACCAGCTCTCACTCTGGAGTTCCCTCTTTTCGTCCACCTGGGGGCTAACATCTCGTATCAAAAGCTAAAACTATAAATTAAATTGGGGGCTTTAGTTTGTCACTCTAAAGTCCTCTAATTCTACAACATTGAAAAGTTTATTTCCCTATTTATTTGCACTCAACCCCATTAACTACATTCTCATCCATGAAATCAATGTGTGATTCTAAATCATTTGTTTACTGAGATAATACCATCTCAAATCTTACATGTTCTCACAACAGATATTAACATCTTAATTGGTCAAATCAAAAAGTATATTAAGTGCAAGATTTCAAATCATCACAACTTATTCCAACATTGAAGCTTAATACTTCACACAAAACTTTCTTTAAACTCCATATTGGTGCATGATTCCACATTTGACAAAAGCTGGCGCAAGATGCGCCAAAGACGCTTTTTTTGTGATTAAGGTGGTTCAAGATGAATTTTGCGTGAATTTTTAAAGGGACACTTGTTCTAAACACCCTTTGGAGTGATTCAATGCATCTAGACACTTTGTAAGGTTCTTTTATGAAAGGATATGTCTCTTGGATCAACGGACATGTCTTTTGAATTCAAAAGAGTTGACTTTTTGATAGAATTTTGGAGGAAATTTTGAATTCTTTTTGGAGGGAAGTCTAGGGCTTGAAAAGAGGAGTTTGAGTGACGTGTAAAGGGGGGCGGTAAGAAGAGAAAGAGAGAGAGAAAGCCAAGGACTTTGAGATTTTCTTCAAAGATTGTAAGAGGAGAGATATTTCTTCTTCATTACACTTCTAAGAGAGAGTTGAGAGTGCTTGTAAAGAGGGAAATACTTGAAGAGAACTTCTAGGGACTTGCTTAGGAAGGATTCTAAGATAAGTTGTGTTTTTTTTTATTTCTTTGTTTTGTAAACTTATTTTTATATATTAAATCTATGTTTTCTAGTATCATTCTCATGAATTCTAAGTAGTCTTCTTTTTCCTTTGCTCTACTTTGGGATACGATTTTGTGAAGAATTGATTTTGTTTTATACGATTTTAAATGTCAAATTTGTGATGATTTGAACTCTGATCTCCATTTACTTTTTTATATGGCCAATTAAAATGTTAAAATGTGTTGAGAAATATATGTTTCGAAAGGGCTATGATTTCTACAACATGGAGAGAATCACATTTGATTCCGTGGGAGAGAATGTCATCCATGGGGTTGAGAGCAAATAAATAGGAAAATATACTTTGTTTGATGAAGAATTGGAGATTTTAAGATGAAAGATTGAAATCCCCAATTTGGACCAATTGATTGGAAACTAATACGAGATTGTTAGCCCTCAAGTGAGGGAGTAGTGGGAGCTCTGGAGTGACAGCCGGTACCCTCCCAGCATAACCACAAAATTAGGGACCAAACTCTGGATTAGTCAATGTTCTTTATTGACTTGGAAGAGGGTAAAAAATAAAATTGCTCTTATTTGACACAAAACAATTTTATATATTTTTAAATGATTTTAATTTCTTCACTATACATTCACTCATTGTAAAGTGGAAGGATGCTTTCTTAAAATTTGAACTCTTCGTCATCAAAACTTTATTTAATTTTCATAAATTTTAATTTTGAAAGTTTAACAATTAGTTTAATTAACTTAGTCTTTTAACTATATTTTATTCAACATTCACTCATTTACTTTAGATTCAAATTTTGTACTTCACTTTTGTAGTTTAAAATTATAGTTTACATTATAATCTTAACAATTAACTTACATGCATTTCCAACTTCTTTGTGGGATCAATATCTAGGACTCCATTAGAGTCCTTTATTAGATAAGCAATACGTATACTTGTGTTATTTTTAGGGGGATTTGACAGTTTAAAGATTTTTAAAAGATAAAACTATTTTCACTAAAGTTATTTTTGTTGGGATTAAATTGCATATTTACTATTGTATCTGTCGTGTGTATTCTGTAATATTAAAAAATATTTGTGGAATTAACACATTAAATCCACCCTGCATCATGGATTAGAGGGGATAATTCAGTGGAGTTCCTAGTATATCCTCCCTACCAGCCCTACAAGCACACTTAGTCGATGGTTGAAGACTCTATGGGGAAGGAGGAAGATGAAGAAGATGAGGGTGAGGTTGATGATGTGGAGGATGATGATGACGATGAGTAGTAGTTTTTTTATGTGGATGTACTAAACTTTATTTTCTTGCAGCTGCTACTGATATAAATTTTCATTTTGATCTGTTGGTATTAGTGTGGAACTTTTTTTTATTTTTCGGTTGTACTATTTAGACTTTCTGGTGTAGTTTCACATGTATTAATGTTTAGTTTGGATTTACTTGATATTGCATACATGTTATTTTATATTTATACCTGTTAATCTTAATGATAGACATGTGGTTGAAATGATTTCTATACTTGTTTTCTCTCCATTTATATTTATTTATTTTTTTTGTTATGAGGGGGAGGAAAATCTGTTAAAAGATTAAATTTATTTGTCCTTTGTAACCTGAATTTGAATTGTCATGATTTAGTAGATTTGAGGTATATGGATTAAAATTGAAACGTTCACAATGTTGAGAAGGGAAAGACATAGTTTACTTATTTTAAAATCTATCTAAATGAGACTAGACTAGTGTTAAGTTAATTTGAAATTCTACATGTCAAAAAATGAATTAACTATTCATTTTTGAAAAGAGTGATGTACTTGTTTAATTAAGTACATTTTNGTGTAGTTTCACATGTATTAATGTTTAGTTTGGATTTACTTGATATTGCATACATGTTATTTTATATTTATAACTGTAAATCTTAATGATAGACATGTGGTTGAAATGATTTCTATACTTGTTTTCTCTCCATTAATATTTATTTATTTATTTGCTATGAGGGCGAGGAAAATCTTTTAAAAGGTTAAATTTATTTGTCCTTGGTAACCTGAATTTGAATTGCCATGATTTAGTAGATTTGAGGTATAGGGATTAAAATTGAAATGTTCACAATATTGAGAAGGGAAAGACATAGTTTACTTATTTTAAAATCTATCAAAATGAGACTAGACTAGTGTTAAGTTAATTTAAAATTCTACATGTCAAAAAATGAACTAACTATTCATTTTTGAAAAGAGTGATGTACTTGTTTAATTAAGTACATTCAGATATATAGTTTATAAGAATTTAGCCTCCATAAAATTATATTTTCAACCTATACTTTTTAAATTTTTTAAAAGAAATTGACAAGTGAAGGAGGGTGGAGTGTTTTACTTTAGAGAGATGATGGTGAAATTCAAAAATATTAAAAGGCCTATCCAGATATAGTAATCATCATAAAGTGATGCTGAGGATTGAAATCTACATCCTAAAACAATAAAAGATAATAAAAAAAAAATATAAAGTGAGAAGNTTCAAAAATATTAAAAGGCCTATCCAGATATAGTAATCATCATAAAGTGATGCTGAGGATTGAAATCTACATTCCTAAAACAATAAAAGAGAATAAAAAAAATATATAAAGTGAGAAAAAACTTGAGGAGAAGCCTTATAAAAAATTGATTTCACTAAATTCTTATTAAATTTAAAACTTCGCTACACTCACAAGCTTACAAATATCTAGGATGCATGAGTAAAACTTTTTAAAAGGAGTGTTTAAATTAAGATTTCCTAGCATAAAGGATATTAAGTTCAACAAGTTTTCTTTTCTTTTTGAAGTACATAAGAAATCTGATTTTCTTGGTTGGTTGCAAGGATTCTTATACCCTAGGGCTAGACTTGTTTACTAGAGTAATCCTACTTTTACACTATTAATTATGCATAATTGTCGATAGTTTTTATGAAATCCACTCCCTCAAATTAATAAATATAATATTTAAATTTTGATGTTATTTTAGGATAAGTGACCTTTAAGTATAGGGATTTTGATGTGTCAAAAAGAATTTTTTTATTCCCTACTATTTCTTACATTTTTTGTTGCTGAAATTGCACTTTAAAGAAATATATTTTTATGTTTTTGTTATAGGTACGACGAGTATTAGAAGTGGAGCAAAGTGGAGGAAATATTGAGTAAAGCGGTGGAGACTTGGAGCTAAGGAAACTACAGGAGACTGACTCCTAGATGGAAGCCCCTTAGGCTCCATGGCACCAGTCCTAGCCCTGTCAACCCCAAAGCATGACGCCTAGGCACAAAAAATTGAGTGCCAAGGTGCCACCCTACTAGCGCCTAAGCGCCAAACCCATGAGTGTGAAGGTGCCACTACTGATTTGGACAGATAGAAAGACTGGTGCCTAGGCACCAACAACTGTCTGGGAAAGTTTTAAGCAGTTCAAACACATGATTTGAGGAGTTATTAGATGGCTTAAGGGCGGAATTATGCTATGTTTTAAAGAGAAAAAAGAGAAGAAGAGTAGAAGAATGAAAGGGAGGTTGAAGGTTTGTCATAAGAAAGAGTAGAGATAGCTTTTACTTATTCATTTGGAGAGGATTTGAGTGGAATTGTGAGATGAGTATTAATGAGAGTAGAAAAAGATCAAGAGAGCTTTGGGTGAGCATTCTCAGAGCTTTGTAAAAGAGAGAGAGAGAGATATATATTGTGTACTTTTATTATTGTATTTCTGTAAACACATTTATTTAAGGGATTTTCTTATTTCCAATGATGCTTTCTGGCGAGTGTATCATATTTTTTAAGTATTTCTCTTTCACTTTTCCTTGTGATGGTTAAGAAGTGCAAAATATTTCTAAAACTGGTTTTTTAAATTTAATGTCATGTGTAACCTTTTGAATTTCATTTACTTTTCATTCTAGTAAAGTGAATCGTTAAATTTTGTTGTGACCCATAATGACTCGAGATAACTATGGTATAACAACTAGGTTATTCACATTGATCTATAGAGTATGGTGCAAGTACTTTGCATGGAGATGTAAATCGTAGGGAAAAAGTCTTTGATGGGTTCAAGTTGGGATTTAAGGAATTAAAGTCAATTTAACCAAGCTTCTTTATGCACACGAGAAAGGGTAAAGAAGAGAGTTACTCCTAGTTGTCATTAGCTACGTTCATAATTGACACTTTATATTTTTTACACTCCACTTATGTCGTTGCAAGTGAAGGTAAATATATAATTTGATAATCACCAATTTAATTAGGATAAGTAAGATTTCTGTAGGATTTAACCTTTAAAACTAGATTACAATTCAGTAGGAGAAATTTATAGAACCTTTACTTAATTTTAGTTCCAAGCTAAGAACTAAATCTAGTATGCTAGAACTTCTCTTAAGTCTAATTCTCCGTTCCCTGTGAGATTGATATTTTGGACTCAAAATCTTATATTACTTATATGACACGTACATTTGCATGAGACTTCAGAGGGCGTATGCACCTAGAAATAGGGTATCAGTTATGCCCAGGCTTGACGTGATCACGCCCAAGGCAAAAATGGCCATGTGAAGGTTTTGGTCAATATAGTGCACCGGTCCAAGAGATGATGATCGTGCAAGTCCTATGTGACCAGAAATGAGGTAACAATTGCATCGTATGTGTGATAAATTGTTACAACATCATCAGGGTGTGATATTGCACTATATTAGAGATGTTTTGTTGCACCATCTTCAGGAGGCAATGTTGCACTTTTACTGGGGTGCTTCATTGTATCGTTGTTTGAAAGCATTATTGCACTAATGTGGAGTGTGATGTTTCATCGTCTTCAAGGTCATCATGATGTTTGGGATAATTCACTACTTCACGATTATGTGGTGTCAGTTGTTGCTTTGAGGTGTGCTTCATAGTAAGGAGCAGGCGGCTGCGACAAGCACTGNCTTTTTGAAGTACATAAGAAATCTGATTTTCTTGGTTGGTTGCAAGGATTCTTATACCCTAGGGCTAGACTTATTTACTAGAGTTACACTATTAATTATGCATAATTGTCGATAGTTTTTATGAACTCCACTCCCTCAAATTAATAAATATGATATTTAAATTTTGATGTTATTTGAGGATAAGTGACCTTTAAGTATAGGGATTTTGATGTGTCGAAAGGAATTTTTTTATTCCCTACTATTTTTTACATTTTTTTTTTGTTGAAATTGCACTTTAAAGAAAGATATTTTTATGTTTTTGTTGTAGGTACAACGAGTATTAGAAGTGGAGCAAAGTGGAGGAAATATTGAGTAAAGCGGTGGAGACTTGGAGCTAAGGAAACTACAGGAGACTGACTCCTAGATGGAAGCCCCTTAGGCTCCATGGCACCAGTCCTAGCCCTGTCAACCCCAAAGCATGACGCCTAGGCACAAAAAATTGAGCGCCAAGGTGCCACCCTACTAGCGCCTAAGCGCCAAACCCATGAGCGTGAAGGTGCCACTACTGATTTGGACAGATAGAAAGACTGGTGCCTAGGCACCAACAACTGTCTGTGAAGGTTTTAAGCAGTTCAAACAGATGATTTGAGGAGTTATTAGATGGCTTAAGGGCTGAATTATGCTATGTTTTAAAGAGAAAAAAGAGAAGAAGAGTAGAAGAATGAAAGGGAGGTTGAAGGTTTGTCCTAAGAAAGAGTAGAGATAGCTTTTACTTATTCGTTTGGAGAGGATTTGAGTGGAATTGTGAGACGAGTATTAATGAGAGTAGAAAAAGATCAAGAGAGCTTTGGGTGAGCATTCTCAGAGCTTTGTAAAAGAGAGAGAGAGAGAGAGAGAGAGAGAGAGAGAGAGAGA
>JXCR01110640.1:56954-69383 GCA_002079205.1 Phalaenopsis hybrid cultivar | reverse complement strand
TTGGATTGTTAAACAATAACATTTTTTCTTACGAGATAAATCTCATCACTCTATAAGCCCTTTATTTGAGATTTGTGTCATTACCAATCTGCTGATTGAAGACCTCCTGAAAAGATATGTGTTGGATCTAAATCTGTGAGTGGTAATACCTAAACTCATTACGTAAGGCAGCAAGGAAAAAGTAAATGAAGAGAACTATGCAGAAAGAGAAATTTTGTGAGATTTTATTACTTTTTTAGAAAATACAGTGTTAAATGTACCTTCCATATGATCCTTTGCTCCAATATTTATAAATTTTTGAGTGCTACATTAAAGGTTATATTTTGATCTAAATAATAGATTAATGAATATCCATTACCGATATGTGGACACAATGATGGCAATACACATGAATTGTTATCTTGGAGGTCTTGCCAACTGGAGAAGTTGCCATTCTTATGTAGGCTGATTCCTATTGAGCCCCAAGTGATTTTCTTTTAGGTTTGACGAGCGCCCTTTGAACTAAGCTTGTATCTTTCCAGCTTGAACTCTCTAGTCTAGGCATGTGCCATTTGAATTTAATTCTTGTAATAGCGAGCTTCCTTTAAGCTAGGGTTCTTTGGAACGGGTCAGTGCCCATTTGCGCCTTATGTANTACACATGAATTGTTATCTTGGAGGTCTTGCCAACTGGAGAAGTTGCCATTCTTATGTAGGCTGATTCCTATGGAGCTCCAAGTGATTTTCTTTTAGGTTTGATGAGCGCCCTTTGAACTAAGCTTGTATCTTCCAGTTTGAATCCTCTAGTCTAGGCATGTGCCATTTGAATTTAATTCTTGTAATAGCGAGCTTCCTTTAAGCTAGGGTTCTTTGGAACGGGTCAGTGCCCATTTGCTCCTTATGTGAGTAAATTTGAGAGGTCGGATGTGTGACTCTGGGGCGCTTTGAGAGTGTTGGGGAGCTTGGGTCGGTGACCTTTGGAGCCTCACGCCCTTGGTTTCCGTCTAGTTCATTCGGTCACTTTTGCTCTATCCCTAGCTGCGTATCTGGCTGTTTTAAAAAAAAAGCACATTTTTTTCCCCATCTGTACAATGGAAAATCATATTAAAATGNGTGACTCTGGGGAGCTTTGAGAGTGTTGGGGAGCTTGGGTCGGTGACCTTTGGAGCCTCATGCCCTTGGTTTCCGTCTAGTTCATTCGGTCACTTTTGCTCTATCCCTAGCAGCGTATCTGGCTGTTTTTTAAAAAAAAGCACATTTTTTTCCCCATCTGTACAATGGAAAATCATATTAAAATTGTGTAGCCCACCATGTCCCACCGTTCTTGTATTTAACTTGACACATGAAGGCAAGCATTAAAAAATCTTTTTTTATTAGATTTGTTTGGGAGCATAAGATGCCTGGAAAGCGGATGCATGCAATATGTTCCCGCTGTCAACACTTAAAAAAAAAAGTGTTAATCAGATTATAAGAATGTTTTTTTTTCTTCTGGTGATGTTGTTTTTCATTGGACAGCAGACGATATAGCCTCAAACTTCTCTTAAAATGGAGTCCTATTAATAAGAATGCTTCTGTATAGGATAGTGTAAATTGGGGCTTTAATTTTGCAATATACTCTTGTACNTTTTTTCTTCTGGTGATGTTGTTTTTCATTGGACAGCAGACGATATAGCCTCAAACTTCTCTTAAAATGGAGCTCTATTAATAAGAATGCTTTTGTATATGATAGTGTAAATTGGGGCTTTAATTTTGCAATATACCCTTGTATAGATCTATTATGAGGAGGTACAGTCCTGGTTACTATAGCCCTCCAAGAAGGGGATATGGTGGCAGAGGAAGAAGTCCTAGGAGAGGATATGGTGGTCGCAAGGATCAAATACAGGGGAGTCTTTTAGTTCGAAATATACCACTGAATTGCAGGTAAATATTTATTGAGAATTAGCATAAGATTCTGAACAAGTTTAGCTATTCCATGGTAGAAAACTTTTCCATTCTCATCTTGTGGCAAGTTGTTATTAGATATGCTCATGTTTTTGCNTTGCTATTACAGCAAATGGCTTGCTGTTTGTGTTATGCTTCACAAAGTTGTTAAACATGATGAAATGTGAAACCAATGCAGGGAGCCACGGGGCTTTGCTTTTGTGCAGTTTGTTGATCCATATGATGCTGCTGAGGCACAATATCACATGAATCGACAAATCTTTGGCGGTAGGGAAATTGCTGTTGTTGTTGCTTCAGAAACAAGGAAGAGGCCTGAAGAAATGAGGAGAAGAACTAGGGCCAGGTAATAAATCTTATAAATCTTATTGTACTTTATTTATTGATTGATTTTTTGGATTTTTTTCAATTTGATGCTATAGAATAAGCCTTTTCTTACGTACTACTCAGGGCAAGTAGTGGCTATGATGGTGGCCGCTCTTCATATTATGGTAACCATTTGTTCTTATTACTATTTCCTGAAATCCTTAATACTACTTTACCAAACATTACTTGAATTTAGATTTTTTGTACATGTTTTTGCAGTTTAATGTACAAGCTGAGGAAAGAAATGTCTATCGATGTAAATTTTTTTTTTTGCTGTATTTAGTTTTTTTCAGTAAAACATTGAAAGCTTCGTCGAACTCATCATTGTTGTACTGTCATTGCTACATGAAACAAACGTTTTCATTTGTCCGATTAGTATTAAATTTTTTATTTTATGAAGACCTGTTATTGGTATAATCTCATTCTATTCCATTGAGGGGGCATACTTAATAAGCATAACCAGAAAAGGAAAGTACAATACTTAATCCATTTTAGGGTTTTGTGATTTATCTATTCATTGACTTTGGCACTTAACTTTTGCAAAATGATTATTATTTGGTTGGGTTAATTAGATAATTAACAAACCGACAAGATCAACATTATTGAGTGAGTTAGGATAGCCAGTTATTTGTTTAAGAAGCAATATGGTTATGCAAAAAAAGATGAGTGTGAGTAAGCCCAATTTAAGCGTGTCATTATTGGAGCCGACACAAAAAACAGGTTTGATTTAACACATTTAAGATTCAAATTATGTTTGTGTCAACTCAAATGGCTCGAAAAAGATTTGGTAGGGTTTGAGTCAACCCATAAAATGACTTAAATATTTAATTTTTTTAATGAAAAACTCATAAATTTTTTTTAATTTTTGCTTTTATTTCTATGTTATTGTGTTCATTTTGGATAATTGTGGTCATTTTATTTTGTGTCCATCCTAACTCGTGACAGACTAGATGTTTTTTATTGTCGAGTTGGTTTCTAGTTGAAATTTTTGAATCATTTAATAAAAAGGTTGGTTCAGGTTAATTTTACATGGCGAGTCATTTTTGGTTGAACCTGAATAAGATATATCAACTCAACTTAACACATCTAGTTCCATGAGGAAAAGGAACAAATTGCTTTGTATTTCCGAATTCACTTGAAAGCAGCATTGGTGAACTCTTTGATAGGATTTATCATTGTCATTTGTCTTATTATACCAACTATTTTTGCGCAGTCTTATGAATTTTGATTTTTCATTTGTTTCTATGGAGTGTTATTTAAGGTGTGTCATTACCTTTTTTTTGATAGGATTTATCATGACCTTTTTTGCAATTTCTAACATTTTGTCGATGTAACATTATTTATGCCCATTTTCCTTTCTTATCGTCTAAAACTAATATTATCAACTTGTCTAAGGGGCATTTTCTGCCTTTCTTTCTAATCCTCGAAAACTAATATTTTCAGCTTATCTTTAATAGGATGTAACTCCAATTATTTCTCTTATATAATCATCTTTAATTTATCCTTTATAATTTTGCATTCATCTAGCTTGGCATTCTCATTTGTGCCATGCATTGTTTATATACTAATGAATTTTTGATCGCCTAATATTCAAATCCAGATAATATTGCTAGCATAATTACCGATTTTATGAAGTTTACCCTTAAACCTCTATATTATTCTCTTATTTACCGAAATGTTGATGCGCTGCTCCATGTTAACCATTCAAGCTTAACTGTAGAAGTTATATAATCATTAATGTCTTCATTCTTCTGTATATTAGATTTATGATACCTAAACTCATCAGTCATCACACCTAGGTATCATCTTAACTTGTTATAATATTGAATGATAATTTCCAATATCATAAGTTTAACTTACATGTCTTATATTTAGCCTTGGTTAAAGTAATTATGAGACTTCCATCTTTCAAGAGTTTCCTCCCTTTTTTAAATTTTCACCTATTTAGTCTTGGTTAAAGTAATTATGAAACTTCCATCTTTCAAGAATTTCATCGCAATTTTAAATTTTCACCTATTTTAGTATCTCCCTCTCTAATTAGAGCTATATTATATTTAAAAAGTATGCACCATGGCACTTTGCTTTGAATATCCTTTGTAAATATCTCTAAGCCAAATACAAAAATATAAAAGATCCATGATGATCCTTGATATAAAACTTTTGATAGTTAGAAACTCTTGAGGGTCAACCTATAAGTACTTAATATTTGTCATTGTTCCATCATACATATCTTTTATAATGTTAATATATTTAATAATTTTTGAAATACACATTTATGTCTTAATGCACATCAAATGAATTTCCATGTTACATGATCACTCATTTTCTCCAAGGTTGATAAAAATCATGCGAAGATCATTTTTATGTGTTAATTTTTCATCTAATTTTTTACATGGAAATTGCTTCCATATCAGATCCTTCATGACATGAAAGAAAATTGGTTCTTCAAAACTATAATTCCTTAAGCTTACTTCCTTTATCCTAATTGCATGATTCATAAGTTTGATTCCTCTATAATTAACACACTTGGTCATTCTTCTATTATTTGGCATGCTCTTATAGTCTTTATAATTTTTTTGAAAAGATTTGTTGATCAAATCACTTCAATATCCTTCAAAATTCTCCGAATCTTAAATTGGTATCTCACATGGGCCTAAAAATTCTATTTATGCATCCTTTTTTGAGCTAGTCCCATTTTACTTTTATAGATCACTCTGTGATATGCCTTGTTATTTTGTATGTTGTCCTCTTTCAAACTAATTCTTTTTTCTTAACGCTCATCTAGCAATTTCTCAATCTAATATTTTCATCTTTAATCAAGATCATATCGTTTTCACTTTTAATTCATTTGGCTTGATCAAAATCCCTGGAGTTCTTTATTTTTTATATTAGATATTCTATATATTTCTTTTAATGTAACATACAAATCAGAAAAGTTATAGCTTTTGCTTCACTTATCACTCAGTTTATAAGACTTGTAGCTTATAATCATTACAAACAGAACAATATTCAAAATTTTCCAATTTTTTGAAGCACATTTTTTTTAAGACTTGTTGCACGCTCTATCTTCACATTGGCTCTTTATCAATGCTAGATTTTTTTTAAATTTTATATCGTAATATTTTCAATGGAACAGTAATCTTAAAGTTTTTTGGTTAATTTTATTATTCTCAACTTATATATCTTAATTTTAACCCTATTTTTCATGCTCAAGCTATCTCTTATATATATATATATATATATGTATATTAAAAAAGAGTGGTATTTGGAAATACCGCTCCCCATATGTGTTAGTTGTCCCCGTAGGGGAAGGGGCCTAACGACTGACAATGCAGTTGCCTACCAACTTGTCACCCTACTAGCGCGCGTGCGCGCACACACAACTATATATATATATATATATATATTCCCATGTAAATCACCTGAAACGGTTAATCTTTATTCAATAGTTATATGTTGTAGTAGTTCATCAATCTTTTATTTAAATTGATTTTCTTAGCGTTCTGTTCCAACTTGAGAAGCTTAGACTCTTAACTGTATTCATAATTTTCGTATTGTCAATTATCTTAATAATAATGACCTAATTACTGCTAGTAGCTCATCAGTCTAACGATTTTGTCTTTCAACTCTTTATCCACTAATACCTTAATCCAATCTTCAACAGACATTCATTGTAGTAGTTCATTCCTCCCTTCTCAAAATTAATTTTTTAAACCATATTCTAATTTAATTTGAAGAGCATAAGCACTAACCACATTCATTATTTCCTCATTGATATTTAGCTTAAAACTATTTATTCACTGCTAACTCAATCTATTCTTTTTGTTAATCCGTCTAAAATACAATAGCCTTCCCAAAATCATTGGGTTTCTTTCCATTTAATTTCGTGTAAAATAGTGATAGTTTTTCTTCTTCTTATTGTGACCTATTCTTGTCTTCTCATTCAAAGTTCTTGACTTTCATGCAATAAATCGAATTTTGGATTTAAGTGCCAGATAAACACTCTTTTTATTTTTTACCATAATCCGAATAACATTTTGTTTTATCGTAATCTGGACAACTTGTTACACACCACTATAGGTCTAGCTTTCCCTAGCTTACTTTTCACCTTGTTTAGAATAAGCTGTGGTGTTTCTCTTAGGGTGTTTGTTTTGACCAAACTTTTGTCTATTTTCACCACTTATGTTTTATGTCATAGGTATCACCCTTCGCCTGCACTGTCCAAAATTGAATTTATTTGATTTGATCTGTCAAGTTTAATGACTGGCTGCATATCTACATCAAATCTAAGCTTTTTTTACCTGGATAATTCCATAACTCATTATAAAAAAATGGTATTTTTTGGTTAATGAGCCAATTCCATACCTAGTTATAAATAGTTTTGAAACTTTATTCTTTTGGTCAACTTTCATGGTTTTCTGAATTCTATTTTAATTAGGTTTAATGGTTCTTGTAAAATACCTGCAATGGATTCATTTAATTAGATTAATGAGGGCAATTCCATAGTCCAAACTAGTTTTATTTTTCTGGTTTTTATAACAAGAAGGAATGAATCTTTATTTTTGACAGCTATTTTTAACATTCTTTTTGTAATTTCTTAAACATCTTAAACATTACTTCACTTAATAGTCTTGCGGTAGAGTGTATTTTACCATTTTATTTGCATTCCCTGCACTAATTGATTGTCAAGAGCACTGTACATCACAATATTACAAATTGTATTTTATTTTATTCCCTTTGGGCTACTTTTGTCTATAATCATTTGAGATGTCATCACTCATCACTTGTTTTATTTGAACCTGCTGGTACATGTCGTATTAGGATTGATTATATAATAAACAAGTAATTATTATTATTTTATCTTGAGGCTTGGATGATCAATAATTGATTTGTTATGATTGGCTTTAAATGTATTTGCTTTTTATTATTTCCGTAGATGCAAAATCCTCTTTATATATAGAGGTCCAAAGGAGAATTATGATGTAGAGGATTGTAATCATATCTCTCTCGAGTNTTTAAATTGATTTTCTTAGCGTTCTGTTCCAACTTGAGAAGCTTAGACTCTTAACTGTATTCATAATTTTCGCATTGTCAATTATCTTAATAATAATGACCTAATTACTGCTAGCAGTTCATCAGTCTAACCATTTTGTCTTGCAACTTTTTATCCACTAATTCCTTAATCCAATCTTCAACAGACATTCATTGTAGTAGTTCATTTCTCCCATCTCAAAATTAATATTTTAAACCATATTCTTATCCAATTTGAAGAGCATAAGCACTAACCACATTCATTATTTCCTCATTGATATTTAGCTTAAAACTATTTATTCACTGCTAACTCAATCTATTCTTTTTGTTAATCCGTCTAAAATACAATAGCCTTCCCAAAATCATTGGGTTTCTTTCCATTTAATTTCGTGTAAAATAGTGATAGTTTTTCTTCTTCTTATTGTGTCCTATTCTTGTCTTCTCATTCAAAGTTCTCAACTTTCATGCAGTAAATCGAATTTTAGATTTTAGTCCCGGATAAACACTCTTTTTATTTTTTACCATAATCCGAATAACATTTTGTTTTATTGTAATCTGGACAACTTGTTACACACCACTTAAGGTCTAGCTCTCCCTAGCTTACTTTTCACCTTGTTTGGAATAAGCTGTGGTGTTTCACTTAGGGTGTTTGTTTTGACCTAACTTTTGTCTATTTTCATCACAATTGTTTTATGTCATAGGTATCACCCTTCGCCTGCACTGTCCAAAATTGAATTTATTTGATTTGATCTGTCAAGTTTAATGACTGGATGTATATCAACATCAAATCTAAGCTTTTTTTACCTGGATAATTCCATACCTCGTTATAAAAAAAATGGTATTTATTGGTTAATGAGCCAATTCCATACCTAGCTATAAATAGTTTTGAAACTTTATTCTTTTGGTCAAATTTCATGGTTTTCTGAATTCTATTTTAATTAGTTTTAATAGTTCTTGTAAAATACCTGCAATGGATTCATTTAATTAGATTAATGAGGGCAATTCCATAGTCCAAACTAGTTTTTATTTTTCTGGTTTTTATAACAACAAGGAATGAATTTTTATTTTTGACAGCTATTTTTAACATTCTTTTTCATCTGGGCACATCACTTGTAATTTCTTAAACATCTTAAACATTACTTCACTTAATAGTCTTGCGGTAGTGTATTTTACCATTTTATTTGCATTCCCTGCACTAATTGATTGTCCAGAGCACTGTACATCACAATATTACAAATTGTATTTTATTTTATTCCCTTTGGGCTACTTTTGTCTATAATCATTTGAGATGTCATCACTCATCACTTGTTTTATTTGAACCTGCTGGCACATGTCGTATTAGGATTGATTATATAATAAACAAGTAATTATTATTATTTTATCTTCAGGCTTGGATGATCAATAATTGATTTGTTATGATTGGCTTAAAATTTATTTGCTTTTTATTATTTCCGTAGATGCAAAATCCTCTTTATATATAGAGGTCCAAGGGAGAATTATGATGTAGAGGATTGTAATCATCTCTCTCTCGAGTATTGGACTGCCCCACTCCTCTCTCTTTCCACTCCAGCACTTACCACACGTGCTGGACTTGGGCATATCACATGCCCTATCAATGCCTTAAAAACACACCCTACTTTTTTTTATAGAACCTACATGGCTCCATGCTTTGTACCCCATCTGTTTTTTTTCCTGGTTTGTTACTTTTTTTGTACTTCTTTATATCTTAGGTTTCTATATTTTCTGAGGAACGTTTAAAGTTTTGTAATATGCAGCAAATATTTNACTTACCACACTTGCTGGACTTGGGCATATCACATGTCCTATCGATGCCTTAAAAACATACCCAACTTTTTTTTATAGAACATACATGGCTCCATACTTTTTACCCCATCTGTTTTTTTTCCAGGTTTGTTACTTTTTTTGTACTTCTTTATATATTAGGTTTCTATATTTTCTGAGGAACGTTTAAAGTTTTGTAATATGCAACAAATATTGTTTTGATTTTGTGCATCCTGATTTTTTTTTGTCTTATATTGAATTGCCGAGAACTAAATTATGCACTATAGTATTGTGAAGTAAACCAAACATTACACACTGACGTGGTTATGAGCCTGCACCTATCCACATTATATATATATGATATATATATAGATATATATTCCTGTAATTTTTACCCTTATCTTTATTCTACATAGATTTGCTACTTTGGTGTTTAATTCTTTATTTTTTCCATTTAAGTTGGTTGTGTGATAGATTGAGTGAGAGTGTGAGATTAGAGGCAGTGGAGGCATATTTTTGGGACAAATTTTTCTATTTTATTTTATGCATTTTTTATTTTTTATTTTTTTTAAATTATGGTTGTCACCATTTGTTGGGATCCTTGGATGCAAATTGATCATGAGTTTACGTTTGTTCACTATATATTAAAACAAGATTCTCTACGGGTGTTTTTCCACAATTTTTTCACATCACTTCTGTTTGGTTTCAAGTTCCTGTAATGGTCACGTGTGTGTGTCAATACATACAAATGCTATCTTAGAATTATATTCAAGGTAACCTGATGTGAGAAATAAAAAATTATGATAAATAAAAGTAATCTTTTATGCACAGTAGATTCAAAGATAGTGTAGTTTTTCATGTCTTTTTTGTTAACATCTCATGCCTTACATTATCTTGATGTTTGCATCCAATTCTTAATTTTGTAAATAAAATTTAAATAAAAAAATGAAAGTGTGCAATGGTACAAATTTTATATTACTAAAATAGTAATGGAACTCAGCTTTGTACTATTTTATGACTATAGTAGAAAATTTAAAGCGTATGGAAAGCATAATCTAAAACAAAAAGTTCATGGCAGATTCATAGATAATTAAANAAAATAGTAATGGAACTCAGCTTTGTACTATTTTATGACTATAGTAGAAAATTTAAAGCGTATGGAAAGCATCATCTAAAACAAAAAGTTCATGGCAGATTCATAGATAGTTAACAAACTTAAAATTTAGATTCTTGAGGTTGACAGAAATGTAGTCTAACGCTCCTTTATATAGGTAATTGAATATAGAATTCACTGAGATAACTTTTGCTATCTAGAGACAATGATGAGCAATGAGGGCATCTTTTGTTACTTCACTTCTCTGAGAGGATGCTTTATCCATCAAGTAATGCACTTAGAGAAAGAGAGGTGGGGGAATTGATGCAGCNTTAAAATTTAGATTCTTGAGGTTGACAGAAATGTAGTCTAACGCTCCTTTATATAGGTAATTGAATATAGAAATCACTGATATAACTTTTGCTATCTAGAGACAATGATAAGCAATAAGGGCATCTTTTGTTACTTTACTTCTCTGTGAGGTTGCTTTATCCATCAAATAATGCACTTAGAGAGAGAGAGGTGGGGGAATTGATGCAGTAATTAAACTATTGACGTCAAAAAATAATATTATATATGTATTATTTGATAGAAATAGAAAGCATCACTTTGCAAGTGGTAAATTTATGTGTTTCCTAATTTTCAGATTCGTCATTTTTGGTCTAGTTGTAATAAGATGAAGTTGTCGAGATATTATTAGATGGAAAACTTTCGTTAAAGTACACTGTAGTAGCAAAGTCATGCATTGGCTTTGCACATTGTTTGCCTGCTAAAAGCGTGCTTTGGTCGTGTTGCCTGTGACTGGTTCATAATATATTCATGGTTTGCTTTAACAGTTGTCACATCAGTTATGGCAAGACATTCACTTTTCCTCACTACTTTTCATAGTTGTAGTCAATTGTTTATTAGTTCATACTTCTCCCTGTGGAGCTAGTTGCTTCTTGGTGGTGCTTCTCTTCACAATTTCTTACTTTCTCATTTTCCTACGTGTTTCTTGGTGGTTTTTCTTATTGTTTATAGCTCCTTCCCACTCACAAGCTTCATTTTAAGGATGCTCATTGTGCCTCATCTGCACCCACTCTCTTGCTTCATATTGCTTCCGTCTCTCTTATCTCTAGTTGGTTTCTCATTCTCATGAGCATTTTTAACTTAATAAGCATGTTTCATCATTTTATTCTATATATGTTTTTTTTTTTGGATTTGGGATAGCTGCAAATCACTATTTTTAAATCTATCATTATATTTGGTGTAAATTAGTACTTGATGTTACCTTTTTTTGACAAT
This sequence comes from Phalaenopsis hybrid cultivar, assembly GCA_002079205.1. NCBI lineage: Eukaryota > Viridiplantae > Streptophyta > Magnoliopsida > Asparagales > Orchidaceae > Phalaenopsis > Phalaenopsis hybrid cultivar. Next base: position 57,911 of record JXCR01110640.1, on the reverse strand, counting down.
CTCTAGCTAGCAGCCAATTACTTTTTGGTGTCTATCCTCTTTATACCTTTGTTGTTCTTATATGTTATTCACCGGTTATTTTTGTTATTGTTAATAATTTTTCAATCACAAGTTTCTTCTCGTGAAAGCTCTCTCGGTCTCATCAACCTATCTCTTCATGTTACCCATTTCTCGGTCTCTAGCTTGTCTCTCAATCTTATAAGTATTTTTTGACTTTTTAGTATTGCTTCATTTCTTATATTGTATATCTTTTTGTCTTTTATCTGCTATTGGTTGGCTACAAATTTGCCGAAAATTATTACTTGATGTGTTTTAAATTTAGGTAATTATATGACTCTGTATGCACATATTATATTTATATATGATATACAATGTGCTCTATTCATTAAAAGGTCTGCTTTGCTTTTACATTTTGCTTATTGGAGAAAAATGGACCTTGCAGATNTTGCTTAATGTGTTTTCAATTTGTTTTTATTTTTTATTTCTAAAATCAAATAAATTTATTTTTGAAAATACTAAAAATAATTTTTGGGTGTTATGAGTGTTTTAAATAGCAATTATATCTTAATCATACAATCAAACATGTTTTGTTTTAGATTAAAACATAGAAAATGAAAAAAAAAAATAGAAAACAAAAATTAAAAGCGATCCTAAGCTGCCCCTTGATGATTGATTTGGTCAAACTATAGGGAATCTGGATGGTGGTTAACTTAATTTATTGTGTATTGTAATCTTTTTTATTTTTTATTGTAGATTGTAATCTGTTTCTTTTTTATACTTTGTTTTGATCCGCAGTTCACTGGAGCTCTAAAGTTTGGAGATTAAGAACAGTTTTCGTCCTTTTTTTATCATGAAATAACACTTTATCTGCTTCTTTTGCAAACTTTAGCGTTGAGACCTTATTGTGGAATTGTAGCGAGCTCTTCTCTGAGCATCTTTGTGAGAAATTAATGCACT
>JXCR01110640.1:0-55410 GCA_002079205.1 Phalaenopsis hybrid cultivar | reverse complement strand
TTTTTTTTTTTTTTTTTTTTGGGAAATTTATTGGGATGAGAAATATCGAACTTTAGGGCTTGTTTGGGATCAAATTTGTTTTTGTTTTTTCCTTTGTTTTTAAAAGTATATTTGCTTAATGTGTTTTCAATTTGTTTTTATTTTTTATTTCTAAAATCAAATAAATTTATTTTTGAAAATACTCAAAATAATTTTTGGGTGTTATGAGTGTTTTAAAAAGCAATTATATCTTAATCAAACAATCAAACATGTTTGTTTTAGATTAAAACATAGAAAATGAAAAACAAAAAAAAAATAGAGAACAAAAATTAAAAGCCATCCCAAGCTGCCCCTTGATGATTAATTTGGCCAAACTATAGGGAATCTGGATGGTGGTTAACTTAATTTATTGTGTATTGTAATCTTTTTTATTTTTTATTGGAGACCGTAACCTGTTTCTTTTTTTTACTTTGTTTTGATCCGCAGTTCACTGGAGCTCTAAACTTTGGAGATTAAGAACAGTTTTCGTCCTTTTTTTTATCATGAAATAACACTTTATCTGCTTCTTTTGCAAACTTTAGCCTTGAGACCTTATTGTGGAATTGTAGCGAGCTCTTCTCTGAGCATCTTTGTGAGAAATTAATGCACTGACTTTTGAAATTGGCCATATAATGTCTTGCTTTACTGCACTTATGAGAATGCTCCAGAAAAAAAAAGGGGATTATGATTACTGTTCTGAAGAGTGTCTTCTTTTGTTCTCTCAGATATATAATATTTTGATTTATGTGAACAACATGAGCAAAATTGTTTATTATTTCGGAAGATTTACTTTCTTAACACTCAATTTTTATGTATTTTTCATGTCCGAGACCTAAACTTCAACTTTTACATACAGACCACTTTACCTATGCTTAAAATGGTATGTTTTACTTTTTAAAGTTATCTGTAAATGTAAAAAGTAAAATTTAGCTGTTAGATATTTAAATTCATAAGAATTAAGCGGTATGTATGTAAATTCCCCTATTATTTATTGTCCAGGCTTTTGATAGAGCATGTGCCGTTTTTTTGAGTATATCTTATTTAAGTATTCTGAAATGCTCACGAAAATGGCTCTACCCGAGTTTTTTCTTTCTTTTTTATTTGTACTACAGTTGAGCTTTAGTCCAACTTGTTAAATTTGAACTGAGCTTTGCTTTTAACAAATAATCTCAATCCCCAATCACATTTTATTTGGCCTGCTGTTTATTTGAGCTTGAAATTGATCTGATGTCATATTCTAATTCTGTAGCTCCGGCCAATGTGTAAAAATGCAATTTAACCAAGGAAGATTTACTTGCATATACTCAATTCCTATGTATTTACATATCTAATACTTTAATCTCAATTTTTTTTTATAAATGTCACTTTATCTGTGCTTGAAAGGATATATTTCAAAGGTCAAAATAGTGGTTTTTTGATTTGATGTAAAAGATTTTTGTGTTATAAATACGTAAATAAATATGAATTGGGTAGTATGCAAGTCAGAGCCCCTTCAACTAATGAATAAATTTTACAGAACATTTTGTCCATCTTCAATCTGTTCTTTTGCCAGTATTTGATTTTTCAACACATTTCGTCATAATCAAGTATATATTGATTTTCTTTTCTATTGAATGCCTGATATGTTAGTGTATTACCTACAAAGTCTTATGCTCACCTGCATAATTATTGTTTAATTATAGGCAAATGGGAAGCTGGTTGAATGAGGATATCATTTAGTGATCGATGATGAAGAAGAATGAATTTCTTATTACATGAGAGTTGTTTTAATGATGCAAATTATTATTATTTTTATTTTTTTAATCCTTATACAAATTTTGAATAATAGTTAGCATTACACGACATTCTTCCCTTTGAACCGTTGGAGGATGAAGGTCATAGGAGAGTGTGATCGTTGAATAGGTCATTGAGAACTTGTAAACCCATAATGATTGCATTATCACTTTATAAATTCACCTCTAATAATTCATATATTTGCTAGAGCCAATATGTAGTTAAGTCGGCCTAGGTGGCAATTAAGGCCTAAGCTCACAATTTGGGAATTTGGTGAGAAATTCTCATTCTTTTCAGACATGTAAGTAATGCAAACCTAAGTTATTTTATGTTTTGTTAGACTCTTTATCCACATTGATTGAAAAGATGAGATGAGTGTTGGAGAGGTAAATCACTGATCCTGCCCTGTTATATGTTATTATTATCTAAGTAATTTAGCTAAAAACTATATATATATAATTCTATTTATAACATAAATTTGCATTTAGATACAATATAAACAACTACAACAACAGCAATACTATATTGTCCTAAAATTATGAAAATATCCATAAAAATAGAAAAATCTTCTTATTGATTTTATTTTTTACTTTTTCATGAAGCTTGTAATGACAATTTATCTGATTAATCTAATCTTCAATTTCTTAATTTTTGAGAATATTTGTGGAGCATACAAATTGAGTGAAATCAAGGTTAAAACCATTGAAATTAAGTGGAAAATATTGACATTGGTCAACTTATTAATGGCCACTTTGCTTATGTAATTGACTTGATATACTAATGATAACTCCTTGTGGGCTCTAGGAGAGATTCGTTTAAGAAGAAAATTAATTATTTTAATCTTCATATGAAGATTTTAAATCCTTGCTTCTAAGTTTTGATGTAAACTCTTGATTTGGACTAGTAATTATCCTCATTAAATTTATGTTGCAAAGGCCTTTTCTAAGTTTGAATGATACAACTCTTATATTAGAATATGTTATATCATGCCAAATACATTATAAAGAATTTTTTTGTATCTATCATTTATAATAGTAAAAGAGCTACAAATATATTATAAAAAAGGAAAATTTACATAGATAGCATCCAATTTTAATGCATTTGCCTATCTCACAATANGCTATTTTGCTAGAAACCATTTCCTCACTGTAGTTTGAATAGTCTGGTGATGGTGGTTGTGCAATCTCAAAACGTTATTCATATAATAGTTTGTGGTTCTTGAAGATCTGAAATTCTGATTGAGCGTGATGTTCCTTCCTTTCTCTTTCTATATCTGATGTGGGGGAAGGAGTTAACCTGCTGTCTTTCCACATTTCCTACTTTTTAATTTAATAAAACTTAGTAATGAGATTACAAACCCCATCAGTACCTCCTCTACCATCTCTTCTCTACTCCCCATTTGCCATATGCAGCATGGCATACAGCAGGCGGACATACAAAAATTAAAGAACTCTAAGCTTCCTAATGCTTAACAAAATTTGTAGCATTCCTCATTTTATTTTTATTGCATAAAATATTTGGGTAATTTTGGTTTTAGATCCAAAACAGTCTACTTTTGGCTGTCCTTCATCTATAGAGATTTCAATGTTTCCCCACTTGGTATGGCAGCATTCTGTTTCCATCCGATGGATTATTTTCTTGAAGTGGTAGCTTGTTTAAGTTTTCTTTTGGTTTTAACATTGCATGGTTTTTTTGTTTAGCTTACTTTTTTTTTTCCTTGCATTTAGTTTCATCCAGCGTACTATTGAATGTCAATCCTGTGTTCCCTGCGTCTGAATTTCTATAATATTTTGTTGTTTGTTTTCCTCCATTCCATCTTATTTCTTAGAAAGCATTGCTTTTTTATTCACGTCTTTTTCATGGGCTTTTCGTTCTACATTAGGGCGCTCACGATCTCGTTCAGTTTCTCGATCACAGTCTCCACGCCGCCCATCTAACCCAAGGATGCGACATTGGTCGAGGTCAGTTGTGCAAAATTGTAGAATTTGCATTTTGAAGTTTGCAAATGAGAGTTTTTTTGGTGCTGCAGATCATACTCTCCTGCACCAAAGCACAGGGAAGACTATTCTCTATCACCGAGAAAGCAATCAGCTCATTCAAGATCCCCTAGGAGATACCTGTCTCAAGGACGCAATGAAAAGCAAAGCCGTAGATCGTACTCTCCAAAACACGGTGATGATAATAGAAAGCAGGTTGATCACGACAAACTCTCAGCTTCACCGAGAGGAAAGCCGGCACGACACTCAAGATCCCCTTTGGACTATCGAGGGGGACACAGTGAGGATCGAAGGCACCGATCTTACTCACCAAGGGGTGATACTGTTGGTAGGAATGGAGCTCCTTATGATTATGAGTGAGTTTTATCATGACCTTTGGCAACAAAAATGCTTATTGAATCTGATGTTTACATCCTCAGTTAATCTTCAGATTGATTTGTAGAGCACATAGATCGTTGATAGCTTCCATATCTTGGATATGGAAAATATCTAGTAAACTGTCAAAATGGTTCACTGACTATTTGCATAGGGTCATCTTAGTCCCAGATTCTATAAAAATGCTAAATTAATCCCCAGTTTTTTTAATGTGGGCTGAAATTGTCCCTACAAGGATTATTTTAGCCCTCTTTAAAAGAGTCTGGGGGACTAAATTGACACTTGTAGATTCTAGGATTAAAATGGATATCTAAAAAAAGTTAGGAGGCCAATTTTACACTTTCCTCGGATAATATCTTTGAAAATTGAGATGTCTCATTCAAGCTTTCATTGTGCAGCAAGGAACCAAGGCGCCCCTCATATTCAGCTTCTGGTTCAAGATCTAGATCTATTGACGTATCTCCTGGGCACAATCGCTAAACAGGTGTAATATAGCACTATTGGACGAACATTATCTCAGGTCAATTGCATTCAAATCTTTCTTCTGTAGATTATTTGGTTTAGCTGTGAAGTTTAACGAATAGGTCTCTTGAGTTCATAAAATCATNTAAATTAATGGTTCACTGACTATTTGCATAGGGTCATCTTAGTCCCAGATTCTATAAAAATGCTAAATTNTATATATATATATATATATATATATATATATTCCCATGTAAATCACCTGGAACGGTTAATCTTTATCCAATCTTCAACAGACATTCATTGTAGTAGTTCATTTCTCCCTTCTCAAAATTAATTTTTAAACCATATTCTAATCCAATTTGAAGAGCATAAGCACTAACCACATTCATTATTTCCTCATTGATATTTAGCTTAAAACTATTTATTCACTGCTAACTCAATCTATTCTTTTTGTTAATCCGTCTAAAATACAATAGCTTTCCCAAAATCATTGGGTTTCTTTCCATTTAATTTCGTGTAACATAGTGATAGTTTTTTTCTTCTTATTGTGTCCTATTCTTGTCTTCTCATTCAAAGTTCTCAACTTTAATGCAATAAATCGAATTTTAGATTTAAGTCCCGGATAAATACTCTTTTTATTTTTTACAATAATCCGAATAACATTTTGTTTTATTGTAATCTGGACAACTTGTTACACACCACTTAAGGTCTAGCCCTCCCTAGCTTACTTTTCACCTTGTTTAGAATAAGCTGTGGTGTTTCACTTAGGGTGTTTGTTTTGACCTAACTTTTGTCTATTTTCACCGCAATTGTTTTATGTCATAGGTATCACCCTTCGCCTGCACTGTCCAAAATGGAATTTATTTGATTTGATCTGTCAAGTTTAATGACTGGATGTATATCTAACATCAAATCTAAGCTTTTTTTGCCTGGATAATTCCATACCTCGTTATAAAAAAAATGTTATTTTTTGGTTAATGAGCCAATTCCATACCTAGCTATAAATAGCTTTGAAACTTTATTCTTTTGGTCAAATTTCATGGTTTTCTGAATTCTATTTTAATTAGTTTTAATAGTTCTTGTAAAATACCTGCAATGGATTCATTTAATTAGATTAATAAGGGCAATTCCATAGCCAAACTAGTTTTTATTTTTTCTGGTTTTTATAACAACAAGGAATGAATCTTTATTTTTGACAGCTATTTTTAACATTCTTTTTCATCTGGGCACATCACTTGTAATTTCTTAAACATCTTAATCATTACTTCACTTAATAGTCTTGCGGTAGTGTATTTTACCATTTTATTTGCATTCCCTGCCCTAATTGATTGTCAAGAGCACTGTACATCACAATATTACAAATTGTATTTTATTTTATTCCCTTTGGGATGCTTTTGTCTATAATCATTTGAGAATCTTTATTTTTGACAGCTATTTTTAACATTCTTTTTCATCTGGGCACATCACTTGTAATTTCTTAAACATCTTAATCATTACTTCACTTAATAGTCTTGCGGTAGTGTATTTTACCATTTTATTTGCATTCCCTGCCCTAATTGATTGTCAAGAGCACTGTACATCACAATATTACAAATTGTATTTTATTTTATTCCCTTTGGGATGCTTTTGTCTATAATCATTTGAGATATCACTCATCACTTGTTTTATTTGAACCTGCTGGCACATGTCGTATTAGGATTGATTATATAATAAACAAGTAATTATTATTATTTTATCTTCAGGCTTGGATGATCAATAATTGATTTGTTATGATTGGCTTAAAATGTATTTACTTTTTATTATTTCCGTATATATAGAGGTCCAAAGGAGAATTATGATGTAGAGGATTGTAATCATCTCTCTCTCGAGGATTGGACTGCCCCACTCCTCTCTCTTTCCACTCCAGCACTTACCACACTTGCTGGACTTGGGCATATCACATGTCCTATCGATGCCTTAAAAACATACCCAACTTTTTTGTATAGAACCTACATGGCTCCATGCTTTGTACCCAATCTGTTTTTTTCCTGGTTTGTTACTTTTTTTGTACTTCTTTATACAATGTGCTCTATTCATTAAAAGGTCTGCTTTACTTTACATTTTGCTTATTGGAGAAAAATGGACCTTGCAGATGGAAGACAAATGCACCTTGTGCTTGGCGATTTGATAATTTTGATGGAAAAAAAGAAAAATTATATTATTTTTCATCCACAACCTCGAGCCATACCAACATCAACATACATGTCAAGCTATACCACTTTTGGGACACAATGCCATAGGTTACATGTGAGAGTGAGAGAGAGAGTGTGTGTGTGTGTGTGTGAGAGAGAGAGAGAGAGAGAGATGTGGTGGAGACCAGCATAGTGCCGAGCTTGATTTTGCAAAACTTGTGATTGTTTGGAAAAGTTGCTGTTGAGCTCACTCAGACACTTATGTCTTTAAAGTGGAGCGGTTTGAACTATAGAGATATTCCACTACCTTTTTTATGTTGAGTTTAGGCGAGAATTTGTAAGAGAATTGAATTTTTAAACCTAAAATTTGAGAAAGGTGAAACTCTAATTCTAAGTATATCTTTAATTTACGGCCAAATAATTAAAAAATCCTCCTTTTTTGAGTGGAAGAGGCTGAGGGAGGAGGATCGTTTGACTTCTCTATTATTTGCTATTTTGCTAGAAACCATTTCCTCACTGTAGTTTGAATAGTCTGGTGATGGTGGTTGTGCAATCTCAAAATGTTATTCATATAATAGTTTGTGGTTCTTGAAGATCTGAAATTCTGAATGAGCGTGATGTTCCTTCCTTTCTTTTTCTATATCTGATGTGGGGGAAGGAGTTGACCTGCTCTCTTTCCACATTTCCTACGTTTTAATTTAATAAAACTTAGTAATGAGATTACAAACCCCATCAGTACCTCCTCTACCATCTCTTCTCCACTCCCCATTTGACATGCAGCATGACATACAGCGGGCGGACATACAAAAATTCAAGAACTCGAAGCTTCCTAATGCTTAACAACATTTGTAACATTCCTCATTTTATTTTTATTGCATAAAATATTCGGGTAATTTTGCTTTTAGATCCAAAACAGTCTACTTTTGGCTGTCCTTCATCTATTGAGATTTCAATGTTTCCCCACTTGGTATGACAGCATTCTGTTTCCATCCGATGGATTATTTTCTTGAAGTGGTAGCTTGTTTATGTTTTCTTTTGGATTTAACATCGCATGGCTTTCTTTGTTTAGTTTACTTTTTTTTTCTTGCATTTAGTTTCATCCAGCATACTATTAAATGTCAATCCTGTGATCCCTGCGGCTGAATTTCTATAATATTTTGTTGCTTTCCATCTTATTTCTTAGAAAGCATTGCTTTTTTATTCACGTTTTTTCATGAGCTTTTCGTTCTACATTAGGGCGTTCACGATCTCGTTCAGTTTCTCGATCACAGTCTCCACGCCGCCCATCTAACCCAAGGATGCGACATTGGTCGAGGTCAGTTGTGCAAAATTAGAGAATATGCATTTTGAAGTTTGCAAATGAGAGTTTTTTTTTGTGCTGCAGATCATACTCTCCCGCACCAAAGCACAGGGATGACTATTCTCCATCACCGAGAAGGCAATCAGCTCATTCAAGATCCCCTAGGGGATACCCGTCTCAAGGACGCAATGAAAAGCAAAGCCGTAGATCGTACTCTCCAAAACACGGTGATGGTAATAGAAAGCAGGTTGATCACGACAACCTCTCAGCTTCACCGAGAGGAAAGCTGGCACGACACTCAAGATCCCCTTCAGACTATCGAGGGGGACACAGTGAGGATCGAAGGCACCGATCTTACTCACCAAGGAGTGGTACTGTTGGTAGGAATGGAGCTCCGTATGATTATGAGTGAGTTTTATCATGACCTTTGGCAACAAAAATTCTTATTAAATCTGATGTTTACATCCTCAGTTAATCTTCAGAATGATTTGTAGAGCACATAGATAGTTGATAGCTTCCATATCTTGGATATGGAAAATATCTAGTAAACTTTCAAAATGGTTCACTTACTATTTACATATGGTCATCTTAGTCCCAGAGTCTATAAAAATGCTAAATTTATCCCCAGATTTTTTAATGTGGGCTGAAATTGTCCCTAAAAGGATTATTTTAGCCCCCTTTAAAAGAGTCCTGGGGGACTAAAATGACACTTGTAGATTCTAGGATTAAAATGGATATCTAAAAAAAGTTAGGAGGCCAATTTTACACTTTCCTCGGATGATATCTTTGAAAACTGAGATGTCTCATTCAAGCTTTCATTGTGCAGCAAGGAACCAAGGCGCCCCTCATATTCAGCTTCTGGTTCAAGATCTAGATCTATTGACGTATCTCCTGGGCACAATCGCTAAACAGGTGTAATATAGCACTATTGGACTAACATTATCTCAGGTTAATTGCATTCAAATCTTTCTTCTGTAGATTATTTGGTTTAGCTGTAAAGTTTAACGATTAGGTCCCTTGAGTTCATAAAATCATTACACTTGTTTTAATAAATTGAATGATATGTATGCTTTTTTTTTTTGTTTTGGGCAATTTATTCGGATGAGAAATATCGAACTTTTGGGCTTGTTTGGGATCAAATTTGTTTTTGTTTTTAAAAGTATATTTGCTTAATGTGTTTTCAATTTGTTTTTTTTTATTTCTAAAATCAAATAAATTTTTTTCTGAAAATACTCAAAATAATTTTTGGGTGTTATGAGTGTTTTAAAAAGCAATTATATCTTAATCAAACAATCAAACATGTTTTGTTATAGAAAATGAAAAAAATAAAAAAACAGAACAAAAATTGAAAGCCATCCCAAGCTGCCTCTTGATGATTAATTTGGCCAAACTATAGGGTATCTGGATGGTGGTTAACTTAATTTATTGTGTATTGTAATCTTTTTTATTTGTTATTGTAGACTGTAACCTGTTTCTTTTTTTTACTTTGTTTTGATCCGCAGTTCACTGGAGCTCTAAAGTTTGGAGATTAAGAACAGTTTTCGTCCTTTTTTTATCATGAAATAACACTTTATCTGCTTCTTTTGCAAACTTTAGCGTTGAGACCTTATTGTGGAATTGTAGCGAGCTCTTCTCTGAGCATCTTTGTGAGAAATTAATGCACTGACTTTTGAAATTGGCCAAATAATGTCTTGCTTTAATGCACTTAAGAGAATGCTCCAGAAAAAAAAAAAAGGGATTACGATTACTGTTCTGAAGAGTGTCTTCTTTTGTTTTCTCAGATATATAATATTTTGATTTATGTGAACAACATGAGCAAAATTGTTTATTATTTCGGAATATTTACATTCTTAACACTCAACTTTTACATACACCTATTTACATTCTTAACACTTAACACTTAACATTCTTAACATGAGCAAAAATGTATTTTTCATTTCCGACACCTAAACTTCAACTTTTACATACAGACCACTTTACGTATGCTTAAAATCGTATATTTTACTTTTTAAAGGTTAAAGTGAGAAAGAACTGTAAATGTAAAAAGTAAAATTTAGCTGTTAGATATTTAAATTCATAAGAATTAAGCGGTATGTATGTAAATTCTCCTGTTACTTATTGTCCAGGCTTTTGATAAAGCATGTGTCATTTTTTTGAGTATATCTTATTTATGTATTCTGAAATGCTAACGAAAATGGCTCTGCCCGAGTTTTTTCTTTCTTTTTTATTTGTTCTACAGTTGAGCTTTAGTCCAACTTGTTAAATTTGAACTGAGCTTTGCTTTTAACAAATAATCTCAATCCCCAATCACATTTTATTTGGTCTGCTGTTTATTTGAGCTTGAAATTGATCTGATGTCATTTTCCATTTCTGTAGCTCCGGCCACTCTGTAAAAATGCAATTTAACCAAGGAAGATTTACATACATATACTCAATTCCTATGTATTTACATATCTAATACTTTAATCTCAATTTTTTTTATAAATGACACTTTATCTATGCTTGAAAGGATTATATTTCAAAGGTCAAAATAGTGGTTTTTTGATTTGATTGAAAAGATGTGTTATAAATATAAAAAAATAAAGTTACATGCTAGATATGTAAATAAATATGAATTGGGTAGTATGCATGTCAGTGCCCCTCAACTAATGAATAAATTTTACAGAACATTTTGTCATCTTCAATCTGTTCTTTTGCCAGTATTTGATTTTTCAACACATTTCGTCATAATCAAGTATATATTGATTTTCTTTTCTATTGAATGCCTGATATATTAGTGTATTACCTACAGAGTCATATGCTCACCTGTATAATTATTGATTAAATTTAGGGAAATGGGAAGCTGGTTGAATGAGGGTATCATTTAGTGATCGATGATGAAGAAGAATGAATTTCTTATTACATGAGAGTTGTTTTAATGATGCAAATTATTATTTTTTTTTAATCCTTATACAAATTTTGAATGATAGTTAACATTTCAGGACATTCTTCCCTTTGAACCGTTGGAGGATGAAAGTCATAGGAGAGTGTGATCGTTGAATAGGTCATTGAGAACTTCTAAACCCATAATGATTGCATTATCACTTTATAAATTCACCTCTAATAATTTATATATTTGCTAGAGCCAACATGTAGTTAAGTCGGCCTAGGTGGCAATTAAGGCCTAAGCTCACAATTTGGGAATTAGGTGAGAAATTCTCATTCTTTCAGACATGTAAGTAATGCAAACCTAAGTTAATTTATGTTTTGTTAGACTCTTTATCCACATTGATTGAAAAGATGAGATGAATGTTGGTGAGGTAAATCACTGATCCTGCCCTGTTATATGTTATTATTATCTAAGTAATTTAGCTAAAAAGTATATATATAATTCTATTTATAACTTAAATTTGCATTTAGATACAATGTAAACAACTACAACAACAGCAATACTATATTGTCCTAAAATTATGAAAATATCCATAAAAATAGAAAAATCTTCTTATTGATTTTATTTTTTACTTTTTCATGAAGCTTGTAATGACAATTTATCTGATTAATCTAATCTTCAATTTCTTAATTTTTGAGAATATTTGTGGAGCATACAAATTGAGTGAAATCAAGGTTAAAACCATTGAAATTAAGTGGAAAATATTGACATTGGTCAACTTATTAATGGCCACTTTGCTTATGTAATTGACTTGATATACTAATGATAACTCCTTGTGGGCTCCAGGAGAGATTCGTTTAAGAAGAAAATTAATTATTTTAATCTTCATATGAAGATTTTATATCCTTGCTTCTAAGTTTTGATGTAAGAATAAATCTTTTTTCATTTGAACTCTTGATTTGGACTAGTAATTATCCTCATTAAATTTAAGTTGCAAAGGCCTTTTCTAAGTTTGAATATTATGTTATTTCTTTTTTAGTCTACCTACTTTTGTTCAACATTTCTATCAAATAGAAATATTATTTAGGGTCTGTTTGAGACAGTTTTTTTTTTCTGCTTTATTTTTCAGATCGCCACCACAATTTTATTTGGGAAATAGTTTTCTTACTGTTTGTTATAAATTTATGGGGTAGAAAGCTGTTTTTTAAACTTGAACCATTAAAGTATTGTGGCTGCTAGAAACCTGTATTCTGGTTTTTTGAAAATAAAAAAAATTTGTAGTATCCATCACAACTTTTTGTAAAAAGTTTTTTTTTGCGGCAACTTAACACTATCTTTTCAAACAGCTGCACTTGCCCCAAAGAGACCCTTATAGCACCTTATGAGTTTTTACATATTATATATTATGAAATGTTATCATCAATCATATCAACCAATCTTTTGTTATTTGAGAATCCATCATATCCTTGGGATAAAGAAGCTTCAATACCAAGATATATTTATAAATTTTTATCTTTCTCCTCTTATCTTAAGTAAACATTGTATTATGAGCATTCTCTATCTGATAGCTAATTATATTGGTAAATTATATCATAAAGTTAGAAGGCATGACTCACATCATACACTGTATTGTAAAAAAAATATTGAGGCCCTGCTTTTATGTCATATCATAATCTTATAAATTCATGAAATCATAATTAAAATATCATGAAATTTACTTACGAGCAATAATATGTGATAAACTATAATGATGTACTTGCAAATAATGATATGAAAAAAGTAATCGTGAGATAATTGTATCTTTATCATTTATTTACCAGTTAATCACATTCTTGCTATGAATTAATTCCCCAAATTTCATTATTATAGTATTTAAAATAATCATATAAATTAAATAGTGATACAACTCTTATATTAGAATATGTTATATATCATGCCAAATACATTATAATGAATTCTTTTGTATCTATCTTTTATAATAGTAAAAGAGCTACAAATATATTATAAAAAAGGAAAATTTACATACATAGCATCCAATTTTAATGCATTTGCCTATCTCACAATCAAACTTTGATTTTTACATGAAAAGCATCATAACCTACGTATGAAAAAGTGGATTACACTATTTCCACCTTTTTATACATAGGAAAATGTGCTTACCATGTAAAAAATCTAAAGTTTAGGAGTAAGAANGATTTTTACATGAAAAGCATCATAACCTACGTATGAAAAAGTGGATTACACTATTTCCACCTTTTTATACATTGGAAAATGTGCTTACCATGTAAAAAATCTTTGGATGCTATGTATAAAAAACATTGTTTTGTAAAAAAATTCTAATATTTAATTAATTCATATAATAAAACTTTATAACTACAAAAATATATATAATAATCATGATACATAGCTCTCTATCCCGAAAAGAGGCGAGCATCCACATTTCAATAGATTATACAAAGCATATAATAGTAACAAATTCATGAGAACAAAGGTAATGTATATGACAAGTAATCACCACACCGGAAATAATAATNAACTTTATAACTACAAAAATATATATAATAATCATGATACATAGCTCTCTATCCCGAAAAGAGGCGAGCATCGACATTTCAATAGATTACACAAAGCATATAATAGTAACAAATTCATAAGAACAAAGGTAATGTATTTGACAAGTAATCACCACACCGGAAATAATAAGAAAAATATTATATTTAAATAAAGTTATGTAATAGAAATGATAAAAAGTTATAATAAATATATTATATTACTATGTCAAATGATATTTAATTAAACAAAGTGTATTAGTATAAACTTTAATGTTAAAAGCAAAGACTTGAAAATTGGATTTGTTAATCCAGTTGAACTGATTTGATTGTGAATCAACCATATGGCTAGTCTGATGACCATTTGGTTATACATTGAAAAAATATAAAATAATTGAATCGAATTTTTTGAAAAATTGACTTGATCATAAATCTAGGAAATTATTCAGTTTAAAATTTGACCAATTAATCATAGTTAATCTGTATGCTACTGGCTAGAATTTATTTGTTAGTATAAAATTTATAAACTTGGAACAACTTAATTATGCCAAAAACAAACACTATTCATAAATTCCTTTGAATATGCCTCTCATTCTTGAACATCTTCAGCCACGATTTCTACTGACAAGCTTCCTTACTTGCATTCAAATTCTATAGGGCTACCTATTTTCTTCTCCCCCCACTCCATCCCCCGCGCAAACCTCTTTAGCGGAGCCATCCCCTCTATAGCTAGAATGTAAGTTCTTCAGAAGATGAAGACTCTATTTTTTAAATTGATATGTTCAAAATTTGATTATATATTTTTTGAAAAATTTTATAAATTATGGATGACACTAGTTTATATGATTTCAAATATGTTTTTTTTTTCTTATCATCATTTATCATTTTCTACATCTATCATTCTCATGTTATTGTTAGTGTTATTATGATTTTGGGGGTTCTGATGTTTAGTTTGGAAAAACGGATTTAATTAAAATTTTCTTTACTTTTTCTTGCCCGAAAAAAGAATTTTTTTGTTTAAATTTGCAGGTTTTAGGATTTAGATTTTGTTAGGAATTGATTAAAGTGCTAATATTTTTGCTTTTGAATGTGATTTAAATGATTTGAGTCTAACAAAAATAATTAGGAAGTGAAGTGTGTACAAAGAAGGAGATTTCTAAGATTTTTGGTTAGAAATGATTTCCCAAGTAGAAAGTTTGAATTGATTGTTTGGGTTGGCTTACGATTAAGGTCATACAACATTTAACTTTTTTCATATATATATATACAGAGATTTTAGCCGAAAAATATATAACATATGTATTGTCTATATTTTTAGATTGGCAGAGTTTGTAAGACCTCTGGGGTCACGGGTTCAATCCCACCTATGTGAGGAATGAAGTTCTTAAGCATATGAGGTTGTTCAAGAGGCTCATCTAATATCCTCGGGCCATCTATATATGTTTTCTTAACTATACTTCTATTTTTTTTTTATTACTGTGGCATCATTATTAGGTCATTTAGGTCATAATTTAATAAATTTAATAATTTTTTTCATCTAATTCAACCACGATTCAAACTTTTTAGAACTATGGTTAAATGCATTTATCATGAATCACAGTATACAACTCACATTATTAAATGTTCATTTTATCATAATAAAATTATAAAATAAATAACATTTCAAAGATATTACATAAATTTTTCTAAGGCTCTTATATCTCTTAAGTGTTCCACATTGCATAGTCAATCCCTTTTGCCTGGCCATACGTTCATGATTTTGTTCATATATTTATTCAAGCCTTTTTTACTTGTATCATAATTTATTTTTTCAAGCTGTTATACCTTTTTTTTTATAAATACATATTATTCAAGCTTTTATGAGTTCAAATAAATGCACATGCACTATATGATCAATCAAACCATCATTTCCTATCACAATATTTGATAACACATTGATATTGAAAGTGCCGCATAAAACAAAATAATTCATGAATACAAAATATGATAGTACTAATTGTATATAATAACTAGAAAATCAATATATATTAAAATGAAAGGTGAAAATTATCAATATATTAAGATAGCATTATTTTCATTGAATCCATTCTACAAAGAAATTGAGACAAGGCAACAATTATATATCTTACACCAAAAAGCCTTTTCAACTTTCATGCTTCATAAAGATAAATAAGATTTCTATAAATTTTACATGTATATGTTTTACACCAAAAAGCCCAATTATGCAAGCATGAATTAATTGCACTAGAAAAACAAGCCAACTAATATATTTTTTGCTTTTATACATACAATGCCCAAATAAATAAATTTATTATAAAATAGGATGCATTGCTCTATATTTTTTTAAAGAAGAGTTGTAAGTCAAACTTATAATGAATCTAAAAATGTTATTTGATTATCACGTGTAAAATTTGATCTTATAATAATTCAGGTAGCCTTATTACTATTCTTATACAATATTTTATATAATTTTCCAGAGACCAAAGTCATTTGAAATTACACTTTAATATTTATAAAGTAAAAGTAGGAGGGTAGTTAGTGTATAGGCGACTATCTCAGCTTGGGTATGTCCCAGCTGAGGTAGCAGCTGATGGTTTTATTAGGTATTTCCTTTCCAGTTGATTGGTTGTAACTAGATGGATTCACATGTAAATATAAATATTTTTCTTAAATAACATTTTTAAATTTTGTGTATCGTAATTTATGTATGATATGACTTCATTCCCGCAGTTCAATACTTAAAAAAGATCCTCATGCCCTTACATCATTTTGACTTTTGTGGTGTACTGTATGTAGGGCCGGTGGGCTTGGAAGAACCCTACTTTGTTGTCATTATCTCTGAGCAATCCTTTTCTCTCCTCAGTGTTTTAATCTTCCCTCTTCCTTTTACTTGCCGGCTTTGGCACCCAAATATTCTTCTTAGCTCTTTGGTATGAACCTCTCTAGTGTAGCATCTGTGATAACTGCAAAACAAATAAAATTTCTTCAAATGTCATTTGTATTCGGCGAATCGGCAGTTCTTTCGCTAACAGATAAAATTGAGAGAGCATCAATCACATTTGGGGAGAGTCTGATCATTTACATAGTGCAATTCAAATTTGGATTGTAGCTACTGCTCTACCATGGGCTCCAATCCATCTTCAATCAGTTCAAACATTGTTCGAGCGCAAGTGATGCCAATCTCTGTGGCAATCATTATGACTTTCATCTTCTTTATTTAGAAGCTGAAGCTTCCCTAGTCCATTGAGCTCTTCCACTACTTTTTCGGGTTTAAGGTAGATAGAGACAAGTATGAGATTTTCTCATCCGCCTCATGACTCCGCTTGAGAGAAAAAATAAAGAATAACAATCAAAGTTTGTGATCTTCTTAAAAAATAAATGATGGGGTATCTCCATCCGACTCATCTTTCAGGATATTTTGAAGTCAAAGGCTTTGTCTGAGTCCACAAGGGCTTATGCTGAAATGATTGAGGGTTAGGATTTGTCCATATTCCAATATCTAGAAGTAATAGTAGACAACATAACTTTGAGGTCAATATTTTTCAACAATGCCGACAAGAAATATCCATATTGCTAGACTTGAGGTGCTAATTTCTTTCCTTCTAAGTGACTCCCACACTCCCCGGAATGAATTTCCTAAAGAATATCTTCTGCCTCGCTTTCTTCTATACATCTCAGGTACAACAACGTTGTCCATTTTCGAAGGAGCATTCCTTCTATTAATAAGTATTGAGCAGCTTTGAATTTGATTCTCTTAGGATTTGTGATCTCTTTTGTTATTTCTCTCATCTCCAAGTATCTGACAAAAGAATTCGCCCAACTTTTGCTTTCTTTAATTTCCACCACCATCACCTTTAATTCTTCAATGACCAACTGCCTGCTTTTTTATGTCGACTCATTCCCTAGACTAATGCATCTGGACAGTAGGTCGGCCACCTGGTTTTCTTCTCTGTAGATATAGTCAATACTGAATTCCACGAACTTCCAGATCCCCGCCTAGGCCTTATTAAGGTATTTGATCATCACACTATCTCAAGCCTCAAATGCTCCACTTATTTGACTTACCACCAACAACTAGTCTAATTTTACAGCTAAAAATTGATTGTCCATTTCATAGGCAAGATACAATTTGACAATCAGTGCTTCATACTCCGTTTGGTCATTTGCTACCTCGACTCCAAAGCCATTGAGTGATACAGGTGTTCTCCTGGTGGGCTGCTCAAAGCCAACCCTAATCCTACTCTAGATTGGTTTGATGCACCATCTACATATAGGAGCCACTTATATCAATCAATTGGGCCTTTTTCGCTCGGTCTTTCCATCTCCAAAAAATTTGTCAGGAAATTTGTGATTGCTTGCGCTTTGATAGCTGCCAAAGAAATGTGTGTGATGTCAAATTTGCTCAACTTTGTTGCCTACATGAGTCGTCTACCAGAATGTTTTGGCTGGGTAAGCACCCACCTCTGTGGGTGATCTAAAATCACCTAGATGGAGGTGTTAGAAAGTACAGTTGCAACCTGTAGCCCAAACAATCAAAGCAAAGGTTAGTTTCTTCGTAATTAGATATCTGACATCTGCTCTTCAGAGAATGTTGCTAGTTTAGTAGATTGAGAATTACTTTCCTAACTCCTCTCTTCAACACCCACTCTCAAATAAAATAAGAGTTCTTCATTCAGCTTTGGGCTTTGGAGGAGTAGTGGTGAAGCTAGAGAGTCCTTTAAGTTTTGGAAGATCTGTTGACACTCAGCCATCCACTAGAAGCTTTCATATTTTATTAGTGTCCTAAATAATACTTCACACTTATCACTCGACCTTAAAATGGACCGGCTAAGGGCTGCAATTCGGTCGATTAGCTTCTGCAACTCTTAGTTATTTTTGGGGGCCATCATATAAATCAGTGCTTTGATTTTATCCAGGTTTGCTTTTATGCCTTAGAGGATCAAGTGGTAACCTAGGAACTTGTCATTAGAGGCTCTAAACATACATTTTAGAGTGTTTAGCTTCATATTATATTTTTTAAGAGTTTTGAATGTTTCTTTTAGATCTTTTATTTTTTGTTCAATCATCCGTCTTGTCACAAGGACATCATCCACGCAAAATTTAATATTCATTTCTTTTTTAATAAAAATTACATCCATCAAGTGCTGGTATATTTCCTCATGGTTCATAAGCCCAAAGGACATTACATTATAAAAAAAAACACCTTCAACAGTGATGAAAGTAGACTTCTTAGTGTGGCTGAGTGCATCTTTATCTAGTGATATCTTGAGAAGGAATTCATGAAACTCATCACGGAATGGACCACAACTAAATCCACAAAGGCGTCGATCATTGATAGAGGGTAGCAGTTTTTCGGGCAGGCAACATTCAGGCTCATGAAGAATATGCACATTCATCAGTTTTCACTGGTCGTCTAGATCATGAGGATATTTGAGATCCAAATGGGGTACTACACCTCCCAGATGTAGCCTGCATCCTTTCACTTCAACACCACCTCTTTGATGGGCCCGACCTGTGCCAATGCTGAGTTACTGATCTTCTGCTTTATCAGTTGAACAACGATACCAATGTTTAGTCGATGGTATGTGATATCACTGATATTCCCAACATCACTTTAGTAGTCCAAGTGAAGACGTCATGATGATCTCAAAGTGTTTGGACCAGTTGCTATCTATGCCCTGCATCAAAGTTTTCACTTATTAAGAAACATTTCCGAGCTCGCTATCATTGACAAGTAAATCTAGGATTTTCTCATTAAACAACTCCAAATCTCATCGGATGATGAACACCTCTCCGTCTTTTGGGAACTTGACCGTAGTGTGATAGGAGGATACTATGGTCTTAAAGTAGTTCAACAGCGGGCGACCGAAGATGGTGTTGTAGGTAAAATGTGAGTCCACTATCAAGAAGTCCTCTATTTTAGTGAACTGCTTCTTTCCCTCCTCCATGTAACAACCAGTGGAATAATGCTTAGAGCCACCTTCCTCCCTTGAAAAGCTATACAATGGTTATTACCAGAAGATTAATCTTATCAAACATTAATTTGAATAGGATGTTCACTGAATGGTCAATGTCAATAAGGATGCTCCAAAATAGGAAGTTGTTTATTCTCCCCATTAGAATGATAACAACATTGTTGGGGTTTCCTCAGTGGGGCAAATCATCATCGGTGCATGTGATGGGGAGGCAGTATCCCCTCCAATGGATTGACTTGACATTACATAGATATTCCAATCGAGACCTCTTCTAGGAGACTCGGCGGAAAGAATGGCCATCCAAAGTTAGCTGAGATTTTCCTAGTGATATGGAAAATATTTTTCTGAAGGGGTCCATCAAGGATTCTATTATCAGGGTCTTCCTGTGCCTCTAGCGTAACGAACTTCTTCGACTTTTCAACGCTAATAAGCTCCTTGATTAGGTTTTATGGATGCCTGCATTTTTCCGCATTCTGGTCATGGTCTCAGTGGTACTTGCAGTACATTCCCGTATTCTAAAGAAAGGCTATGACCCTCATCAGTGTTACCTGCTTGAAGTACTTTATATCATGGAGGTCGTCCACAATCTCTGCTATTAATAATCTCATTGAAGTGGCTCGAGGTCCCTCAAAATTGTCAAAGGGTTGTTCATAATGTTATGTCAGCCTCTCATAATTATGAGCGACAGCTGGTCCCAATTCTTCGTTTGACCTCCTGATTATTGCGCCGACTGGACCCCTGTTGTCTCGAGCGAGTCAGCCATCTTCATACCTCAATAGGACGGATGGTCTGGGATACTTTCTAGGTTTCTAATCGCTACTTTTGGGGGCACTCTTCTGGACCCGATGTTAGCTTCAGCTCGGGAATTATCTCCTCAATGATGATGTGATTGTTGGCCATTTCAAGCCATTTGGACAAACCTTATGGTTCAAAAACTGAGGTCATTATGAAACCTATCAAGCCTTAGGCCCAGCTTCAGAGCGTCTTATTCCATGTTGGTTTAGAGGACCTTCAGTATATCCCTCTTGAATTATAGGATGTAGGAGCACAGTCTCTTGTTTGGTCCTTGATTCAACTGCCTCAAGGACTGCACACTCTTTTTTAGTACACTAGAGTTTCCAAATTTCTCCAAAGAGATCCTATGGGAGTTTGAAAATCTATCGATACTTACAACTGGAAGTGAGTTGAACCACTTCAGGATTGATGATGTTAGGGTGGTGAAAAAAAATCAACACATGAATGAGTATGAAACTTTCAGCAGAAACATCACGGATTTGAAATAGGAGATGTGATCATTAGGATCAGACAAACCTCGATATGCCTCCAACCCTGGGAGCTTAAACTTCTCCAAGTATTCATCCTCTTAGATATAGAGGGAGAAGAGATTCTTTGGCTGATGTGGAGCCTCAGTTCACCTGAAATGCTTCCTCGACACTTGTGTAGATCCAATTCTATCATGGTATTGTGAGTCATCAACTCTCTCAGGATAGTAGTTCAGCCTCCTACCATTGTGTGCTTGCACAACCTTCTGAGGAGCTTTCTATCCCTTGAAGTCCAATCTTCTTTTATGGCCATGATGACCCTCAAGAATTCTACGATCTGGCTGAGCACATGATCCATTATTTAGGTCTTTAGCTCTTCCATTCCTCATTGTAAAAACTTTTCCCTGTCTTCTCTGGCATGTTCTGCATTGGCTACTTCTCTCTGACGGCTCTCTTCTCTTTGTGATAATTGCATTCCTTTTGTTGTTGATGGAATGACTCCACTCTCAACGCACCTTTTAAGATGTTGAATCTAAAATTGTTCGGGATACACGTCTAAGGAATAAAGCATGAAAAGGAGCAAAAAAGTAGAGATAGTGCTTTGTAATGAATGGTAAAATTGTGTAACCTTTAGTCACGAAATGAACCTCTATTTATAGAAATGGGGGTTGTAAGGTTAAATTCTGCACCCATAGTAAAGTAGGTACAACAGAGATTTTTTTAGTCAATACATAATTATAGGGCTGAAAGCTAGAGATGGCATCCGGTCGGACAGAGCCGGGAGCTTGAGATGGTCGTGGGTGGACTGACCGACTGCTTTAGATCTGAGCGATTTTCATCATTCACCTGACCTAGTCAAGTGTTGCTGGTAGACTTGTCCGTGTGAGTTTTGTCACAATAACACTTTGAGAGGACGACCGAGTTATGTCCGTCTTGGGACTATTTTTCTATTGGCCAACAGGAGTTGACTGAATATATATAGGCCCTTGAACTATCCGTGGAAGGTCCCGGACAGCCACGTTATCTTCTCTGTCAACCATCAGATCTCTTTTATATTTGTGCTGACACATTTTTGATATACAATATCTAACACCTAAACTTCAATTTTTACTTGCATGGAACCTTATCTATGCTTGAAAAGTTGTATTTCACTTTTTAAAAGCTAAAATGGTGATATCTTTTATGTGATATGAAATGTCTAAAGTAAATTTTATATATTAGAAATGTAAATACATAGGAATTGAGAAAGTATATAATGTAAATGCAACTTCTAATTTTTATGCCCCTCNCTTTTATGTGATATGAAATGTCTAAAGTAAATTTTATATATTAGAAATGTAAATACATAGGAATTGAGAAAGCATATAATGTAAATGCACCTTCTAATTTTTATTCCCCTTAAATGATTTGAAAAATCTCAAATTATATTTTAATATTGGTTTAACACACATTACGTAGCCATCAGAGAAAACTTGTCTCTAATAATAAATGCTCTTCTTTTAAATCCTTAATTACTATCTTATTTTTGGGGGGGAATTTACATGCAGGGCACCTGATTCTTGTGCTTTTACCTATCTCACACCTAAACATTCACTTTTACATCTAAAGCACATTACCTATTGAAAAAAGTATAATTCATCTTTACATACATCTTTTCGAACATCATCTTTACATACATCTTTTCAAACATAGGAAAACGAGCTTAGCTCATAAAACTCAAACTTTGGGTGAGAGTTAACTAAATTCATAAGAATTGGGTATGTAAAATTCAGTTTTTTTCTATTAATTTTACTCTAATCATATAATAAATAATTCTTTATACTTTCAAAGTTAAGTGAAAAATATAAATTTACTAAAACTATAAATTCAATATTGCTTAATAAAGTTAAATTAAACTTCTCCCTACCCCAAATATNATCTTTTCAAACATCATCTTTACATACATCTTTTCAAACATAGGAAAACGAGCTTAGCTCATAAAACTCAAAGTTTGGGTGAGAGTTAACTAAATTCATAAGAATTGGGTATGTAAAATTCAGTTTTTTTGTATTAATTTTACTCTAATCATATAATAAATAATTCTTTATACTTTCAAAGTTAAGTGAAAAATATAAATACTAAAACTATAAATTAAATATTCCTTAATAAAGTTAAATTAAACTTCTCCCTACCCCAAATATTTTTTTTTCTAAAACACTCCATCATCAACCTTTTCACAATTTTAAACATAAAAGAAAAAAACTAAAGACCTCAATTCTTACATTTTGTTACAAAATAATGATGTTTTCTGTCCTAGTTAGCTTGTTTCTTTCATATCTTTATTTTCCTTGTCCTTTTTGCTTCCATTATTCAAGACTGAAATATGAATGAAGAACCTGTCCCTTATTTTCTACATTCATTAATCNTTCTGTCCTAGTTAGCTTGTTTCTTTCATATCTTTATTTTCCTTGTCCTTTTTGCTTCCATTATTCAAGACTAAAATATGAATGAAGAACCTGTTCCTTATTTTTATACATTCATTAATGCTTGCATCTAAAGTTTAATATGTTATTCATTATGCATAAATTTATGGTCATGAAATGAAAACCTTTTTCTTATAGAAGCGTGACTAAGCTATTGACTTGATCATATTAATTCCTTTGTTTACTAGATACCGTTTGTATTTGAATAAGAATTCAAATCCATAAGATAATTCACTACTAAAAGCTAAACTAGAATTAGCCCATAAGTTAAGCATCATAGTTTTCTTTCAGCCCATACAAAACTTTCTTTCTATAAGTTTATAATGTTAACTCAAGTCTTAAGTTTGGAAATTTTTTTTCTTTTATGCCTCATAATACATGTTATTGGTTAGGTATTCTTATTGTATATTTTGGCAAAACAAATGTCTCAAAATTCATATTGAACAAAATTATCCCAAATGAGGGATAATCTCTTGTATTTCGAGACTACTTAAGATCCTTTAAAATCAATTTAAACCAAGCATAGTTTGAATGAGTTTGTGAGGGGATTTGACAGCGCGTGAAGGAGGAGAAGTTCTTGAGAAGTAGGGGTAGGATTAATGAGGGCTATAATGTTTGAAGGAGTAGATGTAATGCCCAATTTTGACCAAATTAGATGGAAAAAAATTATTCTAAAATATTATTTATTTTTGGATCGCCCAATATACATTTAAATTATTTTTATTAGATTCTATATTTTGCTATAATTTCACTTTTTGTCACTCCCCAGCTGACCTTCACCTGGGTTAAATAATGGTGTAGCGGAGGAGGGAAACTCAATTAACATCAATTTTCAACAACATACAACCTAACTTATAGAAATCAAGACTAAATGAGTGGAGATTAAGTCACACTAAATCATCTCTTAAGATCACTAAACAAATTCATCAAATATTTGTTCATATCAAACGTACATTTGAAAGCTTGTAGAAATAGTTCACATAATGCAAAAAGCTTCTAAACACTTAAATACAAAAAAATGGTAAGTACCCTAAAAATCTTCATTAATCAACTAAAATCCTTACACATTTAAAATCTGTACAAAAGGTAAATCATCTGGCTAACAATACTCTTGTTTCTTACTCCTACAGAGGAATATAATCATATCGGGTAATCTACTAACTTAGTGAGATAAATAATGTTAAAATAAGATTTAATATATAAGAGAGAAGCAATATGCATGCAAGTCAATAACTAGTATAAGTAATTACAATAGAAATAGAAAAAGCATGCTTAAGTGTATAACAAATATCATTCAAATTAGTACAAAAAATAGTGGTCATATAATATAAAATGACCATAGTAATTCTTTTATTCACCACAAAATGTGACTTCATGCATGAAATTATTTTACTTATGTTTTTACTCTTTGTCTCTATTTTATTTGTTTGGAATTGTCACATTACAATTGTATAAGATTTAACTCATTTTATTTTGTCAGATCTCACACAGCTTGTTTGCTATGATAACCAGATACTACAGAAAATTCAACTATTATTGGTTGAAAATTCAGCTGGTAATTGAGGATTTTCAGCTACTAAACTTGATTAACAACTAATTTCGGATTTAATTTGGCCAGTCTAAAAAACATCATCAATAAATAGAAAGTGACCACGAATGTATCATCTGAATACCATAGTGAGATTTTAGCTGTTCAATTATCGGTTGATAAATTATTTGCTAATCAATTAGAAAACTAAAAAATGAACAAAAAAAGAATTATTAGAACAAATGATATTTCACATACTTGCAAACATACAACTAAATAATAAATTTTACAACATACACTAATAATCAACAAATATAACAATACATATCCACAATCTGCATTGAATGAAATAATGAAAAATATAATAATGTATCTCTGGTACAGACAACCCAACATAAAATTATCAACATAATTGTTGACCTATATTTTAGTTAACCTTATTTTCTATTAACTGAAGCTTGGTTAGACTTCACTTGAGCTCAATCTTGACTGAACCTTAAGATTTTTTGTTTTCTCTCCCGAGATTATTTTAAAAGTTGTATGAGGTTTATTATTACTAATAAATATCATTCATGCCAATGTGATGATCCATTGAAATTTTTTATGTAAAGCTGTGCACTCAGATTACCTATGCATGCAACTTGTCTTACGTAAAAATTTTTCAATGGGTCATTATTTTTAAAAATTTTCTTCACCATTGTGTTCATATTATCAAAATCTTTCAAATCTGTCCTTTTGTGCTCAATTTCAACCCCATTTGAGCACCTTTTGGGAAAACAATAAACAGTAGAGATAAAATTATAATTTGAATTATACTCCTTCAAAAAGACTTCAAATCATTTCCAATCTTCAACAAAATTTGTTCTAAAATTAAAAATACATCATATTGACCAATAGAAAATTCTAAAATTTTCTGATCAAAATTGACAATTTCTCTCCTAGGGTGGGATCCACTTTGACCAATCATATCTCTCTATCAATCTTGAATTAGACAAAACTAATTAGACCATTAAATTTTTTTAACATTTCTTTTTTAAGTGGACTAGACTCAACTCTTTGGTGAAAATCAACTTTCCAACCATCGTAACCATCTAACAAACAAACTTTGAACTTCAAATCCATAACTTTGCCTACATGAAAATGTTTAGAAAGTTAGAATCTGCATTTCATTCTCTATAAAAAGATATATAGTTATAAATTTTTCGATCACCCTTGTCAATTTTATAGAAAAAGCACTCTTTTGGCCTTAAATATCAAAATGCAATTCTCCTCCTTAATTATGTTTATTTGGCCATCTCATTTAATCAAGTGGTCTGGGACGCTTGTTGGCTCCAAAATCCCCAAATCAGAATCTCTGGAATGTTCCTTTTTGAGTTACTGGGTTGTATTTTAGTGATATGCAATTTTATGTAGCATTCAAATTGTTCAAAACCTTTCTATAGACATCCCAACACAAATTTAAGATTTTGACCCCCGAGGCTGTACCTGGCCACCAAATGACCATTTTTAACTGAAATGGCCTGCTCCGTTGTCCACCCAGATGCTAGAAGACCTGTTACACTTTTGGATGTTTTTCAGTGGTTTGAAGGTCCATGGGAATCCTGAATGCAAAGCTTTAATGAAGAAAAGAAGAAAAGAAAAAAATGGAAAAAATTGAAGTTTTTTTTAAGGGGCGCTTAAGCACCACCCCATTGGTGCATAAGTGCCCAAAGATGGTACCCTATGGTAGAGGGTGCACATATATACCCCCCTTGTTAGAGAATTGGTGCTAACATCTCTACATAAATTTTGCATCCTCTCCATAATTTTTTCGCTTCTAAAATTTGAAATTCCAGGGTCAGTGCAAGGATCCTGACTTCCATCTCCACAAATTTTGCATCCTCTTTATAAAATTTTTGCATCCATAATTGAAATTCTAGGGTCAGTGTAAGGATTTTGACTTCCATTTCCACAATTTTGCATATTATCAACAATTTTTTTTGCATTCAAATATGAAATTTTTGGGCTTGTGCAAGGATTCTGATTCCCTTTCTCCATACCTAGCACGTAAGATGTTCAACTTCAAACCTTAACATCTTTCTCGATACTTAACATAAACACATAGGGTTTGTTCCTACACCTTCATCTACTCAAGACAAACCTATCTATATGGTGGTTGATCGAGCATGAAATACAACATATACACATAAAGAACCAAATTAAGCTCAGATTGACGAGAGAGTTCAATACCTTTGTCTGAAAGGTGTAATCTCAATAAGATGGTTGAAAAAACTTTAGATGAGTCCAAAGAGCCTCCAAATGAGTTGCTAGGCTGTGGTGAATTTTCTAGGTATGATTTTGATAAAAGTGGTTTTCAAGTGTTGGCTTTGAGCTTGGTTAGAGGTTCTCTGAGATGGGGCTTTTGTGGGGGATCAACTCCTCTTAGTCTGGGGATGGTGTGGGCACAACTAAGTTGAGTTTGGTGTAATTTGTAGCTGTGGGGAAATGTGGTTGGAATTACCTTGGTTTTGAGCTCAAAGAATGAAGTCAGGCAGAGTGGATTAGAGCTGGAGATTGGTGGGGATGAGTTTCTTTAGGTTACAAGGAGGTCTGGTGAGATTTTCGTAGAGTTTTGTTTAGTTTTTGGTTATCCTCATCTTTGGCATTGGAGGAGGTGGGTTTAAATAGCCATGAAAGGGGTGGAAATCTGGTGCACTTGGCAGCCTATGTGGAGGGTTGAAGAGTGCCAAAGACCAATGGGGATGAGCCACATTGGATGGGTTAATTTGAGTGCATTTGGGTGAGAGGGCTATCTAGATTTGGGGTTTTCCTACCACTAGGCCTGTCGGCAGGGCCAGGGGTGGTGGCCAGAAGAGTTAGGGGAGCCACAAGAGGGTGGTTAATGATGATTAACTCTGAATGGTTAAGGTTGATGACAAATATATCTTGGTTTAAGACAATTATGGGAAGAGATCCCCTAAATCAAGGGACCATTGGTCCATGGCTCATGTAGGATGGGCTAGGTGGGTCTATGGTTGTGGTGGCTTTGGTTTGATCAATTTAGTTTGGTTTGGTTAACTTTGGTGCATGAGTTCAATTTTGGACATTTTGGGTTCAAGTTGGACTAGACTTGGGCTTAAGCTTGGATTGGGTCCAATTGATTGAGCAACTTGAATTGAATGATTGTTATGAATATTTTAGAAAAGGTTTGGAGTTGTTTTGAATTGATTTGGAAGCTCAATTTGAAGGATTTTGGCTCATGGCCAATTTTGGTGCATTTGGGTTAGCCATACGTTTGGATTGGGCTGGAGCTGGGGTTAGACCCAATTGATGGTTCAAATTGGTCCAAGGGATTGCCATGAAGCGTTTTGATCATTAATTGATCGGAAATTATAGGGTTATGAAGTTCAATTTGGTGTTATTTGAAGTTTGAGGCAAAATTGGGGGTTTTAGTCAAAATTGAATTTGAGTGAAATTGATGCTTGACCAAGGCCAATTAAAGGTTCAATTTGATGTGGAGGAATGTTGTAAAGAGTTTAGGATACAAAATTAAGGCAATTGGATAGGTTTGGGGGTTCAAAATGGTGAAATTTGGCTTAGAGTCAAATTGCAAATTTTGAATTGGGCTTAGGATTTAGGTTTGGAATTGTGTCCAATTGGGATTGGATTGGTTTCAATCAATCTTAGGCATGATGAAGTTGAGTTTAGAATTAAAATTGGTGAAAATTGGATCAAATTGGTGGACATTGGGGGTGAATTGAGGTGATTGGGCCTTTAAGGGCAATTTAGGTCTCTTGGTCAAAATTGGTCAAATTGATCAAATTGGGCTCGTTGGAGTGATCAAAATTGGTTTTGAGGACATTTGAAATGATTTTGAAGGTTTTTGGATAGTTTGGGTCTTCAGGAGTATTTTTGTAATTTTGACAAAATCAGGGGTGTTTTGGACAATTTGGGTGGTTTCAAATGATTTGAAATGATTTTGGACAAAGTTGGGTATTTTGGTTAATTTTGGGATTTCAAGGGTAGTTTGGTAAATTGGCTAGATTTTGGGGGTAGAAGACTAAATTAGGTATTTTGGTAGGATTGGGGTTGCCAACCACACAACCACCCTACTTGAGCTATGGACCAATAGAGTTCCTTACTTTGGGTCCTCCATGTACTAGTCTCAGCTAAACCCTAGCCTATTGCTCGTGGCCTAGGGGCCCGTCTACATTAGTTTCCCAAAAATTTAAGGGACCAACTAAGCATATTTAACTAAAGCCCAAGGTTGTGAGTGTAAGTGGGGGGTATCAAGTGGGTGAGTGTGAAACTGACCAAAGCCACGCCACCTAAGGCCAAACACTTCTATGAAGACTCCATTTGAGCTCCCCATACTGGCCCCACCTACTAAATGTTAGAGATTAGGACCAATATGTGCAACTTCAAACTAAGCAAAGAAGTGTTTATTGTTTCTAATGGTGAGGGTTCTTTTACTAGTCCTCAAAGAATAGTTAACAGGAAAGTCCTAGTGATAGACCCTAGGCTATTAAGGAGGAAAGTCTAGACCTCAACCAAAAATAAGGTCAACACTATGCCCTTCAATGCATTCACTCTGTGCCCTCCCTCTTAAAAGGGGATTCGTGCATATCAAGTTATTTTTGCTGCAGTGGCTCGAGTCAGTCACTTCTTTTGCAAAAAATGGTCGTCACTCAACAATGATTCACCGCAGCACCTGACAGCCTTTTCTAGACTTCTCCCTATGTGTTATCAAGAATCTCCTTGCCAAAGGTAGGTGAGCCTTCTATTAGCAGTAGGTCTAAAAATGTTGTGGTCGTCGTGACTTTTATCCTGACTTTGTATTTTTCAATTTTCCTTGAGGATCCACCTATCCACTGAGTAGGAAGAAAGGTCTAAAAACCTAGGAATAGATTGCTGCAAATTCAACAGATTGTTCTGCATCAGATTTCTACCTATCCCGACTCCAGTTTAGAACATGCCTTGGACCCCTAGATTGACTTGTTTTACTACTGTCCCCGGTTGTGCAGACCACATCCCCACCAAGTGCTAGCTATGTACTCTCCTTTAAAAAAGAGTTGTGCATGTGACACTTCTTTCACTGAATCACTCCATGTGGCGTGCAAGTTGACTATAAGCTTCCTGAACATCCAAGAATGGCCCAGAATCTTTCAAAACCCGTCCAAAAACCGTCTCAGGTGCTAGAAAACATGTTCAACTTGCTGCGAATTCAGCAGATTGTTCTGCATCAGATTTCTACCCATCCCGACTCCAGTTTAGAACATGCCTTGGACCCCTAGATTGACTTGTTTTACTACTGTCCCCAGTTGTGCAGACCACATCCCCACCGGGTGCTAGCTATGCACTCTCCTTTAAAAAAGAGTTGTGCATGTGACACTTCTTTCATCGTAGCAGCTCGTATCGGTATTGCCCTTTCTCTTAAGGAAGAGGCCAGTATCAGATGACGATGTGGTCAACCTTAAAATTACCTTTTTGTAGTGTACATTTCATGATCATTTTATGTACATTTTTTATGATATTATAATTTAAAGAAAGTTATTTTGCATAATTTTATTTTTAAGTACAAGAAATGGATCTTTGGAGAAAATGAAGCAAAAATAGTGCATTTAGGTGCCAAATCAAATAGGGAAGAAAATTTTGATCTGCCAGATTTTGATATGTCTTTATATGTTTAATCTCCTTCATATTTATCCCATGTATTTGAATTAAATTACAATTTAAAAAAAGTAATTTCATGTATATCTTGTAGGTATAACACTAGGAGCGAATCAAAGATGAAACAGGGCAAAACGGAGCTAAAATGGAGCAAAAATAAGTGTGCTACCCTCATTGTAGCATTATAGTGCCTAGACTGGCGCCATAGCGATACTCACGGCTAGAAACATGTGCTATAGCGCCTGAGACGGTTTTTAGACGGGTTTTGAGAGATTCCGGGCCATTCTTGGATGTTCTTGAAGCTTATGGTCAACTTGCACGCCCCATGGAGTGATTCAATGAACCTAGACACATTTGAATGAAGATAATGTCTCTTAGAGTGAAAGGGTGTGTCTTTTGGAGTGAAGGGGTGTGTATTTTTGAAAATAAAGGTGTTTGGCTTCTCTTAAAGTAGAGAGGATTGACGCCCACAAGAGAGAAGAATTAGAGAAGTAATTAGGAGAGAATTAGAGAAATTAGAGAGAGGATTTTGGTGTGAGTATGGAGAAGTAGATTTCCACATTTTTTGGAGAGATTGGCGATGGATTTTGAGAGATATGAGCAATGAAGTATGAGCGCCCATGGATCAGTAGAAGATTTTGTTGGAGAGATTTTCTTCTTTCTTTCAGAGGGAAAAAGCTAAGTATAGTGTTCTTCATTTTTTTGTAATCATTATAAACACTTTCAAGTGGATTTTATTTAATTTAAATGAAGTTTTTTGTTGTGTTTTGTCCATGCTTATTAAGTAGTTTTTTTTACTTTTTTCTTTTAATATGAAGTAGTAGTATGTGTAGGAAAATTTGTTTTATAATAGAATTAATTTTATTTTCATGTGATGAGAAATATATCTTTTGCTTAATTGATATAAATTAAGTGGCAATAAGTTATGTTAAAATTAGTTGTAAGTGAAACTAAGACTCGGGGGAGCGGTGACCTTGCAAATTGAGTGCACTCACATTGACCAGTTCGCTAGTAAAATAGTTTAGGTGGCAATGCAACTTTTGAGGAAATATAATTTAGTAATATGTTTCTATTAGATGCTTCTACGTGACAGATACTTGCATAAAACTAATATAATACTATGCTTACCTATACAATCAAAAGAAACTAGGTAGACATATGTTCCTTGTTGACACAAAATTTATT
This sequence comes from Phalaenopsis hybrid cultivar, assembly GCA_002079205.1. Classification (NCBI taxonomy): domain Eukaryota; kingdom Viridiplantae; phylum Streptophyta; class Magnoliopsida; order Asparagales; family Orchidaceae; genus Phalaenopsis; species Phalaenopsis hybrid cultivar. The sequence goes on along the minus strand of JXCR01110640.1, from coordinate 23,832 downwards.
AATTAATTCTATCAATACTTTTACTGCTTAGGTCGTTATCTTCATTTTAGTTAACTTTTGCATTGACATAGATGCATGCTTAAGAATTTATATGTGTTTAGATATTCTCTTATTTAATTAATGTGATAGTATTTTCCCCGACTCTTAATTAACTTTGCAAACTGATCACTTGTATAGTTAAAATTTATTGCAAAATATAATGATCGGGGAGGGCTATGATTTCACTAACTAGTGTGTACCACATTTCATCTTGTGCAGAGTCTTTGCAATCACCTGCGGGGAGTCAAAATAGATAGGGATATAAGTTTTGATGGGCGTAGAAATGATGTTTTTAAGGTGATAAACTAGATTCATTTATCAATTCATTCTAGAGTTTTGATCGTAAGGGTCCCTAGTAGGTCCTCTAGAAAGGGCACAGAGGGTAATCTGGAAGTGAGAGGCCAGAATCTACTCAACACTACTATACAAGCTGGTGAGACACTCTAGATTAGCCAATGTTCTTTGTAAGCACTGAAAAAATAAGTATGCTCCTATTTGTCACTGACTACATTATATTCTAAGCATTTCATTCCTACATATTATTTAGGTCATTGCACGAGAAGGGAAGTCTTTAACATTTCAAAATTTTTCGATCCAATTTATGCATATAAGTTATCTTTAGATTTAAGATTTTGATTTAGAAATAGTTATTAGAAAAATAATTTTAATCAAAATTCCAAACTAAGGCTTCATAGTATTAAACTAGAATTAGCCTAAGGGAGTTCTTACCTCGCTTCTCTATGGGATCGATACTTGGGTTCTTAAAAGAAAATCCTATATTACTTGAAATTATACATATACTTGTGTAGGACCCCTAGTGTGTGAATATAAATCAAATTTTAAATTTATAAAATATAGGGTTAAGTATTTGGCCAACTTTCAAAACTTAAAAATCTATGTAATTATTGAACGGGTTAAGTTATGATGCGCTACAATGTTCTTTTGAGTTTTCTAGCTTCTCTGATAGTTCCCCCATTTCTTTGAGGATTTTTAGTCCCACAGATGTTGCAATATCTGGGTGTAATAGGGCTACCTTTTACGATACTGTATTTTGCAGTGTGGTTCATGCCCCCACTAGGACTTCTTTTTTTTGGCTGTGTGGACCATGTCGCCACCACTTCTCTTCCTCGGGTGGTATAGGCTAGGTCCCCACCAAGACTCTCTTTGATTCCAACTCGAACTGATGCTTAAATCTTGTTGGTTGAGAATCACTTTTCTTCTTCTGGTGGTTAGGACCGGGTCCCCGCCACAACTTATTCCGGGTCCAGCATAAGATGATGCTCAAATTTTGTCAGCTGAGAATTGCTTCTCCTTTGCCTGGTTGTGCTGACTATACTCAAGCTAGGATTGCTTAGAGATTATTCCCTCCTCTAAAAGCAGATCTTTATGAGTCTGTAGTCTGCTTTGATAACGCCATTATGAATGTTATGACTGTGAATATTGAAACATCGAAGGAGCAAATTCTCCTCTACGAGGACTGGGTCCTCTTCCATGAAAGAAGTTCCTTACCGGAATTCTTTAGATGTCCAAGCAAACCTCTTTATTTTTCTTGTCCTATAGGCCCTCGTAGTAGGAGAACAAGGTTCGCCTCTTGGTCCGCTATGAGCCTGGGCTATTTTCTTTCTTTCATACATGTTATGAGACTTGCCAAAGTCTTGCATGGGCCCCTTGGTGTGATACTTAGTGCGACTGCACCAGATATTGTGCCAGGTATTGTTGATGATCCTTTTATAGCGGCTTAGTCTGCACCTGATGTGCTCACTCTTTTCATAAGTCATAAGAAAAATGTTGTGGCTTCCTCTTCATCATACTAGATGAATTTATCCTATGTAGATAAATGGAGGTCCAGGGCACACCCATAGAAGTTGATCGCCCTATTTTGGAAAATATCTAGTGGGTTAGGAAAATTATTGCCACCACGTTTCGTGATATCCCGACGCTGCATGTAGAATGACTTTCGACGTTTGACAATTTTACTTTCCTTTGCTTTTAAGAGAGCTTTTTTCCTACCTCTTTCTACTTATCAAGCAAGGTTATAACAAATGTTTTCACTCTGATAGGTGGAACAACCCAAAAATCTCTTATTGACGTCATGTTATATTGATTAGACCATTTTGCTAGTCTTGGTCCATCCATGCTTTAGCTGGGATACACATCTTCCAAGCTATTTGAGAGTGTCTCATTTGATTTGAGCTAGTTCATCTTTTGGATAAACTTCTTGATGAGTGCATTTTGTATCTAAGACCATTCTACATGCTTAAGTATTTGATTCAGTCAGTCTACTCTGAACCTGACTAGGATTTAGTGCCTCACATATCTAGAACTTTATTGAAATTTTTGTCTGCTTTTGGTGATAGAGCATCACTGTGAGATTGGTCCCCTCTCCCATGTACAACCTCATGGTTATGCTTTTTTTGACTTAGTTGATTTTTATCACCTTGTTTATAGTCATGTTGAACTGTTTAGTGCATTCTGTCTCTACAATAAGTCCATGACTCATTAGGATACCTCGTTATCTTATGTTACCGGTTAGACCTCTCTACTTATCTGACTGAGATATCTCTACATCTTTTATAGCTCCAACTCCAATTTTTTAAGGCTATTAAGATGGTTCTGAAAGGAATTGCACCCCTTACTTGATTTTGTCTTTGGTTCACCTTTAATGATTCTTGAAGTTGAATCTACGATAGATCTTGAGGAAAAGCTGGGGCCAGACCATGTAAGCACCTTCTTAAGATTTTAAGTCTTGATGTTTGAATCCCTTTATTTAATGAACTTTCACTTAAGTCCTAAGAAAACCTTAGAATGACTAGATGGGTTTCATTGAGATGTGAGTAGTTTTAGAGACTATTTAGATCTCTTACTTTTCGATTTAGCTAGAACTCTGGAAGCTTAACAAGTAATGAGTCATAAAATCCTAATAACTTTTATTCGAGAGATTTTTGAGTTAGAAGAAATTGCTTTAAGACAAAAAGAAGCTCACTAAAAATAGTGATTCTCAAAAAAAAAATGTGAAAGGGTTCAAAACTAAAAATTGGCCAACACTCATGAGAAGAAGCTTGAGGTGAGTGGAAAATCAGAAACCTCAATATAAAGAACATTCTTATCGCAAAACTCTCCTGATAAGATCCTTAGGATATTATGTTCAAAGAATTATTAAAGTGAAACTAGAATAGATGATAAATCAGAAGTGGATTTAAAGGCGTCTTCAAAACAAAAATATTCTCTTAACACCCGTACACGAATAATGAAGCCTACTTAGGCTAAGGGTGAAGAATTAAAGGAAAAGGGCTAGGGAATATTTCTTAGGGAAAACCGCACCTGAACCTAAGTTTTGTGAAATCTCATATTTTGCATGGAACCTCTCATCATTCTAGAATGCCTACATGAGAACTCTTGATACCATATCAATTTGGTATCTCACACCACCGGTAGCTGGTTAGCCCAAGATAAAAAAGAAAAAAGAAAAAAGAGATTCTGATGAGCTCTATAAAAAATACAAGTATTCCAATAAAAAAAATATGAATTACGTTAAATGCTCCTAGAAGCTTTGTGGGCTCTTCATCCACCATGTTTACACTTTGTGTGTTGACCTTTTGCGTCCGGCAACCCTTCCATCAGAATAAAAGCTTTCCATCTCGTGGGCTCTTCACCTACTACTTTGTCACGTTTACACATTGACCCTTTGGATCTAACATCCCTTCCTCCAGAAGAGTGGCTTTCTTTCTTTTGAGCTATTCACCCACAACTGAAAATCAAGGAAAAAGAAAAGAACATAAAGCTACAATGCAGCTGAAGGGCCTACACTCCCACAGAACTCACATCCGAGGTCAAGGCCAGGGACAATGACTAGGGATAAAACCCAATTATGAAAATGGTGATCCTTAAAGATCAAAACTTTTTATGCTTCATGTGTTGACCCTCTGGGTTCAACAACCCTTTGTACAGAGGAATAACTAGCCATGGTAAGTGGAATCTTCACTTATGTGTTTTCACACTATATGAGTCGACCCTATGAGTTCATCATCCCTTCCATTATAAGAAAGGCTTGCCATCTCGTGTGATCTTTACACACTATCGCCACACTCTAACATCAACTCCATGGGTCCAGCAGTCCTTACTCAAAATTTGACTTGTCTTTTTGTGTGTGGACTCTTACACATAACCTTTTTGTATGGTGGCCCTTACATTAGATGAAAGGCTTGCCATCTCGTGGGCTCTTCACTCACTACCTTCGCGCTTTGTTTGTTGGCCTTATGAGTCCGGAAGTCCTTCCTCGAAAGTTGATTTGCCTCTTTGTACGTCGATTCTTCACCCACGTGTTTTCACACTTTGTGCGTTGACCCTATGGATTCGGCAGACCTTTCTTGGAAGTTGATTTGTCTCTTTGTATGAGAATTTTTCACCCACGTGTTTTCACATTTCGTGCATTGACCTAATGGGTCTGACAATCCTTCCTCAAGAGTTGATTTGCCTCTTTTTACATCGTATCTTCAGTCAGGTGTTTTCATGCTTTATGCGTTGACCCTCTGGGTGCACCGACCATTAAATTTGAAGAATATTTTCCATCTTGTGGGCTCTTCACCCACTACCTTTACACTCTACGCATATACCCTTAGGGTCTAGTAGCCCTTCATCTAAAAGTTGAACTACCTTCATTGCTAGTTGTTGCAAATGAATTTCATCCAATCACCCTATCAATAAGCGATACCTGAAGAGATATTTTGCTTAGCCTCTTTTTCATATACTCATTGTACTTTATGAGGAAAATGCACTTTAAAGCACATGCATTTTATAATCCAATTTTCAAAGCAATAAGTAAATATGCATTTTCACAATCTATTCATTATGTGAACTACTTATTATGATCACCTTGCATTTATCAAAAGATTACCCATGTTTCACTACAAATTCATGTTGGAGAAACCTTGTATTTCTATTAATTTTATTGCCAACTTGCATTTTCAAGCAAAGTAGAAGACCTACGGGAGGCTCATACCTGGTGCGGCTACCAACCTCTATAAGAGAAGCCTCGCATTTCTCTTACATAGTTTTCCATCAATCTGCTCTATGCAAGGTCCGAAGACTACTACTCTTGCTCGTCATGACTATGGTTGATATACACGTCCCGTTCATCCATATGAATGAGGAAAATGTGCTTGTCCCACTTTCTTTGAATGAATATGGTTGATATCCTTTTATGGATGTGGTTTAGTTTAAAGGCTAGACATTTTAGGGGTACACTATCATCATAGTCTAATCCCCATCTCTACATCCCCACGATGTGAGCGATTCTTATTACTTTTTAGGAAGCGGGATGTTGCATTGGATACAACACCCAACTTACTTATTTGATTTGCGCCTAAGCGGAGTACCTTCATACCTGCATTAAAATCCCCAACCTGGTCACCTCGTTGGATGTGCTGATAGAAGACCTTTCTACAGGTTGGGCTACTTCAATATTCCTTACATAAGATCAACTCTACTAGCCTTTATGGAATTCCCGTTGGGGTTCTCTTCACAAAGACTGATATAAGCACTTTTAAGATGAGCCATTGTGTTCATCTGATTACTGGGTCCAGTTACTTTGTGTGACCCTTCTGACAAGAACCCTATCAGATTTTGAGGAGTCCCCAGTGAGAGTCTTGCGTAACAAAATCCTGGCAAGGATATCCTATGCGGGCTGGACCACTCAGTCCTCCTGATTTAAGTAATTCATTGCTTTGGAAGCAGGTATGTCACATTAGTTAAAACACTCACTCACATAGCTGATTCATGACTAATTGGGGTCTTCAATGCCTGATTGGATTGTGATTTTTTCCTTGATAAAGTCTACTTTGCTTATTCAGGAGGAAATCCCCAGCGAGGTCTACATTTAGTCATGGCTTTTTAAAAACACCTCGAGGTTGGTCATCTATGCATCAAACCCTCATTTATATCTCTATGATATTTTTATTAATTTAGTCGATTTGCTCGTGTGCAATATAAATTTATGCACTATGTAGCCTTATTTAGTCTTGCATAAGATGGGCATCTTTATGCTCACAAAAAAGAGTCCCCAACAAGAGACATATTAAAATCTTAAAGAGGGATCACCTGAAATCCCCACTGTGGATCACTTTGCTAAAATCATGCGAAAGTGTTATGAGGTCGGATCACTCTATGCATCCAGCACCTATTTTATGCCTTTTCTGATTGACTTGAGCTTGTCCACCACGTTAGAATGAAATGTTGAATTCCTTACGAAGCATTGGCGAAACCTTTAAGGTATCCCCAACATGAGTTTTCCCGTGGGTACATCTGTAGATTGTCTCTTTAACGATTCCTTTGACTTGATTGATCTTAGTCCCATGCTAGCTTGATCAATTCATGCTTAAGCCAGGTATTCTCACACTTGCAAAACTCCTCAGCGAGAGTCATATTTCTAGTGCTTTTAAAGCACCCCGATGGTTAGACCATTCTAGGTCATATAAATTCATTTTTTTTTATCAACTACGTGGTTATATCTGCTTAATGGATGATCCATAGATCCCCCCTATGAAGATCACTTTTCTAGTGCTCATATAAGTACTCGTATGGTTAGACCATCTTGGTCATGTAACCAAGTCTTTGCCTTGATCGTTTTTGTTGGTTCTGACCACCGCGTTGAGTAACATGTTGTATCAGCTTTTCCACCTATCCTTGTTTTTTGGGAACACTTAGATGTTTTACTACACTTTGAGCATCTCACCTCAAACTATTAATTTGTATACTTGCTCACTTGATGTAGGATTAGGATACATATCTCCTGTACCATTTTACAGGCATAGGCAAGATGCCTACCTCATGTGCTATTTGAAATTTGACTTGGCTGATTATATTCACCAGGTCAGGTTGCATGTCATACTAATTAAAGATCTATGCTAGGCCAATTAGTCCATGCTTAAGTTGGGTATTGTCACACCTGCAGAACTCTCCACAAGAGTTACCCTGCTTAGGTCCACAAGGTACAGTGAGGTTGGATTACTTTGTTCATTCGACCGTTTCTACACAAAGTTTGACTTGATTGATTTTCATCACCTCGTCAATGGATATGCCATATTCATTTAGACTGCTTCAGTTGGTCAATCGATTTGTGTCACGTGGTGATATTTTGAAGTCCGACGCTTCACATGATGTCGCGTACTGTGAATACCGCTTTACTCGGATTTACTGACCTGTCTCAGATCACTAGGCAACTCTGCCCAGCTAGCACTTTACTCCTCTCAAATCATATGACATTCTAGTATGTTCTTTCATGAGAGCACTATTGGATCCATAGCCATATACTACGATGAACCTCGAGCCCTATGACCTTTGAGTCTGCTTTGTTATGAGGGCATCTTATTTGTTGACATTTTTGGATTTATTGCCATCTATTTTTTTGCCTACTGGACCATTTGAATTTTTAGTCAGTCCCTCTTAAGGAGCATGATAGATGACTCGAGTTATACGAGTTAACCCAGCCTTCTTATCCTATGAATCTCTTAAGGTAGAATGTGAGACCCTTAATGTTTCTCCTTATTATAGTAGGTATTTAATCTCGATTTTTTTATATATAAGGATTTATGAAGTTGGCACCACTACGACACCAAAAACTTGATCCGTGTACTAAAAATAAGTTGTGTGAAATATATATATAAGTATAGGAAATTATTAATGAGATTCTACGCAATTATACGTATCTTTATCAAGTAATAATGGACTTTCTATTTAAGCCTCAAATATCAATCCCACAGGAAAGGTTTAAATTTGCAATGATAAATTTTACTAGGAAATTCACAGAAAGTCAAACAAAATTACTGCCACTAATTTTGAATGTTGAGATAAAAACTAAATTACTTAATTATTAGCAAAATAAAAATGCAAGATTTAAACATAAACTACAAATCTACTAACTATATTTATGTAATGAAGATTTCTTATGTGAAAAAGCATCCTTCGCACTACAATGAAGTTTTGGTGAAATGAGATGAGATAAATGTTTATAATATGTCATGTTCAAAATAAGAGAAGTTTTAATTCTCTACCCTAATACACTGCATAGAAAATCATTGGCTAATCACAAGTTTAGTCCCTAAATCCGTGGCTAGGCTAAGAAGATACCGGCTCCCACTCCAGAGCTCCCACTTCCCTTCACCTGAAGGCTAAGTCTCGCTTTAGTTTTTAAACACTAAGACCAAATTGGGAGTTTTAGTTTGTCACCCTAAAGATTCTCCAATTCTACACCCAACAAAGAATAATTTCCTTATTTATTTGCACTTAATTTCATGAACAAATTTCTCCTCCATAAAATCAAATGTGATCCTAACTTTGTTGTTGAACTCATACTCCATTTCTTGGATCATATGATTCACAATACATTTTAACAATTTAACTGGCGAGATCAAAAAGCAAATTAATTTCAGAGTTGAAAAATTATCATAATTTATTTTATATTTTAATATCGGCACATCGATGTTATTTCTTCATTTCACCATATCTCAGGGAGAAAGATAGGGGAACTACTCAGACTTCATGAGAAAGATACAACAAAACACAAATTTTATATATAAAAGAAAGTTTACTACTCAGACTTCATGAGAAAGATACAACAAAACACAAATTTCATATATAAAAGAAAGTTTGTACAACACTAATAAACAATAAAACTTATCTAAAACTCTTTCTCAAAGCAAATCCTTTTAGCCTTTCCTTAGAAATGCAGGAAGAATATATCTTTCACTTTTCCCCTTCTCCAAAACTCTCACAAAAAGTTTCACACTTAATATCACCTCACAAACTCTAAATTATAAAAGAAAACTCATTAATTGACTCCAATGTGGTGGTGGAATGAGAATGAATTATGAAGAATGGTGAAAAAGGGGCGTGGTGGAACGTTGTGGAGTGAAAAAGAACGTGAAGGAGTGAAGGAGTGAAGGAGTCTATTAGTAAAGAAGTGAAGGAGTGATGGAGTGAAGAAGTGAAGGAGTGAAGGAGTCAAGGAGTTTATTTTCTGGTGAATTTTGGCCCCAAATAGAGCCTAGGGTTGGTTCTCCAAGAGGTGCCTCCAAATACGTCAAATCTTCTAGAAACAAGGGTTGAACCGACATTAGCGCCGTCGGTGCCAGTGTCCCGCAATTTAATACGCTGCTCTCTATTTAAAGGTGCTGTTGGTGCTCTTCTGGCACCGTCGGCACTGATTAAAATTCTCAGTCTATTCTATTGTTCTGCCCGGTCGGCGCTGCCCTTGGCGCGGTCGGCTCTGCCATTGGCGCGGTCTGCGCTGAGTATTTCTTCCAAAACGTCATTTTGAGTCCAAATTCCATCCTTTTTGCTTCCTTTTTGTTTTAAGTCCTAAAAATCAACAATTTGCTAGAAATTTGCTTCCTTTTTGCTTTAAGCCCTAAAAATCAATAACCTGCAAGAAAACATCAAAATACCTTTAAGTGCAATATCACCAAAAATAAGTATAAAATATGGGTCTAAAAATGCATATATTTTCGGTGAATCAAAATCCCCTAAACTTACATGTTACTTGTCCTCAAGTAACTCCTCTACTACATAAAATTATGAACTATGGTAAAGAATTTAACTTCTAGATTTTCATATTTTAGTTCTCTAAACATACTGATATAACTTAAGAAAAATTCAAAATAACTCAAGTTAATACTAAAGGTGTAAGGATATTCAACAATTAAGTTCAATATTTCTGATCCACTATTTCTTTCAAGAAAAATTACAATTTGTCATATTAAAGTCACTTAGAATATTCATATGAAAAGGAACTTCGTAAAACTTTACTAATAATAAAGTTAATATTCAAAGAAAAAAATTAGAAAAAGTGTTCAAGTCTTTTCCCTTAAGTTTGATTCAAGTGAAGCCAATTTTTAATTAGGCATCTCCTCAAGCTTCTCCCCACATCTTTTTCTTTTTCTTTTCTTTTCAAGATCATTTTTTTAATCCCTTTTTCTTTTCTTTCTCTCTCTTTTTCTATGTAAAGATTACTATACTGGATAGCATCTAACGATTTTGAACTTCACTGTCCTCTTCTTAGAGTTACAAACTTTTTATATTTCTTCACTTAACAAATTTATATTAACTTAATGATTTCATAAAGTTTAATTCTTTTCTTTTACATGAATCTCTTAAGATTTTTAATACTTCAAAAATACAAATTTCTTTACTTAAAATATAAAAAATAANTGCAGGTGCTAATATGAAAAACTACAAGGCTTAAAACATTAAATTGCACATAATACATAAAAAATTTGCTGAGAAAGAGTTAATTATAATACATATAACAAAATGTTGAGACTAACAATAGAACTAAACTAAATTCTAGAAATACAAATATTTGTTACAAATTATAGTTTCACATTACAACATAACAATAGAGTCTCAAAATCTAATAAACAGTCTCAATCTCAACAATATCACAAAACACATAACATAGTCACAAAGTGCAATCACATACAAACTAACAAAAAGATCACCAGTCATCATCTTCTTCTTCATAAACATCCAACTTTTGGTACTGATATGGAGTATAAACAGGGTGAATAGGGAACTGAACTGAATGATCACCCCTCAGGTATCTCACTAAAGCATCATTCATAAGCAGCATCATATTCAAACTTCTGCCGAGTCAAATCATCTGTATGAGCATTTCTGGCATCCATGTTCTATAATCTATGACCCATGCTCAAAATATCCCCCTGCTGAATTGTCATATAGTCCAATAGTTCCCTGTTACTGGGGTCACTAGAAGTAGGCCACTAAAAGTAGGGGTCCTAGAAGTAGAAGAAATATCCTTGCCCTTACTTCCAGCTCTCTAATCAACACGGGACTCAAAAGTCTTAATGTTTGCAGGCCTAATAGGTCTTTAAGGCTCAATCCTCTCCTCATCTGGTCTGAAATCAACTTTTGCTTGCTCACAAAGTGTGTAAATAAGAGCAGAGTGTGTTAATCTACCAATGGTCTCTCCGAGAGCAATAGATCGAGTGTTCATGTAAATAATATAGCCTACATTTATGTCCATCACTTGCTGAATGTAGAAGTTCAGGATGGCTCTATACTTGGTCATCTCACTATGATGATTTGTTGGAATCATTCTCCTAGAAATAAAATAATGCAGACCTTAGATACTACATTTTGCATAGAAAGCGGAAAGTTGACTTTAACTCCATTCTTTACTTTCTAAGCCCATTTCTCACTAGTCAGAAAAGAAATTCATCTAAGTCCTCATTTGTAGTAGAAAATGAATGATGCTGGCATCTATAAACATCCTCTAACTGATAAAACTCATTTATTTTTCTTAAAGTAAACTCCACCCTTTTTCCACAAACAAAAACAAAATCCTCGGAAGCCTCTGGAAAGTTGGCATAAAAGTCCATAACTATCCCAACTATTACATCAACAGTAAAATAGCAGGAATTTTCCCACTGCCGAGCTATAATTAATCGTTCAACTTCTCCTCCTAGATTTTTGAAACCACAATCCAAAATCACTTTTTTATTTTCACGAAGACTATGAAATCGAGCACTAGCTTTATAGCTAACAAATTTTTGCTCGTCATAATTTGTTTTTCTTTTGCTCGCTCTAGGTGCCATAGGAAATTTAAGAAAAATTTGATAAAAATCCAAATAAATTCCAAAATTCCAAAAATCAAAATTTAAAGCACTTTAAACTTAAATCCACTATGTAAGAGTTCTTCACCAAAGCATTTTCTCAAAATCTCTCAAAAAAATTCCAAAACTTTTCGATCTAGGTAATGTGAAAAAAATCCTTGGTGAAAATAAAAAATTTTAGTTTAAAGTGTAGCTCTTACGTAGAGAAGATAAAATCCGAAGTTCCTTTACTTCTAAATTGCCTCAAATTCACCCAAAATCAAGCCCTAAGTGTGAAAACTAAAGGTTGAAGGTAACTCAATGGGTAAAAATGGAGGTTTGCGGTGAAAATCGTAAATTTAAGGGGTTAAGGGCTGCTCTCGGGTTGAAGGCACCGTCGGTGCCCATTCCAGCGCCATCGGCGCCCATTCTAGCGCCGTTGACGCTGAAGGCCAGAAATTAAATTTTTGATTTTTTCAAATTTTCAATTTCCTTTCCATTTACTCAAAAGTTTTTTTAGTATTTTTAAACACATATTTTTATCTAAAAATATCTCACAAATAAATATTTTACAAACAATCATTTTCACAAACAACAAAAACTAACTTTTATAAAATACACTTTTTACGAACACATTTTCAAATTGAACATTCACACATATTAAGCAATCTAAGTATAAATCAGCGTCAAAATCAAGCCACAACACTAAACGTTGAGACAAAACTATACAAATAATAAAAGTTCAAAATTCTAAAGCAAAATAAACCAAACCAAATCCAATCCACACAATTACATTAAATGCATAAATATTCTTAAACAAATATAAAATCCAAAGTCTTCAATTATTCTACCTCTTCTCAGTGCTTTATCCTCCTCTAATATCTCCAATGGATTAGTAATGAACATATATGTTGTAGAAGGATCGGTACGAGAATTGATCTATCAAATTTTCTTCAATCCACCCATTTTCCTTAAACATCCGAAATAATCCTGCTTCAAAAGTTCCAGTATGATCAAAATTTTCTTTCATATTCCAATCTAAGTGATCAAAAAGGTACTTAAAATCTCCCACTACATTCATAATAATCAGAAGTTCCCTTTCAATTTTCTTCAATTTCTTCTCCAATGCAAGTGAACTTCCCACTGTTGGTGGTATTAATGGAGTTGAAGCATGTGAACAATGATCTATAATAGCATTTAATGCTTCATTTCCATTTCCAACATAATTATCATCAATAGGGATCAAGGGCTCCCATGGTAGTAAAACTTTTTCCCAACTTTCATATGGCACTTGGGATTGACTGCAAATCAGAAAAATTGTAGAAGAATGCCCAAGTCCTTAAATTGGCCCATTCATAATGATACTCATAACAGATTTAAATATGATTGATCCTATATCAATGGGTTTTTCCATTTGAATGTAGTAATTTAAAATAACACTTTCTTTGGTGACTCTCCTAATCTTCATAGTAGGGAGTAATTTTACAGAAATAAAGAAATGCCACAACTTCAAAATTGGAGCATTATGCTTTGTCCACCCTTGGGTCATGCCTCTATGACATTTGGACCTCTCCTTAGAGATCGTACCTCTATGTCCTCTAAACCACTTTTTTAGGGCATGCCTTTATGTCCTTTGAACTCATTTGTAGGTCATGCCTCTACAGCCCCTGAACTTACTGTGTGTGGTCATGCCTCTATGGCCTCTGAACCACTTTTCTAGGTCATGCCTTTATGGCCCCTAAACCTATTCATAGGTCATGCCTCTATGACCCCTGAACCTACTGATTGTGGTCATGCCTCAACGACCTCTGAACCACTTTTTCGGGTCATGCCTCCATGGCCTTTAAACCAGCTATCGGGGTGGATATATGTCTCATGTGTATTCCTCCTCATCCCTCTAAGAGTGGATATGGCTCTTGTGGCTTTTCCTTCCTAGGGTACTTAGCTTTTTTTGGTGGCTTAGGCTGTGTTGCTTCCTTAGTAATGTAGGCTTGATAAAAAACTAAGAAGCTTCCAATAAGTGCACTGTTCCTTGACTACACAACACACTTGTTGGGGAACCTTTACTGGTATTAATTTTTGATGTCACAAGTGTAGGATGTCTATTTGAATGCTATGCAACCTTGCTTGATGCATGTGTTGACTTCTGTAGTGCAAGACATCCATTTGAGAACTTTTGACAGGTGTTGAGGGCAACTAGCGAAGTTCATTTTGCTTAGCTTTGGCTTTTTCCTAGGAAAAGGCCAGTAGGCATTTTGCACCTCAGATGGCTTTAGTCAAACCAATAAGTGTTACTCGCCGCATCACATAAAAAACTAGCTCAATGTAGCCCGTCCACTGGCGAGCTTGTTCAGATGACCCGGATGGCGAAACGGACCACTCAAGTGCATCCAGAACATCAATTTTATCTAGGGAGGATGCTCATTTTGCAACAACTTCACATGCAGGCTTAAAATGCGTGAATTATGTTTTTAGGATGATCATTGAAAAAGTGGTCCAAACGACCCCAGATGACAAAATAGACTACAAGTGCGTTTGGAACGCCGATTTTACCTAGAGGGACGTTCATTTCACCATGAGGCTGTCCAGACAAAAATTATGCGAGCAATAATAATAATAATAATAATAATAATAATAATAATTATTATTATTATTATAAAATTAAAATAATATTAAAAATATATATCATATTTATCCTCCCTTATGCATGCAGATTCTCCTTGAGCCACACCCCTTCTCTAGCAAAACCTTATCGCAACACAGATCTTTGCACCTCATTCCCTATCGCGCTCGAGGCCTGCAGGTCGATGCTCCTTGCCTGCCATCTCCCCCTCGCCGACAGCATTTTTATACCTATTTTGCCCAGTGCTGAATGATTTTGTGTGGTCTAGATCCCATCATGACCTTCGGTCCCAACGTTTATCGTCACAACTGAAGTCTGTTGGCCGGTGCTCCTGCCAACCAACACCTCCCTCCCGAATATCCTTAGGCCAAAATCCTTTGAATTCCCTAAATTTGGCATCACATCACACAATCAAAACTTCCCATGTTGAGCTCCTCCTTGGCTTATTCACCTTACTGGTGACCTCCTCTTGCTGGTGGCCTCACCTCGCATCGACCTCCTTTCTAATCGGGGGTTGAAGGCATATGGTTGGATCTCCTAACCACTGTGCATCCCACTTGGGCTTGACCTTAAGACCCTTCCTGCCATTCTCGTTATCATCTTAAGTTTTCCAACTCTCATTGGCCTCCTTCCCTTGGGGCCAGTGACTTGAACCACCTACAACCTTGCTGCCTTACCTTTACCAAAGCTCCAACCATTAGTGAGGTGGGGATGACATTGAGGCATATAGAAGCATGTCTAACTCTTGCTCAAATTTATGTTTTGGTTATTTGTTTATATGCCAAAATTACTTATTTTGGGTACTTTGCATACCTCGTGTCCTCATTGGCTCCCTCATTCGTTGTGAGGTACATGATCTGCAACCGTAATAGTGAAGAAGCGAGCTTGGAGCAAGAAAAGAGAATGTATCCGTAACCATCATGGTAGTGAGATTTCTCTGAAAATCCTAGCCAACCCTAGGGTTAGTGTTTTCTAAGCATGTAGGTTTGATCGACCACATGGGGTGCGTGAGTCGGCACGATGACGTGCCTATGTGATGGATCATTGGTCTTTTTAGAGCTAGTATTTAGGTTAAAATTTTCATTACATGGACAAACACCCTCCATAGAGTTGAGTCTCTCACCTTTGTTGTGATCCTTAGCACAATTCTCGATGGGTTGGAGTCCCATACTGCCCTTGCTATGGATTCCCTGGTTTTACTTGGAGAAACTAGGAGGTCGGACTTAACAAATGGAGAGAAGCTTTGTAGCTGGCTCACTCTGTAAAGTTTGGAGTAGTTTGTGATATGGGAAAATTATTGTATCTGGACTATTTCCCCATGTCGTTGAGAGTTTCCCCTTCAAAAAATAGGGCAGAAACTCCCCATATTTCCTAACCAAAGTTGGAGGCAGTGATGCCGCACATCCAATTTTCCAAACCCTTAGTTTAACAGGTGAGGTCATTAGCAAGAGCCTGGTTGGTTATCTACATGTTGGTTTGCTTCATATTGCATTCATTTTTCTTTGGCCATGTTTGTATTTAACTTTGCTCAGACCAGCTGCCCCAGCCAGGTGAGCGTCTCACTTCCCTCGAACCAAAGACCCTAGCCCAGTGAGCATTTAAATTCACTCTAATCGGCTGCCTCAGCTAGATTGACCGATCACTTTGGTTCGATTGGCCGCCCCAGCCTAGTCAACCAATCACTTTAGTTCTATCCGCCACTTGCACCACTACATGTTGTGTGTGTACATATGCATGTTTGTCTGCATGTTTACCTACCTATATGCATATCCCTTTTGGTCATTGCCACCCTGACAAACCTTCCTTGAGTCATTGTCACCATGGCATGCCCATCTTTTTTAGGTCAGTGTCACCTCAGTACACCTTTGGGCTGCTACCACCATGGCGAGCCCATCCCTTTCGATCACTCCAGCCTCGACAAACCTTCCTTGGGCCTTTGCCTCCACAGCATGCCCATGCTTAGGTCACTGCCTCCACGATACACTCATCATCGAGTTACTGCCTCCATGACACACCCATATCTCAGTCCCTTGTTTCCACGACATGTTGACCCTTTGGGTCACTACCTTCAAGGCTCACCCATTTGATCGGGTCATTGTCATCACGACACACCCAAATGTCGGGCCCCTACCTCCATGGCAAGCCCATTCCTGGGTCACTGCCTCCATTGTACACATATTTTTCGAGCCCTTGCCTTCATGACACACCCATCATTGGGTCATTCCCTCCATGACACACCCACCTTTTAGGTTGTCAGCTTTACTGTGCACCTAGTTTTCTAAGTCACTACCCTCACGACATAGTTTTCAGTTCTGTCATTTGACTATTTTCACTTGTATTTGCATGTTTACATGGACAGTGAGCATGACCTTATTTTTGTCGTGATGTGTTAACAAGCATTGTTGGTCGGATCAACCTCGGTGAGCGATGTGAGTTAAGTCAATGGGATTGGAACAAGATGAGTGTTCTAAGGATCCAATGGATCTAACTTGTGTCACCCCTCTTTATGACATTCTTTGGATCCCTTGGATCTTTAGGATGGGGCTAGCATGGCGACCCCATCAAAGTCATACAATACTTGAAGACTTACCCCGTGCACTTAAGCACTAGTTTATGAAACCTTTTATTAGGTGGTGTGTTAGGCTAAATCTTAGGGTGATAGGTAGTCTTTTTGATGCTTGACTATTGGTGAGGAACCACGTGTCAAGTTTAGAGCAAATTTTGGGAGAGTTTAGTAGAAGCAATAAGATACGGGCATGGGTTCTGAGGCATTTGGTGAGGAACCACGTGGAGGGGTAATACACCTAAAATATATAATATTTTTATACACATTTTTATACCTATTTTTGAGATATTGCACTTTAATGAAAGATATTTGTGGGTTTTTCTTTTAGGTATAATCAAATGGATGAAAAATTCTAAAAGGAGTGAAAAAGGGTCAAATTTAGAGCAAAAATGAAGAAAGGTGCAAAAATGAACTGAGGCGCCTAAGCACCCAGGACTGACGCATAAGTGCCAGAGGGTCGCGCCAAAGCACCAGGTACCCCTGAGCTTAAATTCCAGAAGTAGTTATTTGATGATTCATTGAATTTAAACAAATTTTTGAAGATGTGTTTGAAGCAACCCTCGGTAAAAACATGGGAAATATTCCATGGACACAAAAATTCATTCAATTGGCTTTTGAGGAGGCAACTTCTAGAAGATTCATTGAATTGAGACACATTTTGAGGGGAAACCAAGGCACCTTTTGGATTTTTGTTAAAGTAGACTTGGATCATCAAGACAAGAGGCCAATCACCCATCAGATTTTAAAGCCATCATTCATCCAAGCCGCCGACGCCGCCACTAGCCACTTTCTTTTTATTTTGAGTTTTGGTTTGTATTGTGAGTGAAGGAAGATAATTCAAAGGAACTTCAAGACATTTTGTGGAAAGGATTTGAGATAAGTATTTATCATTGCGACTACACTTGGTTTTAATCTAGATTTCCTATTTGTGTGCATGATTTCTACTTTAAACTCCTGTGTAGTTGTGTTTTCTCCATGGATTCTGAGTAGTTTTCTTTATCTTTTTCCGTAAAATGATAAGTGATTAAGTGTTTAAAGGATGTTGTGTGAAGTATTACACTTTAATGTTGGAAGAAGCTGTGATGATTTGAAACCTTGCACTTCATTTACTTCTTGATTTGGCAAATTAAGATGTTAATACTTGTTGTGAGAACATGTAATATCCGAGATGATATTATCTCAATCAACAAATGGTTAGAATCACATATTGATTTCATAAATGAAAATGTAGTTCATGGGGTTGAGTGCAAATAAATAGGGAAATAAAATTTTCAAAGGTGTAGAATTAGAGGACTTTAGAATGACAGGCTAATGCCCCCAATTTGATTTACAGTTTTAGGTTTTGATACGAGATGTTAGCCCCCAGGTGGAGGGAGAAGAAGGGACTCTAGAGTGAGAGCTAGTATCTTTTCTATCTAACCAGTCTTCAAGACTATTCAAACTATAGATTAACCAATGTTCTTTATAACATTTTTAATAAGGGTAAAAAATATTATTGCTCCTATTTGACACAACACATTTAGTATACCTCCATAACAGAAGTTTATACTTATTATTAATTTATGATAAGGAAAAATATATCTTATTTATATAACGTTCATCTTGCAAATATTTAGTTAAGTAATTAGTTACTTACTTTATTTACATAAATCAAAATTTACAAAAGATTTGAATTTTCATTCCTATTATAGCTTCTTAAGTTTAAGTAAGAATATTTTGTGAAGTAGATTTTTTGTGATCTAAACTTTCTAGTTTATTTGAAAGTGCATATTGTTAATCTCCCTATGGGTTTGATATTTGGGGCTTAATGAAGAAGTTTTATATTACTTGATAACGATACGTATACTTGCGTAGTAACCCTTATTTAAATATTATAATTATATTCTTATTTGTTTCATAGTAGAAAACTTAGTTTTTTCTTTGAATTAAGTTTTTAAAATTGTGCAAATTAAGAATAACTATTAATGAAAATAAGTATATAATCACATACATCGCATTTTACATATATATAGAAAGAATCGGGATAAAGTTTTTGACGCAGTTGCTAGGGAGAAAAATTTACAGAAATTTGCAAAGTTTTCAAAAGAATTTATAGAAAGTGAAAATTTTTATTTTCATAAAGGATTATTTAAACTTTAAGATTTATTATAGGAATATTGTAGTGTTGTTTTTATATTAAGTTCTTGTTTGTGTTTTAATTTAATTTTATTTTATTTTATATGTGTTTTATAGTAATGTATGCACCGTTCAGGTTTCAAAGGACTTGTGCCTTACGATTCTGAATTAGAAAGAACTATTAGAAAAATAAAAAAATTAAAAATTATTGAAAATTTAAAGAAATGACAAATCAAAATAAGAAAAATTTGAAGAATTTAAACCTTTAAGAGGTTATGTAAACCCTATGGTGGATGAACTTCATGGTAGTATTAAAAAACCCGCTATAGTGGCTAATTCATTTGAACTTAAACCTGTTATTATCCAAATGATATCAAATAATCAATTTAGGGGAGCACCAACCGAAGATCCAAATTTACATCTTGCCAATTTTCTAAAATTGTGTGCTACATTTAAATATGATGGTGTATCAGATGATGCTATCAGACTTAGATTATTTCTTTTCTCATTGAGGGATAAAGCTAAGATATGGTTACATTCATTATCACCTGGATCTATCAGAACTTAGAGTGATTTAACACAGAAATTCATTGTTAAATATTTTTCACCATAAAAAACTGTGAAGCTTAGAAATGATATTACAACTTTTTATCAGTTTGAAGGGGAATCTATTTATGAAGCATGTGAACAATTTAAAGAACTCTTAAAAAAGTGTCCACACCATGCTATACCAGTTGGGTAATAATTCAAACATTTTACAATGGATTAGTTGGATCTCTTATATCTATTATCAATGCAGCTGTTGTTGGTTCATTGATGTCAAAACTATTTCATGACGCTCATGATTTAATTAAAGAAATGACTACAACTAATTTTTAATGGCCTTTTGAAAGGGTAAATCTTAAGAAAGTAGCTAATATTAATGAAACTGGTGCATTTTTCATGTTAGCAAATCAAGTTATTGCAATTTCAAGGAAGTTATACTAATTTGGAATGAATTTTTCTCAACCAGTTTCCATGATATAAGAGAACTCATCAGGCTAAATGGTAGATTCTTAAGGATCATTAGAAATTTTAAATGTTATAAACAACATGAAAAATAACCCATATTCAAATTATTATAACCAAGGTTGAGAGAACCATCCTAACTTTAACTAAAATAATACTTCGGGTGGTAGTAATCAGCAATGGGGGAACAATCAATTAAACTCATTGGGAAATTGGAACAACCAAGCGAATAATAATTATAGACCTATGTATCCTTAAGTTTTTAACAGTAATCCACAATTTAAGGAGAAGACGTTGTTTATAGAAGAAGTGGAGTTACAAAAGGAAAATCAATTACAAAGTCAAGGAGCTATAATTAGAAATTTTGAGAAATAATTGGGACAAATAACAAATTCATTAAGTAACAGATCCCAAGGAACATTTCCTAATAATACAGAAGTAAATCTGAAAGATTGGAATAAAAAGCAAGTAAAAGCCGTTCAACTCAGAAGCGAAAGAGAATTGGAAGAGAGAGTTCAAAAAGAGACTGAAGTATAGAGAGAAGAGATTGAAGAACCAAAAGAGGATGCTCCGAAAGGTTTATAAATACCTATTTCTCCACTTAAAGTTGACTTGGAAAAACCACCACCACCATTTCCTCAGAGGCTTGGACAACAAAGGCTGGATAAGCAATTTTTAAGATTTATGCAAAATTTTAAGAAGCTTACAGTTAATATTCCATTTGCTGAAGCTCTAGAACAAATGACAAGCTATGTGAAGTTTATGAAGGATATTCTTAATAGGAAAATGAAGTTTGAAGATAATGAAACTGTTGCACTTAGTGAGGAGTGCAGTGCTATAATTCTAAAAAAGCTTCCTGAAAAGCATAAAGATCCTAGTAGCTTTACAATTCCGTGTTCAATAAGAGACAGATGTTATGAGAAAGCTTTATGTGATTTACGAGCAAGGACCAGCCTTATGTCATTACCAATATTTAAAAGATTAGGATTAGGAGAAATATCCCCTACAACTATAACTCTATAGCTATCAGATCATTCAATAACATATTCTAAGGAAGTTATAGAAGATGTCCTAATGAAAGTGGATCAATTTATCTTTTCTGCTGATTTCATTAATACTAGATATGAAAGAAGATAATGAGATACCTATCATTTTGGGGAGACCTTTCCTAGCCACTAGAAGAGAAATGACAGATGTACATAAAGGAGAATTAACTATGGGCGCCAATGATCAAATAACTTCATTTATAATTTCAAAATCAATGAAATACCCTATAAAAAGTAAAGATTATGAATTCTATAGAATGGATGTGATAAGATATTTAAGTGAATGTCATTATAAAGCAACAATTGAAGAAAAATCTGAAGTTAAAGAGTTGAAACATGAACAAGAATAGGAATTTGATCAATATGAAGATTTATATAAGGAAGATTCAAATTATGTTCGAGAAGTTTTGAAGTTTCGGAAACGACAGAAAAAAGAAACATCTTTTTGTCTATCAATTGAAAAACCTTTTGAGCTTGAGTTGAAGTTTCTTCTTGAACATTTGAAGTATGCCTTTTTAGGTGATTCTTGTACATTGCCTGTCACAATTTCCTTAAAATTAACTCCAAAAGAAGAAGAGAGTTTGATGAAAACTTTAAAGAGTTATACGAAAGCTTTTGGATGGAGAATTGTTGATATAAAAGGAATTAGTCCTTCGATTTGTATGCATAAAATTCATATGAGAGAGAACTACAAACCCAGAGCTAGTACTCAAAGGAGATTGAATCCTATTATGAAAGAACTTGTTAAGAAAGAAATTCTAAAATGGTTACATGCTGCAATTATCTATCCTATTTCAGATAGTGCATGGGTTAGTCTGATTCTCTATGTTCCTAATAAAGGAGGAGTGACTGTGACTTTAAATAAACATAATGAGTTAATACCAACATGATATATCATAGGATGGAAAATATGCATTGATTATAGAAAATCAAATCTCTTCATTAGGAAAAATTATTTTACACTACCCTTTCTAGATCAAATATTGGATAGACTAGCTGGGCATAAATACTTTTGTTTTCTAGATGGATATACTAATTATCACCAAATAAAAATATCTCATGAGGATTAAGAGAAAACAACTTTTACCAATCCTTATGATACATTTTTTTTAGAAGAAAGCCTTTTGGTTTAAGTAACGCACCTGCTACATTTCAAAGATACATGACGGTCATTTTTTGTGATTTAATTAAAAAAGGGATTGAAGTTTTTAAGGATGATTTTTGAATGTTCGGAACATCATTTGAATCATGTTTAGAATATTTATCAAAGGTTTTTAAGAACTGTGAAAAACAAATTTAGTTCTTAATTGGGAAAAATACTAATTTACGGTAGAAGGAGAAATAGTTTCAGGACATCAAACTTTAAAAAATGGTATGGAAATAGACCCTGCAAAAATTTAAGTGATCGTTAATTTACCGCACCCAACAAGTGTGAAGGAAATTAGGAGCTTTTTAGGACATGTTGGATTCTACAGGTGGTATATTAAAGACTTTTCAAAGATTGCTAAGCCTTTATGCCATTTACTTGAAAAATATGCAATTTTTAATTTTGATAAAGAGTGCCTAAAAGCTTCTGAATTATTAAAAGAAAAATTAGTCACTGCACCAATTATTGTTTCTCCATATTGGGGAAAAACATTTGAATTGATGTGTGATGCTAGTGATTATACTATTGGAGCTGTTTTAAGACAAATACATGGAACCATTTATACTATCATTCAGAATTTTATATATATTGTTAGCAGTAGACTATGTATCCAAATGGATAGAAATTATTGCTTTACCTCGATGTGATGCTCAAAGTGTTGCAAATTTTTTAAGAATGAAAATATTTTTTAGATTTGGGATGCCAAGAGTAATCATAACTGGCGTGAGAACTCATTTCAAGAATGCAATAATGGAGAAGTTATTAAGGAAATATCATATAAACCATAGAGTTGCTACTACTTGTCATCCTCAGATAAGTGGTTTGGCTAAATTATCCAATCATGAGAATAAAAAAATATTGGAAAAATTTGTAAATCCAACCAAAATAGGTTGGTTAGTCAAACTTGATTATTCTTTGTGTGCTTATTAGATTGCATACATAACTCATATAAGAATGTCCCCATACAGGCTAATAATTGCAAAAGCTTGTCACTTACCAGTTGAACTTGAGCATAAAGCATATTGAGCAATTAAAGAGTTTAACTACAATTTAAAAGATGCTGGTGAGAAATTGTTATTGCAATTAAATTTGCTTGAAGAGATAAGGAATGAATCTTATGAAAGTGCTAAGATATACAAACAAAAGATGAAGATGTGGCATGATCAGAGGATTCTTATTAAAAAATTTCAGTCAGGGCAAGAAGGTTTGCTTTATAATGCAAGGTTAAGATTATTTCCAGACAAACTTAAGTAAAGGTGGATGGGCTCATTTGTTGTGATGAAAGTTTATCCCTATGGAGCTATGTAGATCAAAGATCCTAAAACTGACAAAATATTTAATGTGAATGGTCACAGACTGAAATCCTACTCTTAGGTGACCAGCTTAAATTAAATGATTTTATGATGTTAAATCAACCAGAATAAGCACTGGTTACATGAAGCTGGTGACGTTAAATCAAGCCCTCTATGGGAGGCAACCCATAGTTATCGGTGTATTTGTTTTTATTGTTAAGTTGTTGTGTGTGATTGACAACGACTTTATATATACTTAAAAATACAAGTATTTAATACTGCTGCTAGAAGATTTAATTCCTCAGCAACGACAGCAAAAACTTAATAACAATTATAGATTCAATAAAGATGTATATATAAAATATTCAATAATGGTAAAGTCACACTTAT
>JXCR01110635.1:0-52539 GCA_002079205.1 Phalaenopsis hybrid cultivar | reverse complement strand
CTTTGGACAACCCAAAATCAGCCACCTGTTTGCATCTTAGAGTTCTTTAGAATTTTGAACCAGTAACTATTCAACAAACAGCAAGGAGAATATGTAATAAATAAATCCCTAAATAGACATTCTCTGAAGTTCAATTTCAATTTCAAATCCCTAAATTGTCTATGAAAGCAGTTGTTGGAGGGGAAAAAAATTCATTAAAGAGTAGTGAATGGCATGAAAATTAACATTAAGATGATAATAAATGGATTAAGTAGCAAAACAAGTTCATAACCAATACTATATTACTTAAAATACAAAGTGAAAACGGTTTTACTAAAAAAAATCAATATATCTGAGCCATTAAATAATAATCAGAATGGCAACATGGATTAGTTCGGCTCAATTTGGGTTTAACTAAATAGTGATTAATGACCTAATTATGGAATAAAGTGACTATATTAGTAAAATCAAACATTAGAATAATTACAGCTTCTACTTCTATTTGTTAAACATGTTAGCTATGTTGGAAACAAAAAATTAGTAAAGCATTCCAAATATAAATTGAGTCAAATAAAAGCAAAACAAGAACAAGGTATAAAATAAGAATAAAATGTAAACGTCTTCTCTCGTCGCATGGCGTTGATGTCCTGTGCAAGAAGAGTGAAAATGTCCATCATATCACTCATTAAAGCATCTAATTAGCACTCACATTGACAGAAATGAGTCAATCAACCAAATTGATACCACATAAGATAAAGGGGAATTTACATGAATTCCACCCAATCATTAATAATAATAAAATGTTTCATTTTTATCTTTGCATTAGTAAAAAAGAAGTTGATGAGGCTTTAAAGAAAAACAATGGTGGAAAGTCTGTAGGACTTGATGATATTCCAATTGAAGCGTAGAAAAATTTAGAAGATTTGAGAATTTCATGGCTTACTAAACTCTTTAATATTATGTTAAAAACTAAAGAAAAATGTAGGAGTGGAGGAAGAGTGTGTTGGTCCCTATTTTTAAGAATAAAGGGGGATGCACAAAAGTGTGCAAATTATAGAGGATTTAATTTGATGTGTCATACTTCATAATTATGGGAGAGGGTAACTGAATTTAGGTTAAGACGTATTACAAAGATTTCTCATAATCTGTTTGGATTTATGTCGGAGAGGTCTGCTATGGAAGCTATATATTTATTGAGAGGTTTGACGTACAAGTACAGAGAGAATAAGGAGGATCTATCTACATATGATTTTTATTGATTTAAAAAAACGTTATGAAAAAGCTCCAAGAGATATCCTTCAGAGAGTTCTAGAGAAGAAAGGTATTGAAATGACTTATATTCAAGTCAAAAAAGATATGTATACTAGAGTTGTCACTTGTGTTCGAACAGAAAGAGGATTGACAAAAAATTTTCCTATTTCAGCTAGATTACATTAAGGATCGGCTTTAAGCCCGTATTTTTTTCTTTAGTTATGGATGCTCTTATTGGACATTTACAGGAGAATGCACCTTGGTGTATGCTCTTCGCTGATGATATCCTTCTTGTGAATAAGGCTAGAGAAAGAGCTCAAAGAAAACATGAATTATGGAGGTCTACATTGGAGTCTAAAAGCCTTCGTTTGAGTAGAACTACAGAATACATGGAATGTAATTTTACTAGTAGTAGCTCTAGTGACAGGGTTATAACTGTGGACGATCAAATCATTAAAAGGTGTGAACGCTTTAGATATCTTGGGTCTATTATTCAAAGTGATGATGATATAGATGAGGATGTTATTAGTAGAATTCAAGTTGGTTGCTTGAAGTGGAGGAATGCTTCGGGCCAATTTTGTGAAAGAAAAGTACCATTTAAACTTAAGAAAAAAATTTATAAGATGGTTGTGAGACTAGCAATGCTCCATGGCACAGACTGTTAACCCTTAAAAGAGAAGCAAAAAAATAAGTTAAGTGTTGCCGAGATGAGAACGCTTAGGTGGATAAGCGGCTTTACACTTAGAGATAATGCGTAATGAATATATCGGTGATAGGGCTGGTCACATTAAACACCAATCATTTGATGATCTGGTTAGGAGAGTAGATGTTTTAGATTCAACTTATGTTAAGAAAGACAGAGGTTGACCAAGAAAGACTTGGATATATTGTATAAAAAATTATCTTAATTTATTACAATTAAAAGAAAATATGACAATCAATAGGACGCAATGGAGAAAAAGGATTCATGTAGCCAACCCCACTTAGTGGGATAAAGACTTGTTGTTGTTGTTGTTTTACCACCCAATTCTTATGTATTTACATAACACCCAAACTTGCCACTTTATACAACCCAAATCTTCACATCACATCAAAAAAATTTAAAATACACCTTTTTCATGCATAGGTAAGGTGGCATATATGAAAAAATTGAAATTTAGGTGTTAAACATGTAAACACATAAGAATTGAGTGGTATGTATGTAAATCTTCCTAAGACAAATTACAGATCATGCATAAGGGACCACNGACGAGTGCTCTTTTTATAGATGTGCGACTTGGATCTCCCTTTTGGTGATCTGTATCCTTGCTCTTTATGCTAAACCATTTTAGTGATTGGTGTGTTTTTATGATTGAAATTTTGTCTAGTTTGATGTTGTGCTTGTGATTACCAATTTTTCTCCACTCAATATGGGTTGCGCACATGAAAGGTAATAATTAAGATTAGAATCCTCAAAAAAGCCCCCGTCATACTTGAATAACCTCTCTTCTAGATGCTTACCTTATATCACGAACTTTCAAAATGCTCCCTGACAGTCTTAATCTGGCTAAAACCAGTACCTCTTGAAGTATTCAACAATCTAGATCTCCCTTGTCAAGCTCTGCGAATCAAGTTTCATAGTAGCCTGACCTCACAAAACTTTCTTTCTTGATATGCTCACCCGATGCGCTCTTACATGAACTTGTTGATTTTCTCAGGAAACTTTTGGAGGACCCTCCTCAAGAGCTTAGCAAAATTAGATTTCTCTATGAATTCTCCAAGGTCAATCTGAGATAGGTCTACTAGGCTCACAATTCTGCCATTCAATGATGTTATGTTGGAAATAAATTTATGTGAAAAAAAATTATATTCTAGGAGGATTTCCTGCCATTTGAGGCTTTCGAAATTCATCCGGCGTATAGTTTCTACTTTCATGATCAGGCCCTAGGAGATAAATGAGATAAAAATTACATCGCAGTTGCAACAATTGCGTCCAGGCTATGGCAACTCGTTCCCATAGGTTGATTTGATTCCCATTATTTTAAATTAGGAGAGAGGATTTAATTGTTACAGGAACTATTTCTGTTGGAGCCTATAAATAAATTTCTCTTGCCTAGGGAGCAAGAGGAGGAAAACTAGTTCCAAGAATCCATAACACTCATTGCTTTTGTAATTACATATTTAATACATAAACTTTACTTTTTACATTTATACCACCCAAATCTTTTACATCACCTAAAAAATATTACCATTTTAATTTTTAAAATGTGAAATACATCTTTTCATTCATAAGTAAGGTGGTATGCATGTAAAAATTTAAGTCTTCCTATTTTCAATTGGAGAACATAGAGTGATTCTAGTGGGCACCTCATTCGTTCCGCTTTTCTCCCTTCCATTCTCCGTAGCCGTGATTCTTGGATTAGGCATCTTTGTACTTTTTCTTTCCACCTTTTCTTGATCTTTATGTCATATGAGTCTGGAGTAATCGCATGGTCCTGATCTTACGTATATGAACCTAGTGATGGTCCTCGCTGGCCTTATATGTGTTCATTACAAAGCCTATATGGCGCCGCGCCCATAATTAAAAAAGTTCTTATAATAACTCCTGTTATTATAGTTAGTCAAAAGTCAAAACACTGCCAATCATCCATAACTTTAGCTATTGTTTGAATCATGATGAAAACTAAAATGTTATTGATTGCCCCTTGTGTAGAGAAAAATTTTATGTCCTGCTGATAAAATAAAATCTTTTAACTTATTAATTTATTGGCAAGAACCCACCTAATTCTGCAGGTGATGGTCCGCGCATTCTTAACTGGGATGAAAGGCTACAAATTGCGTTAGATGTGTCACATGGCATCGAGTATCTTCATGATGGGGTTTGTCGAGCTACACCTTAACCTTATTTTCTGATACTTCAATGGCTTCTTGATTATAACCAACTCGCTGGTCTCCTATTAACAGGCATCACCTTCAGTTGTTCATAGGGACCTTAAATCTGCTAATATACTCCTTGACAGGATGATGCGAGCAAAGGTAAGGCATAGGCTCTACTCTTGCTGGTTATCTTTGCTTTTTGCTCAACTTTAACTANCTACAAGTTTTAACTTAGTAAATTTAGATTCCAATAAAAATAAGTTTTCAATCTTAGTTTCAGCAGAATAACAAAATTCTCACTTAAATCCCAACCACATCTAATCCTAAATTCCTAACTACAGTATAATACTATAAAAAAGAAAAAAGAAATGAATTGCTAAAATATGTTATAATACCACAAAAAAAAAATAACTGTAATTGAGAAGCTACCAAAAACATGCTATAGTTCCAAGAAATTAATATCCATTGAACTAAAGAGGAAAAGAGTTCTACGGAAGGAAACCAACAGAGATTATTATAGTCATATATAAATATCACATATGTAAAGTATCTACAAGGGCAACATCATACGTAGAACAAAATACACACTTGAAGTTCAACTAAAATGTATAACCCCAGTGAGATCCTTCTACATCAATTTGCACAAATTGAAATTTTTTGGCTCTGACAAATTAAGTATTTGAAAATTTTTATGCAAATTTGGTCTTAACTAACCTGTTTTTTGCAAATTTATCCATGAATCCTCACAAGTAGATTTGTTAACTCAAAGCACAAAATATCCCTAATCCCCTAATATAAATGGTAGTTACTAAAATAAAACAAGTAAATCTACTTATTAAGGTGTTGAATGTGAATTCTCAAGGAAGAAATAGAAAGAGGATAATTCACCATATTGGTAGCAACTTCTAAGTAAGATCAAATACATTAAAGATTGTGATTATATTAGAGTTCTCGAAATTTGCTTCTCCTAGTTATTTTCACCAATGTGTTGCATGATTTTATATGGGTTAATTTCTTAATAGTCCCCTATAAAACCTATATCTAGCGCATTTCCTCATTAAACATAGAGATTATTTGGAAAAGAAATCATTCTCATCTTACGAAAAGCAACAGAATTTTAGTAAGCTCTTCCTAAGGTTTTAAGACTTCACAGAATCAAAGATAAGATTGTGACAAAACTCATTATTGATAATATTACTTTCATTGGGTTGACAAGTAAACTAGCTCAGAGGATGTCCTAACAGGCAGAAAATACATCCTCTAAAAAATGATCAAAAAATGATATGGAAGTTGTTTGTAGCATAAATCTGACAACAAGGTCGACACATCAATAGCAACCCAGTACATTTCAAATAAAATCTCCTTGAAATTGGAGGAGCGCTTTATCTCCCATTATTGCCATTGTCCCAAGAGAGGAACAAGCAAACTCTCCAGATTCATTGGAACAAGGAACATGCGTGCCGCTATAAAAGACAATCCTCTAGTTATGCTTGTGCTTAGAATGGAGGGGTAACTGCATTCCATTAAATGCAAATAATTTCAAAATCGTTACAAGTTGATAATTATCTTCCCACTCAATCAAGCTCAATTGAAAAAATGGTGATGCAACTAATTAGTAATAAGATGAACTTAAAACTTCGTGGAATCATGTATGCCAGCATCTTTATCAATATTCATTTTTTTATCTTAAATTTAAATCTCAATATTGAAATCTAAGAGGACAATGATATTTGCTTCGCAAGAAGAAAAAAGTGCATCATATGTGCGTCTATAGAGCAACATGATTTTTAAAAAAAGATCGTACCATACAACAGGCTAGCCAAACTTCCATTACTCATAAATTCATAGACAAGTATAAGTTGGCCTTTGTCCACACAGTATCCAAGTAAATTCACCAAATTCCTGTGGTGTAATCGACTAAGTAAAACTACCTGCGCCAATAAAAAAAAATCGTGAGCATTTAAGAAAAATAAGATTTAAAATAAATTAAAGGCTTCAGTTGCTTGGTCATGATTAATAGGACCAATAATTTCCAATCATTTTGCATGAAAAGGTTGCATGTGTTGAAAAAAATTGATATTTATGAGTACCTCGTGTTTGGTTCAATAGATATTTTTATTTGGTCTTTCAAAAGACGAGCCAAGCATGAACAAGATTTTCAAAGTATGCATGTATGTAGGTATATATGTAAGGGTAGGCGGGGCGGGTGGTCGGGCGTGTGTGTGTGTCTATATGTGTGTGTGCGTTCCAAAAAAAATTGAATTGTGTGTGTGTGTGACTTGCAAAAATATACGAGTAAAATTTGAATCCAAAAAATTGAATAGAAATGATATCCTTATAGGCACTTCGAATGAAAAGAATAAACCTTGCAATGTAGAAATCAATATATAAGCTGAGAAGCGCACCTCAGTTTGAAACTCTTTTTCTCCTTGTTTAGACTTATTAGCAAGCACCTTCACAGCTACCACAGCACCTGTAGGTAGTACAGCCTTATAAACGGGACCAAAAGATCCCTGTCCTAGAATGGTTGTGAAATTTTGTGTAGCCTTCTGAATGTCCCTAGATGGCATAGTCAGATTATGTTGTCAGGCACAACTTTTTAGAGGCCATCAGATAAGAAAGGATGTTCAGATTTAGAGGGTCAAATTTAAAAATTTGCAATAATCTATCACAACTACATTATAATCTTCAATGGAACATAAAGGAATATTTTCCTTAAGAAATGATGAATTTTAAAGTAAAATCATCTAAGCTATATGTCAAGGAAAGACAAGTTTAAAAATGCGGTTAATAAACTTAAAAGGACTTTTTGGCTAGCATAGGAGAAGTGCTGCACAATTGAATTATCACAAAAAGTATGATAAAGCATACAAAATAACAATGAAAAAAGAAACTAATCTACAATAAACAAGACAAGCTCCGCAAAAAGCTAATAGCCAAATCACATCTTTAGCACCAAAAATAATTATAATAAAACACACAATAATGTCATTGGGTTTAACATTTACGATAAAAAATGCTGGCTAAAACTAAATTAGAGTTAAAAATATGTTTCCGTAATATAATTTACACCAAAAGTAAGAGGAAGAGGAAGTTAAAGCCAAACAAGAATAGCATAAAGGTAAAGCGCACTAGCTCAGTTCAATGAATTTTGTCAAACTGACATTGTACAATTCAAGCATGGTCAAAAACACTCTGATTGAACTTGGTTAGATTTTGATACATGGCGGCTATAGTGACTAATGGACTCCTATAAATCTTTTTACGTATTAAAATATTTAACTAGGTAAAGTTGGGGCTAAAATAAAAAGGAACACTATAAGGGATTTTTAAAGTGAAACCCAAGCACTATAAGGGATTTCTAAAGTGGAACACGAGCATACAAAGAGTAAGGAAAGAAGTTCAACCTAGTATAACTAGTATACTCGTATGAAAAGCACAAAACTAAATAGCTTAAAAACTTGTAATCACGTGATTCTTTCTTAGGCAAATCTTTGGACTTATAAATACACGATTGCTTCATTAGAGGCGCATTGAATTTAAACAAAGAGACCTAACTTACACACTAAAAAGTATAGATTAAATCCATAATAGATAGAGTGATATTCATCAAAACACCATAAGAATTCAACAGTTTAACCCTATTTGAAGAGATAAAACACACTAGTATGGAAAAGCTGAGAAGACAATAATTTTGACTAGCATAAGAATAAAATATAGAGTTTAAAATTATGATGAATGAACAAGGTAAACAAGTTGGCAAAAAAAAAAAGCTAGATCAAACAAATCAAACAGAAGATATCTAGCAATAAACCTAACATTGAGAAAAATTGGCAGGTTCTAAAACATACTTATACAAGTATCGTGGAATCCCAGAGAAAGAACTGAATAAATCCCTCTCCTGGTGCTTTCGTTGGCCCCAATAATTGCTTTTGTTGGGCACATCTTCCGGGTCATAATGAATTGAGAGTGATGCACTGGAATCAATACTGCTATCAAAGCCATTTTCACGTATGGGAAGAGATGGTGTGTTAAGCTCTCTTGAACTCAGACTTGGAGGAGCACGCTTTCTGCAGAACCTAATGGCGAAGAATGCACAACAAGATAAGATGATCCCAACTGCCACACCAACAGTGACACCTATTATAATCTTATCGGTTTGCCCCATCCCTTCGAATATTTTGATTTTCAGATAGAGAAAGCATCTTGAAGACTTAGAAAAAGGTCAAACTTTCTGCAACCAAATTGATAATAACACTAGTCAGTCATATATTGGTGAATTCATTATTCTTTAATAAAAAGCAGTTTCCGGTTGTCACGATAGAGATGATGGATTCAACGAAAAATGTAATGCATACATATCAGCCGAAAAAATTAACTGTATGGTTGAGAAAAGGCCAAAGACTTAGATTATAAACTGTCGGACAAAATTTAAGTATATTTTTCACCTTGAGAACAAATGTAAAACTTATTTTATAAGTGTAGATTTTTCTACAAACAAAAAAATCGGAAACTCAATGTATCAAAAAGCAGTGGAGGCATACAAAAATGGTTAGGTTGCATCATATATTCGTGATAGATAGTTATCAAATAATTTGTTGTTATTAAAGGTGAAAATGTAATGTATGTCATTATTGAAATAAGAAAGCGAAAATAATTATGCATAGAAAATTTAAACTAAGCTCCACCCATCCATTTATCAACGGCTTAAGTCATGGACATTGCCCCTCCACAAATTCAGGGAGAATGCTACATACATCAACAACTCCCAGAACATTCTATTTACGGGAACTCGATGCATTTAATATGTTTTTTTTTTTTTTTTGTAGGAATTAGAAAGTTATATCTTTGTCACAAAATTGATTTGACATGCATTTATAAAAACAAACAAACATCTCAAATAATTGTGCTTCCAACACAAGTTTGACCTTTAATATTTTAAGAGTATGATTGTAGTGCTCAAATTATGTGTCATACCATCTTTTACTAAGCCTTGCATCCTCTGTACTCTTTGCTATCGTATTTCTCTATCTCTATTTACTCCACTGTGAGACAATTAGCCTCCAATGAATCACACAACTTTAAAGGGCCCAATCCACATCAGCGCCTATGGTTACAAGACTTGTACAGCATAGTGAATCTAAATTATGAAGCTTCACAATGAACTCCCCTGAGTTTTGATTGATTGGCATCACAAATGATAACATTTTTTTTTGTCGGCAAGAAAGCTGATCATGCTGATTATAACACATACATCTATTTATTGTCAACAATGTGGTTTAATGTTTTTTAGAAAAACCATGGTTAAGAATAATCCAAATGAAGGTGCTGTGGTCTCCTTTTTTTATTGCAAGTTTCCTTCAATTTGGACAGCCTATATTTGGAAGGGGGTCTCCCTATTTAGTGTGAATAAGTGGCAAGACACGCTTCTTTTTTCATTGCTCACCCAAAGGACACTTGGGCTACACCTCTATCCCAAAAGTTGAGCCCTTCATTTTCAAATCAGGGGCAGTGCTTATGTCCAAGCATTGAATCATAATACAAAGCTAATATAAAGAAGTCAAATAAAGAGCAGTTCTGTTTACATATAAAATGTTGCATTCTTTGGATTGAACTTAGTATGATATATGGTGTCAGACAACAGGAAATTTGCGAAGGAAAGAAAAATGAATCAAAGTTCTTGGTTTGTGGACATGATNAGGTAAGGGATGAGTTATGTATTTGGCCCTTCCCTTTAAACAGGAGATCAGTGTTCTGAATTGCTATATTAAGAAAAAGATGAGAAAAAATGAGGAAGGAAAATTGATCTCTTTTAAATCTTTTAGATTGTTCCATTTTGTTTGTTTTTTTTTTTGGCATGTTTATGCATTATTTATTTATTTATTTAGGGGTAATTATACTAATAGCACTTTAAATTATGTTATTTATAAAACTAGCATCCAAATTTTTTCTCTTAAAACTATTGAATCGGTGCATTTACGCATGCCACGATGAAGCCATTATGAATTTGCAAAAATTAAAAATATGTGTTGGATTTTATTGCGAATTTTGATACTTAAAATGAGAATGTCAATATTTCTCATTCATTTTATGGAAAAATTATTTCATGCGGGTACCGCATGCAGAGATGTATGCGGTGTCTTATCTCCACCGTCGATCACCGCAAAGATGTATTTTAGTGGGGCTCACTTTCAACTTTTTTTTTTATAATATTTTGATTACGATGATTGACGGTGGAGATCAGACACTGCATGCATCTGATGCATGCGATGTCCGTACAGAATAATTTCTACATTTTATGCTGCATTTGTAAATTGAATGTCAACATCATGTCAGTGAAAAATTAGGTGGAGTAAAAATTCATCAAGATATATTATTAGCATATAATGCTTACACGTTACAATCATTGCATCTACCTCAAATAAATGTCCCTTCAAAATAATCGCCAATATCAAATCATTATTAATCACTATTACTGACATAATACAACTTATAATAGTAATTAAGCTATGATGACTCCTTTGATTATTTTACCTATACGTGTAATTAAAATAACATGAACACAATGTCTCTTAAATCTCGGTGTAGGCCAACCACTTCTGTTTTTCCTATTATTAACTGAATTATAGAGTAAAAAACTATATTTTCAAAATTTTTAGTACAATGAATACAGATCTTGGGTGAAATTGATCATCATTAAGTCATTCAAAATTTGATTTATGTCTCATAAAAAAGCATTATAGGAGAAATGTCTTTATTATTTATTCTCTTAGGCAAGTTAATGTGAAAGCTTATTTCAGATAAATTATCCTATAATATATTGGAGGATCTTTTTTCATTGAAGTTCATTGTGTATGCAGTAGATATTCAACTCTATATTGAACTCCTCGAATTTTGGCTCTGATGTGATTTAAATTTGGTTTGGTATAAGTTTAAACTTACCCTTCAGATGCATCAATTTCATGATACATTCTTAGCGAGTTTTGTTGCGTACTGCCATTTAGGGGAGTAAGTGAGTCAAGCCGATTCGTGAGCTGGATTGAGCTTAACTTGATGGGTGGCTCATAAACTGAGCTATTATAAGCTAATAAGCTTAAGCTTAAGCTGGCCGCTACTCTGCTTGTTAGCTTGTGAGTCGGCCAATTTTTTTTTTCTTAAATATTATCATAAAATATGCACAAAATATATTAAATTTGAAGACTTAATTTTTAAAGTATTCAAAATATTTAAAAAATAGTATTTTATAATTTATAATAAGTGATTTCTTATTTTTTTTTGTCCTAATTGCTTGTTCTATCTGTCATTTTATTGTAACACTACCTTAAATTTATATTTTTTCTCCCATTTTATAATCAACAAGACCGGCTCAAACTTCTAAACTTAAGCTTGAATTCAAGCTTGAACTCGATAAAATTAATTAAGCTTAAGCTCAAGCCGAGGGTTGCTCGAGCTGAACTCGACTCAATTACACCCTTATTGGCAATGCTACGGGATATCATTGCTAACGAATGTCATCCTCAAACTCCTCATCTCTTCAAGTGTTAATCCCGCTAAAGCCTGCCGCCATTGAGCTTCCTCTGCAAACTTTTTCTCTCCTTCATTTGGCGCTAGTTATGTAATGCCTTAACTAACAAATTTTGGCTATGAACTCCTCACATGTAGTTAACCTCATCACTTCTGAGCTACATTTAGAGATCCACTTATCATCACACAATGTTGGCCTTGACTAAGCCTTGCCTCCTAATTGTGAGCTCCTATCGTGAACTTCGCTTCTTGATACATCATTGCTTTCTCTTCGATGTTCTCGCATAGTAAAAGATAAACCTTAAACTCTTCTCATTTACATGCCACCATTTTCTTTGATTTATGCTCCCACCAAGCTCCCATGACGAACTTTATGTTGTTGCTCCTATGGACGTCTTACCTTTGTTAGACTGAAGGAGACAAATAAATAAGGGAAGTTCATTTGATCAAATAATTACAATATGGAGTCTTGCTANAAAGGAAAATATTGATTTAGACTTGTCCGTTTGAGATCTTTCATACAAATTTATCCTTCCCCATCTATCTTTCAATGATTGCAAAAATTGAATTCTGTCCTTTTTAAGGGGTAGGAGCTCTTTCATAAACCAATGCAGAGAAGTGAATAGAGACATTCTCTCTGGGTAGAATTCTTCAAAGAATAGAACTTTCCTCTAATGACTGTAACGTAAATGATCCTCCATGCTATTAAAAGCAGGCTTTAAGAGAATTTAGCTCTATGGATGCATGCCTAAGAAAGGTAAACTAAAAGCAAAGTGAGCATATCATGAAACTTAATCACGTCATGTCATATTATTTTGTGCAAAACTCCATCTCATAACAAAATCCTGGTTCATATATCATGGCTAGATTAAGCATACGTCAAAATAAATGAGCATTGATATTTGCTCTCCTCACTCAATATTTTTTCATAATCATTCAATTAGTGACTCATTGGTGCTTCATTCACTTTGGTTAGAGCTTGTCATCATTATGATGATTCTTGTCATCATTATGATGATTCTTTGCTTCAACCTATCTTAAACAATAATTTTTCATATGCTTTTCGATGATTCATGTTGCTAGTGATGCTTACATTTTTTTCTCACAACATTCTTCTTGAGAATGCTTCTCAATGCCTCATCTTCCACACTCTTTTACTTCATAATGCATCCATGTCTCTATCTCTAGTTAGATATCCAATCTCAGGAGTTTTTTTTTCTCTTTGAAGTGCTTTGTCATGACTTCATCATTTATATCTTCGATCTTTTCCTTTTGATTAGTTAAAATCACATATTGAATGTATCATTATATTTGTTTAAAATTATTACTCTAGTTGGTCACTCAATCTTATAAGTGTTCTTAATTTTTAAGCATTCTTTCTTTAATTTATCATTTATAACTTTGATATTTTTGTTTGCTTTAGACAAACTGAAAATTATTGTTGTTGAACGCATTGTTATGTTTGGTTAAAGCTATTATTTCATGTGGCTTAAGTTTAGCAATAACTATTATATGAACATAATATGCGTATATGATCCTTGCATATGCTTAATGCTATATACTAATTATCTTATCTTTATCCGCCAAGTCAAACAAATTATCCGCTCCCAAAGGTCAAATAACATTCATCTAACTGAGTTGCAGCCAAGTAATTTAGAATTAATATCTATCAAACAGCCTACCTATCAGTTGTGTGGTGAATGAAGAGAAGAAAGATCAAGCACATCATACACAAACAATCCTCAATCCTTCTTCAAAGGAAAATTGCTTAACAAACTCCACAAAAAATGAAATAACAAGACAAAACTTATTTGTTCACCTTGAAATAAAACTCTTTTCTCCCAAAAAAGGCAGAAGACAACACATAACATGCCGCACAGAAAGAAAAAAAAATAGCAATGGAAATTGCTTCAACTTCAACTGTTGAGATTAGAAATGATCAAATCCATAGGATCAAGCATGTATAAAATATCTGCGGCACAAATTAAAAAAAAAGGATTGAAAAGAACCCCGGGGGCAGGGCGGGGGGGTGTGGCGATTTAGCAGCGGTGCTCTAAAGGCCCTAAATTAAAGCTCTAAAAGTTTTATTTTAACGTGTGAGTGACTCCTGAATCACAGCCCGATATATAATCCAAATATTTATACAGTAATCACCTGCGGTACAGACCTTCATCGCCGATATCGACAAGAAACCCGGGCACCGTAGCATGCGTTCCTCCAGACAATAGAACGTAAAACAGTTCAATACCCCGCACTCCTCTTTCTTCTTCAAACAAAAACCTACCTAAACCAGCAAACTCAAACCCCTGGCCAAATCTATAAAGGAAAAAAATGAACCCTACCAAATCTAACAAAACGCAATTTGATCATCCAAAAGCAAACCACTTCGCAAAACCACCAAATCCGCTCAAAAACCAAATCTAAAAAAAAAAGAAAAACAGACGAACAAAAGGCGTAAAGAAAACCAAAACGCAAACCTGATACCTCCCAAACGACTTAAGCCACCGTCCCCATGACGGGTTCCCTTCGGCTGAACATCTGCGCGTGGGGAAAAACAGAAAACAGGAACTCGCCACTTCCCGGTGGTGATGGAAACCAGACAAGTCGAACGAGGGGTTCGCCTTCGCGTCAAAGCTTTCAACTGTAAATTAATAATAATAATAATAAGCGTGGAAATGTGATTAAAGTGATGGCTTCCGCGGAAAAATTAATGCTGGCTGCCGGCGAAGAGTGACGACCGCATCATTTTCATTTTTGGGACTTACATGGGAGAATTTGACTTCATGTATTTTCTAGGAAATGGAATGAACTGAATAAATGAAATGGGGTATTTGTTGTACATCCACACAATTCTAGATATTTATGTTTCTAACAACTAAATTTAAATATTTATATGTATAAATGCTAGGGAGCGTAAATGAGCGGGGCCGAATAGAACTATACTTGCTAATGAGCTCGTGAGCCGAGTTTATCGAGTTGAGCTCAAACTCGAGATTGCGTATTAAACAAGCTCAAGTTCAAGCCCGATATGACTTGGCTCGTAAGCTCGCGAGTCGGTTCTATATTTAATACAAATTTAGTAGACTACATATCTGTAGCAGATAAGCATTTGGACGAATCTCGAGGAAATCCAATGAACCAAAGTTGCAAAGGAGCACAACTCCATGAGACCCACGAGCGGAAAACCAGAGGCCCGTGGATAGAAGATC
Organism: Phalaenopsis hybrid cultivar; assembly: GCA_002079205.1. NCBI lineage: Eukaryota > Viridiplantae > Streptophyta > Magnoliopsida > Asparagales > Orchidaceae > Phalaenopsis > Phalaenopsis hybrid cultivar. The sequence goes on along the minus strand of JXCR01110635.1, from coordinate 37,720 downwards.
AAAGTTCTCTCAGTGGATGATAAAAGGTCCAGCAACAGAATACCGAGTGTTTATTAGTATAATACCAAAATACTTGCCCAGTCAGGTGCAACTCTATAAATAGGAGGTCATTCTATAAATAAAGGGTTACACAACTCTTTTAAATTATTATTCATCTCTCACTCTTTCTCCCTCCTCCCAATCTTACGCTTTATTTATTGGGTGTGAATCATGAACAGATTCAGATGTAATAACCTAAAAGATGCGGCAAGTGTAGATCATGCCAACAACAAGAAGAGGAGTATCACATGGAGAATGAAACCACAGCAGAGACATCGCTAATATTGAGTGAACTGTGGAGTTTTTGCAACAACAAATCCATGAGCTAAAGAATCGAATGATGGAAGCCCTTAAAGATGTAACAGCTCGGGAAAGGGAGCAAAATCCCTAAGATCAAAATCCTTGAGAAGGAGAATTGGCGCCCTATGACAGAAGGGTGACTCAAGGCCCAAAAAATGTAGGACAATTCTGATAGCGGGATAGTGGAGTCGGCATCAACTCACAGACAATAGATCGAGTGAAATGAAGCAACCCCATTAACCAGAAAACACATTCTCTGGGCATTTTTTCAGAAGTTGAGCCCCTTGAAGATATTCAAAATCCATGCATTGGAATTCTATAAGGATCAGGCTGATTTGGTTGACCACAAAATGTCCCTTGAGTCGACCATAGACCTTTGGAAGATTACAGATGCATTGAGTGTCCACTTTTATGTATTAACCTTTGTTATGAATACTAATATTTTGTTGTCAGATACATGGTAAGTGATGCCCAAAATTGTTGCAAATAAATTGGTCAATCATGCGAGTAAATGTGTCGATCAAGTAATATATAAGTAAAGAGTTTAGTTAATGTTTCACAAGAAAGGTTATCAAAATATTATTACAGGAAAAGTTATAGATTACTAAATTTTTTAATCTAGTTTGAAATATCAGATGTGCAAAGGTTAAACATTCTAAATCCTAAAAGACATAAAACTAAATTAAATTTTGTTGAAGTTTTTCAGTGATAAAAATGTTCATACTTATATGACACCGATCTAGTGATTTCTTGATAATTTTCTTATGAAATCTCATATTATTGTTGACAACAAGAGATAAATCCTTCTTATTTTATGCTTAGGTCATAAGAAGTGTTGCAAATCATATTATAGATAAGAGTTTTAGCCATGTAGTGTTTCCTAAGTATCCTCTACTCCCCTATCAAGATTGTAATTTCTTAATGACAATATGTTTATTCTGCTAGGCTAATATGTGTTAAGCTACTTATTTTTTCTAGATAATGGCTAGAAGTCCTATATCACAAGATATTTTAATATTATATCATTCCATATTAGAATTAAATTAAGGTTAGAAAGTTAAAATATGAACATATGAAATGCAAGAAAAAAAAACACATATAGGAAATAAAATTCATATGATAAAAATTGTTAAAATTATATGTCTTACATCACAGAAGTATGTAAATGAAATTAACTATGATGCATAAGAAAATAGGACATGAAAATTATTATTGAGGGAATAAAAAGGAAAATAATGTAAGAAGTACAAAAAAATTACACCTAAGCCAAACAATTCTTACAATACACTGTGATCCTCTCCAAACTCACAATGGAAAATAAACCATAGGAATCTTCTTAAAAGAAAAACTAATGATAAAGATTAAAGGTTTTACAAGACTCTGCAAAGAATAAGAAGAAATGCCACCTTAAAAATCTCAAAAATGTCTTAATTAACTCATAACATCTCCTTATTTAATTTTTTTGTCAAAATCATCATGGAAAAACTTGTGAATTTAAACACGGATGGGCCACAATGTAGCTACTTTGTTTTCTGACATAGTTATGTTATTGGCCAGTGTAAATACACCAAGGTCTAACGTAATTTCGTCAAAACAATAACAAATGCAACATAATTACGTCATATAGTATTGTAATTGTGTCATATCAACATTCTTGTCAGCTTCGTGGTTTGGGTCTGAAATGCATCAACAACCTCTATAACCTGCAAAATACATGAAGCATACCCTTTAAAAGCATACAATAATAATAAATAGAAAATAAAATAGGGAATTTAAACAGAAAAATATCACAAATTTAAGTCATATCAATTCTCCCAAATTTATCAATTACTTGCTCTCAAGCAATCTCATATCTAACTGTGATTCAAATGATATTCATAGCTTGTGGAGCTTTTTAATTCTCTAACTAGATTATAAAAGTGTAATGGAAAGTGCGATATTATTTCATATACATCGTATTATTAATTTTTAATAAGCTAGTCTTTTTCTTTCTCATTTTTTAGAGTCTATGCATATCTCAAAACTCACATTCACTTGTGATTGCAATATTTTCATTTCCCAATAATATTTTTAAATTGGTTAATTACCAATCAAATAGCTCTAAATTCACTTAATATTTTCAAAATATAATACTTAAGAATTCTATTAAAGTGGCTTTTTGTTTCATTAATTAAGAAAGCATATATACATCACTTTTAACTTTTTAAGCTCAATCTCAAGCTTATTCTCAAAAAATATTATTGTGCACTTTTTTTTATTGAGTTTGCTAATACCTTGCACAATTTTTTTCTTCTTTTTTAGGCAAAAATGTTCTTTAATTTCACCAAGAAATGCTATATCTTGTTGAACATATTTCTTTTAAGAATTTTAAACATATAATCTCTCTTGATTTTTAATCCTTAAAGACCACTTAACTTAAATTTTATAATATTAAAATACATTTAAAACTTAAGACAGTTAAATTGTTTGAGATGAAATTTCAAAGGCATAATTATTCCTGGTTAATTACTTATATTTAAGTACAACCTTCTAATTATTCTAAGATTCTTTAGGGTTCAGCTAGAAGTTCTAAAGTTAAGGACTTAATTATGAGAAAATTAATTCTAACCCGCACTTTAATGAATATTTACATCTTTTGATGAAAATTTTATATAATATAGTTAATTTATCAAGGTTCCTATCATGAATTACTACATTGAAATACAATCAACAACTTAAAAATATGATTCGCTCTGAACCAAGTGTACATGCATAATTCCCTTCCCCAAACTTATTTTTTGATCATTGCATGCCATATGAAAGGTGAAAAGTATCTAACATGCAACAATAAAGAATATAATTAAGAAAAATACATCACAAAAGAACAATAACACATAGAGATCAATGAATGTAACATATAAAATTCTAGACAAATAATATCATTTTACATCCATGCACTGCCATGAAAATCTTGCATGTGAGATTTCTAATCTACTTAAGTAAGGTTTTAGCCAAAACTAAAATGACATTTGATAAGAAAAGCAACCAAACATTTTCAAAGTAAATTCAAAGCAAATTTGAAGCAAATTTCACAACAAATACAAACCACAAACATGCAATGATAAAAAAAGACTTGGGTTGTCTTCAAAGATATTGCTTAATTCCTCAATCAGACATAAGGATAAATAAATTCTAAGATTCTTTCTTTGGAGATTAAAATTTCATTTCATTAATCCTCAGTTAATCTCCCAATCTTCTTATTTATCATGGAGTTTTCACTCATACTTGAGTTCCATAATTTCTTGAAATTTCTCACTCTCAATTTGATAATAATCTTTCATAGGGTATAAAGGTCTTAATTCAGATTATAACTCAAAAGGATAATTTAGAAATCCAGAACTTTCCCAATTAACTCCACTTTTTACAGATAAGTATTTTCCCCTCCAACTACAAAAAATGGATCCCTTCGAGATGAGTCATGGTTTCTTAAGTATTTGGTTAATTTCTCTTTAGGTTTTTCAGACTCGTGATGTAACTCTACAAAGTTACTCTCCTTTTTAGAGCTATCTTTCAAATTCGTCCCATTTTTAAGTCTCACAGCTTGTACTTGCTTCTTACTTTCATTCTTAGGATTAACTTCAGTGTTACTGGGTAGCATCTCTTGGGGTCCATTACTATAAAAATTAGCTTTCTAACCAACTTAATTCTCTAATTTTCTCATGACAGAACTTGGCTTTTTAACTAATTCATTCTATTTACTATCAATTCTTCCATAGACGACTTCCTCTCCCTAAATTTGGGGTTAGGAATGAATCTACATAGTTATATTGTTTTAAGTTTATCACCACCCAAATTGTTCCACTTTTCTACAAGATTGGCTTGAGTGCTCTTGTACTAGTAGTTTCCTAAATTTTGGTTATTATTATTCCAATGAAAGTTTAGTAGTTCATCCAAATGGGATTGTATGTGTTGGAATGAAGGTTATTAAAACCTTATGCATATGGCATCCAAAGAAGTTGTGCTATAATTACCTACTTGTTCATAAGTTATCTCATCATTGGGTAGGGATCTTAACACTGAATTCATTCATAAGTTGTCTACTCTCAGAACTCATAATGTAAGTAACTTGTGAGGCTAGGATAATCAACATATCAATATTATGTCCATTAGTAATTTTTTAGGGAGAATTTCTTAAGTGACCATTGAAAATCATTTGTGGTAATTTTCTTAATCAGTGGGTAGGCTTCCTTAAATGATGTGGATATAACTGACTTTTGTTGTAACATCCATAATTAACCTCAAAGATCCCACTCATGCATGTCATGTTATGGGCACTCCCTAAGCATTTATTTGAGTTTCTCTTAAGCTTCATTAATATTTTCTCAATATAATTAGGTGAAGGGCATGATTTCTTTCCTAAGTTTGACAGTCTTGAAGGGGGAGAGAATTGGGCTAGATATTTTTGGGTTGAGTTACCATAAGTTGTGATCTATCATGGCGTTAAGAAGTATAACAACCTTTTTGCTTTATCACCAAGTGAGAAAGGAATATCCTTAATGTAACAACATCATCAAAGACTTCATTAATCTTAAAGGTGGCATGTAGTTATAAGAAATTATAAGCCAAATGATGTTGTGGGCCTTTTATGGGTAATCCCCCAAATTGACTGGTTTGACAAACTCTGATTTAAGTTTAAATGTTGGGGCTTCTATATTAGGATGGTTAATACTCACATGAATTTTAGGTATCAATGAGATGAAATTCTACCTAATAGGTTTATGTCATAAGTCCCGAGGGTTTATCATTTCTAAGTATTTTTTCTCAATCTTTTAGATTTTCAAAATTTTTAGTATTTTTTTTCTATTTCAGAGTAGAAGAGCAACAATTCATCTAAAATACTCCTACACATACAATGACAGGCGTGTGAAGGGTGAAATTGTTCTAAACATGAAATGAAAAAAATAAGGTAAAATATGAAAGGAAAACACATAGACAACATAATTGTTGACTATGTAACATGCAATAAAAGAAATGGAGTTAAAGATGCAAATGACTCTTTCAGATTTTTTGTATTTTTAAAAAACAAGAACATAATAAAATTATAACAAAAACATAAATAAATAAAATAAGAAAACTTGAAATCATTCTAACCTAAAGTTTAAGTGTTTTAACTAAATTGTTCTAAAGTAAAAAATTTTTGNTATATATATATATATATATTGTTGTGCATTTGATTTAAAATTGGATAGGACAATAGGATTTATTTTTATTTTTTTTGTATTTTTTATATAATAATAATAATAATAATAATAATGTTATTACTATTATTATTATTTAAACCTCTCCGCGCATTTTTCGCCGAACACGTCATCGCAGTGAAATTAACGACCTCCCTAGGTGAAATCAACGTTCCAAACACGCTCCCGTGATCCATTTTGTCATCCGTGATCGTTCGGACCACTTTTTTTTGCGATCGGGTCAAAAATGCGTCAAATTTAATTTTCGTCGAATTTTTGGTTCGCGATCGATCGTTTTGGAAATTGATCATGAGTTAACTAAATGGATTTAAATTTTTTTGAAATTAGATCTAGACATATTGAATTTGAAATTGAGGTAAGATTGATCATGAAGCTTAATTTGACAATTTTGGTCAAAGCGAGTGAATTTGGTCAAATCAACTCAATGGATGGTCAAGAGTTGATTTTAGGGGTGTTTGAAATGATTTTGGAGAATTTGAGAATTTTTGGGCCATGAGTGACATTTTAGTAATTTTGGCCAACTTTGGTCAAAGTAATCAGAACGTTGGAAGAAATTTGGAGTGTGTTCGGAGTCATTTTTGATCAATGTGGAAGGTTTGATGATCCCCTAAACTTTTTTTTAAGTATTTGTTATTTTGGTGTCGAAGTGTTAAGAAGTTATCCATAAGTATGACAATATTACAGTCAAAATTCTCAGGAAGACATAAGAAATGATTTTGTGTGATTTTTAGGACTTATCGGTGACTCTGGGAGATTTTGAAAAAATTGATATTTTGGGGGTCCAGGGGCATTTTGATAATTTTTGGGAAAATTGAGTATTTTTGCAATTTTTGGGTTTCAAATGGTCTAAATGATAATATCAAATGGTTTGAAGTGAGTTTTGTAATTCAAATAACAGTTTTGGGGAATTTTGAAGAATTAGAATATTCAAGTGGGGTTTTTAGGGAAAACTGTGTTCAGATAATTTTGGTCAGGCTCATGAGTGTAATGATCGCAACATTGCGATATGAAAATGCAATATTTATGATGATCATGAAGATTATAAATGATGATGCAATGTATTGAAGTCCAAAAAAGGTGTAGAGCAGTGCAAGACTTTCCTATAGTCCAAAGGTCATATAAGAATTCTCATCAGGGTTCTCTTATATCTAATTTTTGTATTAAAGATTATTGATCACATATAGAACCAACATAGAGAGCAGAGAATTGGTTGAAATGTCTGAGGAGAAGGTAGGTACCATTTCTAAGATGCTAATATAGTCATTAGGAAAGTCATAAGGCTAGATTCTAATCACTAAAGGAAAAACCCAAAACCCTCACCCAAAAGTGAGGTCAACACATGACTGACTAAGAACAACATGGCCCCCACTTCCAATATTTCTTTCTGGTAGTGAGTGATAAATAAGTACAGATTCTCGCACTATTCCTATCACATTTGTAGAAGAGCCTGCGAGTTTTTCAGCTGCTTTTGGGCATTGGAAAATATCACAAAAAACAATTACTTGAAGTCAGTGAACAATGTGATTACTTCAAGCAGTAATCCATTGAACCACCTGAGGAACAACTCCCTTAGTATTGTGAAGAAAAGACAACACTTCAATGCAGCAGTGATCCTTAACAAACACATAGTCAACTCAAACATTACTATGTGGTCGGTTGGATCGTTGTGCCCTTTGTATGACTTTAATGTTTGGACTTTGAATCAATTTGGAGATTTAGCCTCCAAGATTTACCAAGAAAACACATTATCAGGTTGTCGGGTGCCTCAGTACGTTCTATCAGATGTCAATCAATTGGTGTCGACTCAACACTATTGAATTACTCGGTGTCGTCTTTCCCATTCAAGGTCAGGGGAACCTTTTACTGTTGGGCGCAAACCTTCATCCAGGGGCTGTTGATCTCTTCTCCAAGTTAGTGCATCTCAGATGACATCCAACATTTGATTCTTCAACTTTTGAATCTATTGGGTCATGAATTCTTTGATGCACTCCATGTTTTCAGTGTCTCTTTTATGTTTCTTCTTCTTGAGCTACTTCTTTTCTTATTTAAGGCATGATCCAAATTTAAAACACATTTTAGAATGTTGAATCCTAATTTTTTTGTCAATCACACACATAGAGTAGAGCGTTAGCAAAAAGATATTGAGAAAAAGAGAGAGAGAGAGAGAGTGAACAGTAATCAATAATAACACGTCGTGATCAATCATATCTTATTCATAAAATGATTCTCCTCTTTCTAGAGAAAAGTGCATAAAATGATGATAATATTTTTTTTTCTCATTCTTTCAAACTGGTATTTTACATAGATAAGTCTTTCTTTTGACTACTTTCTAACTTGTCGACTCACCTTAGGCGGTTTCGGGGTGGAAAGATCTACTTCGCGGTTAGGCTTGTTTGGTGTGGGCCAGCTGGCTGACACAACCTAGCTATCAAAGCTTAATCCCTAATAAGGAACTTCTAGGGAGTCCATTAGATGGTCGAAAATACTCTGGAGTTGGATCTTCCTTTAGGCCAGTTATGCAAATTGTGTTTCCAGTAGCAGCTGGTTCGGATGTTCTTTCGCCTCGTGTTTGATCAAATGGCTCTATCTTGAGTTATATGATTGACTTATTGTCTGCTTCGTGGCTCAGTCAGCTTTGATTTTGCTAGCTTGGCTCAGACAACTTCATTCTGCCTGACAAGTAGGTCTCATGATCTTTTGTTAGTTGGCCCTTCGTTGTACTCTTCTCTTATGAATTGTTAGATCTCCTCAGATCAGTGCTATCATATTTTTTATATACGCATTCTAAATAAAGATTGTTGATAAAAAAAAAAAAAAACAATGGCAAGTACGAAAGCTTGAACGAAAATCCATAACAACATTAATGAATATGTTGAATAAATGTTAGCAAGTATCACTAAGAGATTAATAAAGACTTTTTAAGAGATCTGTGGAAATTTGCAAGATTTGTGGAGGTCCATTAAATGTTTGAGAAGACCAAATAAAATTTTAAAGACCCATCCAAATTAAAATGTTGAATCATTTTTGTTTAAATAATATTGTATAATTGAATTCTCTTTTATTGTGTTCAAGAAATTAAACAACACTTGACATGTGATTAAGGATTAAGATCTAACCAAAATTTTGAGCATATTCAAACAAAACACATTGCAACATCCAACTTTGACCGGCTCGGCATGATAACTTCATAAATTTCCTAATATGACATATTGGGCCAATCAGTTTGTCCAACTAGTTCGACAAACTAATTTGGTGGATCAAGTTATCCAACAAGTTTGATAAATTAGTTTGGTGGGCTAACTCGCATGTCAAGATGACTTCATCAACTTGTTTCATAGTCGGACTAATTTATGTAACCCACTATGCTAGACATTTAGCTACATCATTGTATCATTTCAATATGTTTTTCCTTTTTAGTGTAGCCATCTATGTAGTAGCCGTTGGGCCAATCCAAACATATAAATAGTAAAGGTGACCCAACGAATAAGGGATTCTATGAATCACACTATACACTTGATGATTTAGTTCTACCTCTTCATTCTCATTCTTTTACAAGCTCTTACTTAGATGGTGTGAGACCATAAACAATAAATGACTAGNGATGATTTACACAAAAAACCTAGAAAGATAGGAGGTTTTACGTCGAGTGACTACCTCAGAATCCTAAAACAACTTAGGACATATTGCCTATCGGGACTATGCAGGAGCCAAATAAAAAGAGAGGTTTTACGTACTAAAAGACAACCTCAGAATCTGAAGGATTGTTATTTAAACTAAAGAAAGGGTCTTGAACGAGCTGCCCACGAAGCCTGCTCCAAGTTTCACACTGAAATGTTTTCAGGTCTTTAAGTCTTTAGGTCCTCCAATCTCATTATTAAATGTTTTAATTATTTAGATAATTTTATAATGAATTAATTAAAGGGTAGTGGAGTTATAGTTCAAACCTAAGTCAAGGCTAAGTTCACTTAAGCTAAATAATTCCCTAGTATTTTGATTTTTAGGTTCTCCTTAATCTAAAAATTTTTTATTTCTTCATTATTTGTCTTTAATCATGCATCCTACATTTGATAAAAGCAGTAAAAGCATATGCATTGAGATACATAAAAGCAATACGTAGAGTGAATAAAGAAACAATATTTTATCAATTTATTTTATTAAATTTTAGTTATTTAATTAGTGGAACTCAGTCAAGATGTTTATGGCTCTGTCATCAAGGGTAGCAGGATGCCCTAGTTTACTTAGTCTAAGAGGTGGTTGCCCACCAGGTCCGAAAGATTCTTGTCAACATCCATAGAATGCATCGTCCAAAGAATCTTCATAAACTAGAACAAAAAGATGTTTAAGTTGCGTTATGTGATTTTTTTTATTAAGATTTAATTAATTCTTGAATTACTTCATCAATTTTAGGGCCGAAATATTTTATGTTGTTTACATCTTGTTGTCAGATTTTAAGTGTTTTTTTTATTTATTTTTGTTCATTTGTTATTACTTATGTGAAGTTGACGACTTCAAAGCTGACTTAACTTCAAAGCCATGCTTTAAAGCTTTGTTGTATTTGTTTTAGTTTAAGTTTAAGTTTTAATGAGTTTTATGTAAAATTTTCTCCTAACAATATGTTTTATTTTATTTCTTAATTGATGTTCAACTTGAGAGGTTTAGGTTTAACTTAGGCTTAAGGTTTTACCGAAAAGGTTCTCCTGTGTTCAACCTATGGGTTAGGTTCTTAACCTAAGGTTTAGGGAAGGTTTAGCTTAAGACTAAGTTATGATTCATGTTTGTTTTACCTAAAGATTAGGGTTGGATTAAGGTTAACTAACCTAAGGTTTAGATTAACTAATCTTATTGATTTAAGGTTAACTAACGTAAGGTTTATGTTAACTAATCCTATTAGTTTAGGGTTAACTAATCTAAGGTTTAGGTTAACTAATTATATTGGTTTAGGGATAACTAACCTAATGTTTAGGCTTAGCTAATCATATTGGTTTAGAGTTAACTACCCTAATGTTTAGGCAGCTTAGCTAATCCTATTGGTTTAGGGTTAACTAACCTAATGTTTAGGCTTAGCTAATCCTATGGATTAGGGTTAACTAACCTAATGTTTAGGTTAATTAATCATATTGGTTTAGGGTTAACTAGCCTGAGGTTTAAGTTAGTTAATCTTATTGGTTTAGGGTTAACTAACCTAATGCTTAGGTTAACTAATCCGATTGATTTATGGTTAACTAACCTAATGTTTAGGCTTAGCAACTAACCTAATGTTTAGGTTAATTAATCATATTGGTTTAGGGTTAACTAACCTGAGGTTTAAGTTAGTTAATCTTATTGGTTTAGGGTTAACTAACCTAATGTTTAGGTTAACTAATCTGATTGATTTATGGTTAAATAACCTAATGTTTAGGCTTAGCTAATCCGATGAATTAGGGTTAACTAATCATATTATTTTAATGTTAAATAATCCTATTGGTTTAGAGTTAACTAACCTAAGGTTTAGGTTAATTAATCTTATTGGTTTAGGGTTAACTAACCTAAGGTTTATGTTAACTAATCTTATTGATTTAGGGTTAACTAACCTAAGGTTTATGTTAAGTAATCATATTAGTTTATGGTTAACTAACCTAAGGTTTTGGTTAACTAATTCTATTAGTTTAGAGTTAACTAAAAGGTTTACGTTAACTAATTCTATTAGTTTAGAGTTAACTAACCTAATATTTAGGCTTAGTTAATTCTGTGGATTAGGGTTAACTAACCTAATGTTTAGGCTTAACAAACCCATTAGTTTAGGGTTAACTAACCAAATGTTTAGGTTAACTAATCATATTGTTTAGGGTTAACTAACCTAAGGCCTAAGCTTAGCTAATGTAACTCCGAAGTTGGCTAGCCAAGTATTGGGTTTAAATTGTGTTCACCTTAAGAGGATGAATTCATATCAGTCTCACTAATGCTAGGAAACCAACATGAACCCTAAATAGGCTATAGTAGGTTTAGCTCAAGCTCGGGTTAGGCTAACCTAACATAACTCAAACCTACTCCCATAATTAGTGAATTATGATTATTGAAATGGTTTTAAATATGGTTTTAAGGCTTCCAAAATCTGTTTAAATTTAAAGAACAAAATCAAGGGGGATTTGGAAATTTCACATTTCTTATTTTTCTTAATTATTTAAAATGACCTGTTTTACTTAAAAAAAAGAAATCTCTCTAGAGAGAAATCGAAATGACTTGAAAAAATTCGAGAAGGTTGTTTCCAAGCCACTTAATGTCTCTGCCAAATTTCATATTTTTCCCATTTATATTTTAATTTTTATGATTTAAATACTCCAAAACCTTAAAAATTAATTAATTTTTTTAGTGAATAAAAAATTATGATTTTAGTTTTGAAAATTTTTTTCTCATTTTTCTAAGTTCATAACATCTTTTGGTTTGTGTTTTGGAGTTTTCTACAAAAAAGTTATGCAATTTTGAAGTTAAATCATAATTTTTGGAATTAAAAAAAGAAAATATTCACAAATTTTCTCTTCTCCTCGCGCGACACCCGCGACACCCGCACGGAGTAAATGGATGGCTGAAAGTTCTCAAGCTTCGTTCTCCTCCGATTCTCAACGAAATTTTGTATTCATGGGATCGTTTTGTTCAGCTCGAAGAGTAGATCACATCCATACGGTTAATTGCATATTTCGTGATCTATTTTTCGATCCGAAAGGGAAAGATGTTCGTGATAATCATTTAAATTGAAGAGATGTACATGAGCCTAAGAGGTTTGTCCTCAATTAGGTTTGAATAAATAGATCTCTTTGAGCATATCCAAGTCCTTGCGGCGTTGATTTGATGTGATATTTATGTTGGATTGGAAGTTCGCCGGAGTTGGCTCGGCTTCGCTTGGAGGAGGTGCTAACGACCAAGAGAAATATGAAAAATGGTTGGTTTGGTCTCCTAAGGGCCTAAGGAGCCTAATATAACAATTTAGACGAGTTTTGAAATGGTTTTCTGTGCAAAATCGCAAGGTAGCCGTGAGCTTCAAACGGGTTTTCCGACGGCTGCAGTGGGGGTGGTTGTGTTCCTCAGGTTAAGGAGCACAACCTTGCTCAAGGGTGCAAGTGAGTTTGATGGCTCTATGAAAAGTTGGGTGTATCCTCTCCTCCTCCTATTCTCTTCTTCTACTTTTTTTTTTCTTTCATTTTCGCCACCTTTATAGCCATGGAGGCCATTGGGAGGCAGTAGGCGTGGGAGAAATATCGTTTTATTAATTTTTTTTTATTTTTATATTTCAGCTAAGAGAGAGATAGAGAGAGAGAGAGCGGAGANATATATATATATCTGTGTGTGTGTGTATATTATCTTTGCATTTAATGAAGCGTGTATGAGTGAGAGAGGATAATATATAAATATATATATTATCCTTCCTCGAATAATATAGAGATATCTTTTGTTTTTCTCGAGTCTGTAATCATAATTTTTAGTGCTTATTGATTGGATTGGATTTCTAGAGCATCTAAAGTGGGACCTGAATGATGATAGAGTGAGGATNTATATATATACAGATATATATATATATCTGTGTGTGTGTGTGTATTATCTTTGCATTTAATGAAGCGTGTATGAGTGAGAGAGGATAATACATAAATATATATATTATCCTTCCTTGAATAATATAGAGATATCTTTTGTTTTTCTCGAGTCTGTAATCATAATTTTTAGCGCTTATTGATTGGATTGGATTTCTAGAGCATCTAAAGTGGAACCTGAATGATGATAGAGTGAGGACGAATCTCAAATTGATGATGGAGTGAGGATGAACCACAATGCAAGATAATAGAGCAAGGATGAACCTCAAATTATCGTAACATGAACTAATGACAACCAAAAAGGCAAGTCGCAAATGGGTTTATCTAATGTCTAAGTAAGGCTGTGTGAGGGGCAGTTTCAATCACCTTTTTCTTTCAAAATATATTTGATTTTATTATATATATATATTTGATTTTGAAAATAATATTTTAATTTTGAAAAGTGAGACCAATGAGATCTCATTCATTTGATAGTTTAATTAATTGAGCAGAATACCACAACTGATACACCACATTGAAAGATAAGTGTATCACTCATTAGTAGGCTCAACTATTTAAATTAGGAAATTTATGAATTATTTGGTACGCGAGATTTATGACTGACAATTTTCCTATATAATATAAAGACTAGATAGCGTTTATAGTATCTGGGTTACTGATTTTTCTATAAAGGCAAACCATTATAGTTAATTACATCTTATGAAACCAAATTCACCTAAGAAAACTCTCATTTAAAATCAGAGTTTCGTCTTCAAGAATTCAAAGTTAAGTTTTCATAATTGTTTGTAGAAAAATCAAGTGAGAATAACTCAAATATGAACAATTATTTTGGCAATAAAGAAGCAAGAAACAGGAGATGTCATAGATTCTAAGGAGAATCTCAATGACTTTTTAAAGTATCATATTGCTTAACTTCATGCCTTTGAAAGAGGAAGTCATAATAATGTTTCAATCCCATAATTTATTAAAATTTAAAACTTGTATTTACTGACACAATCATGCAAATAACCCAAGAAAATAGGAGGATTACAGCGTACCGAACAAACAACCTCAGAATCCTAAAAAGAGCTGAGGGCATATGACATTTGCTCCCTCACGTAACTTGTCGTTGTCGGGTGCTGATACGTTCCATAAGCCATGGGCATTCATTATACACCCCTAGCGGAGCTTGTCACTGCAGGGTGTTTATTTTATAGTTTGAGCACAATACGATCCTTTGTGCACCCCTCTCGGAGCTTGTCCCTGCTGGGTGCTGACTTTTTAAAGTGTGCAGATGATGATCATTTGTAATCCCCTCGTGAAGCTTGTCGTTGTTGGGTGTCGTTACGTCTCATATGTCTCTTTTCACAGTGTCAGTTCCCCGAGTATGACAACGTTAGTTCTCTGAGTGTGACAACATTAGTTACCCGAGTGGGAAAAATAAGCGAAGAAAATATTGTTAGAGATATTTTGAATGTATAAACCTCAATCTATTGGATATTGTGTATGTAAAAGTAAATTCTTTCATTATATGGAAGGCTTTTGAAAGAAAGAAGGTGTTACACAAAACCCTGGTAGTGTTTCTTCAACAAGTGTGGATGATTTAAGGGAAAACATCTTTAGATCGTCATCGCTCCAAGTTTGAGGGACATCATTTCCAACAAAAATTTTTAGCTTGTACGCCCCAGACCCAACTCTCTATTTGATGATGTCAGGAACATTCCATATATGATCTAACTTTTCAATTTCTTGTCCCCTGACAACGAGGTCAGTCATATGCTTTGTTTGGGGTTCTTTCTGTTATCATGCGATGGTTGTTTATGGTATCTTTGTTCGGTAGGTTCTTGGGTTTTCTCATAGGCGACAATGTACTTGTTGTCCATCTTCAACGGCTCGACCAAGCTCTGTGGTTCTGCAAGTTTAAGGTTGAAACTGAATCTTTCAAAACTCTCTCCTTTTGTCAGGGCAGCCTAGGCCATGTCGAATTTCAAATCCTTAACATCTAATGTTTCGCTATGAAAACATGCGATAAACGACAACACGCTTTTATTAGCTCCCTGCTTAAATTGCCATAGGGATTAGGCGCTTTTCTTAGAAAGAGTCTCTTGAACTCCACAAAACAAGTGATTACCCCCATGAGCAATCCGTCGAACCACCTTAGTGTGGTTGATCTCAACGTCATGAGGAAAAGCTTACACTTAATGGCATTGGAAAATTTCAACAAGCTTATGGACGATTCAAATGACACAATGTGGTCATTGAGATCTAATCACCATTTATATAATTCTAAGACGGGCATTTTGAACTTCTCTAGGGCTTCAACTCCTAAGATCCGTAAAGAGAAAGCATTTCCCGATTGCCTTTGCACTTTTGTTCGTGTTGGTATGTTCCTCTCCTCCATAGAGGCGGATCCGACGCTGTCTTGGTGCAACCTGTCATCGAGCTTCGTCTGTAGATGGATCTCTCTTCCTCCATTATTTGTTGGTGGTTCTCCTTTAGGGGGCTTAGATCCTTCTTTCTGGGCCGATTCTCCTCCTGGGACTGGGATTGCCCCCAAGGGAGCCACTGCTCCGAGTACATTAAAAATTGTCTTGACATTTGGTTGGTGATCCAAGTTCTCAACTCCTGCAACCCTTGTTGGACAAATTCTTTTATGAACTCCTCAGTACATGTTAGTTCTACCACTTTGCTCTGACTAGATTATCCTTGTTTTTGTTGCTGGACTCCTCATTTTGTTGACAATATGTTTCCACGTTCACAACATCTTAAAAAATGTTGAATAAAAAAATGTTCGGGAAATAAACCCAAGGTATAGCGCGTTCTATAAAAGAGAGAGAGAGTACACTAAGGAATAATAAAAGAGAGTGTCCCCCTTATTCTTGACATAAATCCTCTATTTATAGACATAGTTCTCAACATTACAAAAGCATAAAAGAGAGCGTCTCCCTTATTACAATATATATATATGCATAGTTCCCAACATTACAAAAGCATAAAAGAGAGTGTCCCCCTTATTACAGTCTATTTACAGGCATAGTTCCCAACATTACAAAAGCATAAAAGAGAGTGTCCCGCTTTTTCATAGCATTATAGACATAGTTTCCAACATTACAAAAGCATACATTAGTCCTCCCATCATTGACTTGTCAAAGGGACTTTTTGGTAATCTACGAAGATATTTGCATATAATAATATTAGAAGATTGGTTTGATCGACAGGAAGTTCACCAACCACCTACTGATTCTTGGCTTTGTCGACATCTGATTCGAGAGTATACTCATTACCGATCATCTTGATTGCCAATCACCGTCTTGTGAAAGATCTCTTGGCACGCTTTACCGATTGTCCAAACAAGAAACTTCATTCGCTATTGTTCAAATTGGACAGTCGTCTAGTAGTTACGTCCGATCGCCTTTGTCCAAATCAGACGACCCGATTCTCTATCTATCTCCAGATTCATGGTAATATACTTCTCATATATACCAATTTTTTGAAGTCGGGTAATCTTTTTGGATATGGAGGGTCCGTTGGTTGATCCATTTTGATTATCAGAATTATTTTTTAATTTATTATTGACTACGCATCTAAAAATAGGAGACTTCGAATCATTTATCAAACTACCAACTAAATCAAACTACGGACTAAACAAATAAAATATGGAAGTTATTAGGGCGCACTCTGACTCTCTGCTCTCTGCTATTCTTGTCTCCCCGTCGGTCTGTCACCATTTGCTCCTTGATGCCCTGCTACCTTCGAAGCGTCGCTCGTCTATCGGCCATCAATTCCTCCTTATTCTCCCTGTTTTACTTCCATATTGAGCTCAACTCTAGGTTTTCCGCCGCTTGTTACCCTTTTCTAGCCTTTTTAGTGGTTCTGAGGTTCATGTAAATTTAGAGCAGGAGCAACCGATTTCAGGGAAAATAAAGGCTGATGGAGTCAGTTTCTAGGTTCAGTAAGGTTTTTGAAGACGAAGACGACGATGATGAGGAGTACGGCAAGAGGGAAGGGTCTCCCCACAAAGGTTGCTCCGTCATCTTTTCTTTTACCTTTTTATGTATTTTTCTAGTTTCTCTCTGCCTAGCGTTTTTACACTGAATGAGAGAGTTGAGGAAGGAAAGCAAAGGAAACTGGCCGAGCAACCCGGATATGATTCTTGGTTCCATGATATCTAGATAGAAGTACTAAACAGCAGCATAATAATAACAATAATCGAGTTTTAGATGTTATTTATCAAATGTGATGTGTATGGTTCAGAGGTTGTTTAAAGAATATAATGTTGTTTAGAATGACGATTATGTGATGCGATGCTGTCAGACGCAGCGGCACCGTGAACACCTTGCCGTTGCCACCAGGACGGGATCGCTGATGTCTAACCTGGCTGAAAGTCTATCACATGGAGAAACGATAGAAGGGGTGCTAATGGTTTCATAGAGTAATAACTATACTTACAATTTCAGCAGCCTTTTGGGTAGTGGACATGTGTCCTTATTTGGTTATACAATTGACATCTAGAGAAAACACAACATACTTGTTGCGGTCTACAAAATTCTCATTGATAGAGAAATCTTAAGCTTTAGCTCAATATAATTGACATCTAGAGAAAACACAACATTCTTGTTGCGGTCTACAAAATTCTCAATGATAGAGAAATCTTAAGCTTTAGCTCAATATAATTTCCCAACAAACTCACACATAAAAGTGTGAGAGACCACCAAAATTTTTAATTGAAAAATCCAATAAATGAAAAAAATCATGGGGTCTGACTCAATCAAAGTCCACCAAAAAATTGAATGTATAAAGGTCAATTTTTCTCCTGACTTAGGTGAGATGAGATCACAAAATTATATTTAAATCAAAACCGCCTTGAAATAACTTGACAAATATAACTGTATAGCAGTATTTGAGATTACAATAACTATAATTGGTTGCCACAACAGTCGTAGTTGGCTATAAGGGCTGTATTTGGTGGGTACAATAGTCATGGTTGGCTACCAAAATAGTAATTGAGCCACAACAGCTGCTGATGGTGGTATGTAATTGCTAGAAATCACTGGCCTTGCACTTCTCTTTAAGAGTTATGTTGTAGTTATTAACTCACTCCTCTTCTCTTCCTCCTTCAATTGAAGAATGAATGTGCATTTATAATTTTTTAGAGAGTCATTTTAGTATATTGAGATAGAATCTCAAAACACTCCATCAGACAATCCATATTGATTCTCTTCTCTTAATCATGAATCATTTTTTTCAACATTTAAGTGACTTAACGACATCAAATCAAATGATCTTGGAATCATTAGATTTTTCTTATCGAGACGTTCGATTTGATTATAAACATGCACAATTTTGAGATCGTTTGACTTCCAATTGATATTTCCAAGCTTTCAACAATACTTTAAGTTTTTAATCTAGGCTTATTTGGAGTCGGATTGAATCACTTTCAGCGTCATTAAACTTTTATTGTAGAGATGCTTATTTTAAATATAAATTTGTGAAAATCAAAACTCAGAAGATCTAGAGTTTGAATTTGAAAGAAATGTTACCCAAAGTGCATCTAGATTTGTGCCTGATCAAATGAATTTCTTAATGACACATCAATGCCAATCAACACGGCTTCCAACACTAAGCGAAATCCAATAACAGGAAAACTATAAGATTATAGTTCAAGGATAACTAACTGGGCCAAAACCCTCTCCACATCCTTATAGAGGTTCCTATCTACCTGCTTTGTTATTACTTATTCCTTTCTAGCATAAGCATCCCATTAATGGACTCCCAATTCTAACAGAGAACAAAGGTATTTTGGTTTTCCCTTCTTTCAAACGGACCTGCACAAGAAAATGGCTCTGACATTTTAATGATTGCTGCCCCTTTTCTGTTGGTGTTGATGCTTTTAACCAAGACCTCTTAAGCCTCTCCTCTTGTGTTGATTTCTTTCTATGGCAACCTTTGCAATTGCTTTTTTCTCCTTGCTACTTGACATTGAAGTGTCTCTGTCTTGCAGCAATAATAGCTCAAAGAGGTAGGCTGGATGAATTTTCCCGCCTCCTGTAAAGACATCCAAATGAGAACAAGTAGTTTAATTTTCCATAAATCAAGCATTGATTAATAATTTTAAAATGGAGAATAGAAACCTGATTAAAGGCTTTGAAGTATTAGGAAATTGATAATTATTTGTTCTTCTCAAGTGCTTGAAATGGTGCGCTCGCATTTTTTGGTTTTTGTGGTTTACACACTTCAAGTAGGAAGAATATCTATTAATCATGAGTCTATATAAATTGTATTCATGGTCAAAATGTAGCACGACTTCAAAGAATTGAAACAATTGAAGAACAACGATCCTGGTTGGGTTTGTCATAAATCCATTTGTCACCACAATTCATCTATAACCTGTGAATTCCTTGGTGAAACCTTACCTTTGGCTCCACAACTTTTTCCAACCTTGAAATAATCTTTATTGGTTTTGTCTTTTGCAGCAAAGATTCAGGTAGACAACCCCTAGAGTTGTAGAAATAGGGCTCAAGAAAGCTACGGAGGAGGAGGCATAATAGATGCTTTGGTGATTGATTTTTGCAATATCTCGGACTCTGCTGCGATCTCCTCACATTCTCATTTCTCCTAATCTATGGAATCCAACATAGAATAGGAAGTCCTCCCTCCAAACTTAGGCTAAGCAGAAATCTAACTCATGTAACAACATTTTTCATAATTTAAGGCATAGATAATTACAAAAAAATCACCTATTAGCACTCATGACCTCTAATTACTAACCACCTCATGTAAAGAAATAATGAAAAAAAAAAACCAACAAGCTTTTTATTCATAATAAGGGCTCTCATCTCCAAACATGTTTTCAAGTTGGTTTAGGTTATTAGAAAATCATGACACTTTGTAGCTTTCAGAGATGGTCATTAATGGGAAAAAGGTATATTAATTGAAGTGGGGAATATAAAAGGAAATAAGCAATGATGATATTTTTTTGTTGAAATTTTTTTGTTATTTTGTTTTCTATCTTCTCTGATTTCTCTCTTTTATTTGCTCGCATTTCTCTCAACCTCTCTTGTCATTTGTGCTGGAACTGCCAATGAGCTCGTCTATCGTCGTCTACCACATATTAATTTGGTTATCTCCTTGATAATCTCCCCTTCCTGCCATTTATGTATGCCTGACAACAATGCACAATATTACTCATTGTCTCCACCAAAGGCTAGCTAGTTGAAGTTAAACTGCTTTATGAAGTTCATATTGGCCTCACCTTGCTTGAGTTGAAACAAGATCATTTTGTGTTCGACAAGATAGTCACCTGAAACATTCTATTGCCCGGTCTATGTCCTTGTTGGAGCTACACCTAGCGGTGTAATTGAGTTGAGCTCATGTCATAGCGAACTCGAGCTCGAGTCACAGAGAACTCGAGCTCGAGTCACAACAAACTCGACTCGAGTTCGAGTCACAATGAACTCAAGCTTGAGTCACAACAAACTCGAGCTCGTCTGAATTGTCAAAACGGTAGTTCAAACTTGAGCTCGAGCTCAAGTCGAGCCCATAGAATGAGCTCGAGCTCAAGCTCGACTCGTCTGCGGCTGAAGAACTTGACTCGTCCTATCATCGAAGAAAATGATAGGGACCAGAGAAAAGCTGACGATACGAGAAAAATGACGGTCTCAACCGACAAAAACTTGGTAGAGAAGATCTTGGGATTTATGGGCGTTAATGGGTAAGAGACGTTGCATCTTGAGAACGGTGACATGGGTAGTGAAGAAATTATCACTTGCATTTAATGCACTTACCTCCACATTGCAAATTTTTTTAAAATGGTATTTCATCTATTTTTTTTAAAATAATTTAAATGTTTATTATAATAAATTTATTTTATTTTATTTTTTAAATAGTCATATGAAGCTTGAATTCCAGATTGTTTAATTTATTAGCTTGAGTTTAAGTTCGAGCTTAAGCTTGAACTCATGGCTCGATAAGCTCAACTAGCGAGCCGACTCAGCTCATTTACACCTTTAGCTACACTTTTCACCATCACAATCATTCCATGATACAAAGATGGTAACCTTGAAACTTGGATTTAGAGAATCGAACAGTACTATAGCTTTTGTAGACTCTTTGATGACGATACGCTCACACTTGCGGTTTTTCACATTGATGGCCCAACAGAGGAATGATACTTATGGCTCACAAAAATCAAATTATTATCAAAACTAGGTGGAGTTTCTTGAAGCACTCTGAACTCAATTTGGTCCTTCCAATTACGACAAACTAAGTCAAGAACTTGCAAAGCTCATGCAATCTTCTATTATCATATATTATCTAGTGCAGCACGAAACCCTCTCACGTCAAATTTTAGGTATTGATGAACTATTCATTTAAGGAATTAGGTTTAAAGCCTGTTGTTCACAAAAAGGTTTTTCTACACCAACCTAGTTCCGTAAACCAAGCCATCGAGGTAGCTAAGCTCATCAAAGACAAGGCTCATGATGGCAAGACCAAGCCATCAACCGTTCCATCACCATGCACTCTTCTCAATCTCCTACATCCCACCAAACCACCATTTGCCCATCGAGAAATTAACGCTAACGGAGACCATGGACAAACTTCAAAGAGGACTATGTTATAAATGTGATGAAAAGTTTACTAGGAATCATTTATGCAAACTTAGCCTTTATACTTGCTTTTTTATTAACTTTGAATTGCTTCATAGGACATTTACATTAGCACATTTTGTACCCATAATTGTCATTTCTTGACTCATCAATACATATTTGACTTTTCAAACCATCATAAATAACATCCTTAAACAATTTTTACGGAAAATTTTTATTGTTTTCTATGATATTTTGGTGTTTAACAATATTATACAAGGTCATCTTATCAATTTACACACAATATTTGACTGATTACAATTACATCAGCTGTCATTCAAAATGCTCCTTTGTTCAAGGTTTTGTAATTTAAAGGCTTCTTTGGTCAAGCATCCATCTAATACCTTAGTCACGCCGTTTTAATTGTTGGAATCTATCCAAATTGCTGTCATTCAAAATGCTCCTTTGTTCAAGGTTTTGTAATTTAAAGGCTTCTTTGGTCAAGCATCCATCTAATACCTTAGTCACGCCGTTTTAATTGTTGGAATCTATCCAAATTGCGACTAGATTGAGGCCATTCTACAATGGCCCATCTTAACCATTGTAAATGCGTATTGTCGGTTTTGGCCTTGGTCGGTCACTCCTCTCAATTCGTTTGAAACTTCACTAACATTGCTGTCCCACTCCCCATTTTATAACAAAAAGATGCATACAATTGGACTGACTCAACACAACAAGCCTTTCAAACATCCACACTTCTCTACATACCTGATTTACTCAATTATTTATAATATATTCCAAAGCTTTCAGTGTTGACGTTGGAGCGGTGCTTATCCAATCTCACTTCTTGATTGAAGCAAGCTTGAAGTTATGTTCATAATCCATGCGCCGTTTCAAAACTGTTTAAGAAGTGGCGTCAGTTCTTGCATTCCAAATTCACAATCTCTACCAGTCCAAAAAGCATTTGAGAGCTTGTGTCACAAGTTGTTCAAACGCCATATCAATTACAATTCTTAATTAAATTACTTGGCCATAATACACAATGAATACAAACTCAACAAATCCAGTATATTTCATATGCTCTCTACCGAATTCATGAGTTAGGCTTCTTCTTCCAATTTATGATCTGTTTTGGCCATTCTTTCATCTCGTTTTTCTTAGATCATGCAATAGTTATGTCAGAGGTAACCACTAAGTCGAAACTTATACCAAAAAAGAAACAACTAGAGGATTATCCCAAGTTCCATTCCCACTTCCAATTTTATAATGGATTGCTAGATAAGCACGATAGAGTAGTGCTTGCTTCAACATTACCCTTGAAATAGAACTTGTTTCAATAGAATGACTACAGTGTGGTAGGCATAGACTGGGGGCCTTCAATCTTAAACTGTTTCTAACAACATTTTTTTGGCTGCATATGAAGAAGGATGCACACAAATTTATCAATTCAGGCTCCATTTTCTGATTAACAAAATATCAATCATTGACACCAATAGGCTTCTTACAATCTCTTTTTTTTTTAATTCTACAAGCCACTTGGGAGGTTGACATGGCAATAGTCTATATCATTTACTTGCCATGCGCTCATGGCAAATTGAACCTGCCATTCAATCATGGCAAATCAACGATCATGGTTGTTGTAGACCGTAACATTTTTGAATTTAAATTCTCAATTATAAAAAAATGATCCAAAAGCTCTGAGGGGCTAGATTGGGTCCATTTTGTATAGCGAGGGACTAAAGTGACATCCAATTTTGTATCACAAATTTTACACAAGGGACCATTTCGGATCAAATTTATAATCGGAGGGACTGAATTGAAGAACAGTGATACTTTAGGATTAAATCAATCTCATTTGAATAGTTGAAATTCTTTTTTTAGATTTAATCTCATATTTCTTTAAAAGTTTTAGCATGCCATTTTCACCCAACATAAAGTAAAAGTAAAATGGAATGCATTTTATTTTTTATAAGGATAAGGGTAGTTTGGCTACTATTAATGTTTTACATTTACAAATTGCTTTTTCATGTGGTTTATGTTGATTTGGGAGAGGAAAAGGTACTCGTAAACATTTTATCTAGTTTTATTTTCTATTTTCTGCTATTAAACTTTTAGTTTTAGGCATTGCTTTCTATGTCTATAATCTCTCCATGTGTAGGCATTGCTTTCATGTTTGCTAATTTTATGTCTAAACGATTATGATTGAATTACTTGATGAAGGAATTTTTTATGTAGGGTTGACTTTAAAGATTGATGGGAGGAGTATTGATCAGAAAGTTAGCACACCACGATCAAAGCACTCTGCCACGGAGCAGAGACGTAGAAGTAAAATAAATGATAGGCAAGTTTTTCTTATTAAGTTTAGTCGCATAGTTGCTATTAGTGTTTTTAAGAGTAATTCAGTGAACATATGTAGTTTTGTTCTAATATAACTTCTTATGCTCATGTTTTTGTGTTTTTCTCATCATCTTCATTCAATTTTGGTTGGAGGGGTTTTAAGATCCAGTCATAAGATAAAAAGGTGAGGGCTGCTATCACACATATGTATTAATTTAAATGGAATGCTTATATAGCTATTTAAAAAAAAAAACACCTTACTTTTGGCAATTGTGCAGGCCAAAAAATCAAAGCCCCNGCTGCTATCACACATATGTATTAATTTAAATGGACTGCTTATATATCTATAAAAAAAAAAAAAACACATTACTTTTGGCAATTATGTAGGCCAAAAAATCAAAGCCCGTCTTTCCTCACTTTCATGGAAGTATTGACACAAGATTTTCCTCCAAAAAATGAACCGATTTGACCCAAACGGGTTTAGTTGAGAGCGGGGGGCTGAGCTGGCCCCCTCCTTCCTCTTTTCATTTGGTACGAAAAACAGGATATGATTGTATGCTTATTAAACAAGGGTTATGAGTTCGACGGGTCTACAAGGGTTATGATCTTTGTTCCGTCTTTCCTCACTTTCATTTGAACAGAGCTCGATTGTGAGCTACTGAAGGAAAAATAAAAATAAAAATAAGCAATGTCGTGGACCTACATGTATAATTTGGCCATCAAATTAGCATTATAGCGATCAATAATTCCATATAGATGAAACCTGAATATGAAAATCCATAGAACACAAATAGGTTTGACTCTAGCTGATGGTGAAACTAAATTTCATGTGTGATTATCAAGGAGAGGCTTCATTTTAATACTCCACTGTATAGTTTTAGTTTTAAATTAATCAATATTTGAGATGTCCTAAGAGTAAAAACAATAGAGAGAGATAAAATAGGGCTACAAAACAAGGAGGATAAATGATGGAGGTAAAAAAACATATTGGGTGATGATTACTTTGCCATATACTTTTCTAAAGAACACTTGCCAGATGGAGATCAGATATTGTGCGCAAATATGTTCGGCTGTAGATGATTGAATGTTGTCTCAGAGGAAATATCATTTGCCAATTAATTTCTAATTTTATTATCATTTTGAAGAACTAGGCTGTGAAAAAATTTCTTTACATAATTTTACTTTTCATGGTGATAAGATATTGTAAATAGTGACCAGAAACATTGATTTAGATGGTAGAGAATTTGGTGGCTAGTTATTTTGGGTATGAGGTTACAATAATGATCACAACGCACAATGGTCGGATCTCTCTAGGGGTGATACTTTGCAGGAATTAGGTTGATAAACTCCACTTTTCTTCGATATTGTTGGAAGGGAACTTATCATTGTTTATGATTGTTGAAAAGGCGATCAAGATGTTGCTCTTTTTCTACAAAAAATTGTGAGATTTTTCTCAAAATACATAGTGGGGGTAGAAAAATCAAATTCAAGAGGAGCAATTAAAGGATTAATTAGTTTTATGTGACAATGAAACCTTTCATGGTTACTTTTTTAAAATAATTCCATAATTTTTGTCAGTCGTATTTCACACTCGCCACCTAGAGCTATCTAAAGATCAAGAAAGTTTCATATAATCTTTTATATTGTCTTAGAAAAAAAATCTGTCTTCATCACCTATGTCTTGGCTATTCATCCTTTATTATCTCACAATCATGCTTTCTTTATTTTTCAAGGAAATCAATATTGGCGAATTTTAATTATGATGTTTGTGAACTAGTAAAATATAATCATATTAATTTTTCAATGAATGACAAAAAAATCTTCATTCATTTCTCTCATTCATTGTACATTTGGGGATCACATTCTACGCTTATTATTTCTTTTTGGCTCAACATTTTATTTTATCAAAGATTGCACTTTTGTGCTATGGATTTTGTTTAGTAAAAGTTAAAAGTGATTTAAGTATATTTTTTCAACATTATTATAATTTAATTTAGCATTGATATGAAAATGGTTAGTTCTAGCCATGACAAATACTACTTTAACTATTCTCTTTCCTCATACTTCTAAGAAAAAATGAATAGTACTTGAGTTTTGTTCTGCACGCACACCCTGATAAAATAGAGCAAGTGAACGAAGGAATGATTAATTACTTGTTATGACATTGGACTCCTTTTATGAAAAAGTATGCCAAAATAATATTGGGGGGAGCAATTTCAATAGCGTTCATATCATAATTCAATCACCTACATTGGTGCTTGGGTTCATGAGTCATACATAAGCACTAGAAAATCCTTTCCACATTTTAACAACTCAAACAATCTTATTTTCAAAATATTTAGGAACATTTCTTGTGTTCGTTCACATTTTTAAAATAGAGAAAAATCATATTTTCAAGCAAGCAACTGTGTTTGTATTGTCTATTATGCATAACAAATGGGAACAAATTTTACCATCTTAATGAGAGATATTTGTCCGCTCATGCCAATTTTTTTTAAAAAAGATCACAGCTGCATTACTACTCATCATAAGAAAGAATTTTATTCATAAATGAATTTTTTTCTCATTGATGACATTTTTTACCCCTCATCTTATGTAACTTTTTCTTTATAGAACTTGCTACTCCTAGCCAAATTGAGTCTATGCCCAACCCACATTCTACTAAACCATTACAAGTTTACTAAAGAAGAAAGCCATCTCCATCTATGCAATTCTAGTCAACCGAATCAATCCATGCCATTGAATCTATTATGAGAATGATTAAGTCTATAAATAAGGTACAAGAAATTTTACTAAAGATCTCTTACATTTGTTTTAATTATACATAAATATTTTTCATAATTACTAATCCTTTCTTACTAGCTTATATGCTATTTTTATTTCTAAGAAAATATAAAATATAAACACAATGGTTCTTTAGAAAGGCATAAAGCCATATTTGTGGTCAAAGGCTATTTGGCTCTCTTAAAATTATGAGATTAATTATTGTGAAACTAAATGAACAATGTTAGAGTTCTCTAACTTGAACACCTATGAGGGACTAAATGATATAACAATTCAATGTGAAGAATTCTTGGTGTATATTATGTAAAGAGTGGAAGAATGCTTGGAAGATACTTGATGAATAGGAGGATGGAGTATATATTGGAAGTTCCATCAAGATTTAGCTTATATATACAACAATAGATATGTGTCTTAAAAGAAACATTATGGGTTGAAGCACTTTCCAACGGCGTGGTTCAAAAGGTTCACCATGATGTTGCTTAACGTGAGATACAACGTAGTCACGGCGATTATATATTTCTTGTGAAATAAATGGCATCATGAGGATTCTTCACATTAATAGTTTAATATGGGAGGAATGTAGAATTAAAAAAAAAAGATTGTTTCAGAAGTTTGGATTCAAAGATTGGCAAACTAAAATATTTTATTGGCATTAAAGTTACACTTTCTCCATGGGATCTTCATTTCATAACAGAAATCCATAGCATGCCTATTGGAAGAAATGTGCAAGTTAGGATTTAAATTGTTTGACATACTCACGAAATTTAATTATAATTATAGATATGCTGTAAACGATACAATTGTAGGAAAGCCTCCTATTACATACTAATGGGAAGACTCACCTATTTAACACGCTAGAATTGATATTGTTTATGCTAATAGTGTGGTTAGACAATTTATATACGATCTTAACTTATGTATAATACTAAAAACATTACACTTTATGATAGCAAATAAATTTTATAATATTTGAAGAGAAATGTGGGAAGATATGTGATTTAAGAGGGGTGGATTCAATACTGAAAACTTGATAGATGTTGAACATATTAGTTTTATGGTTGAGAAGAGGTTAACTTTAGTATATTGTACAATTTGAGGTGACAACTTTGTAATTTAAAAAATAACAAATAATATATGGTAGCAAGATTTAGTGTTGAAGTTGAATTGTAATCCATGGCACCCTAGAATTTGTGAATTGTTATTTACTAAAATCATCTTAGAAGGTTTAAGAGTTGATTAAAAGTTCAGTAAGACTATTGTGATAACAAGTTTGCCATGAATATTGAGCATAATTTTGAATCCTAAATCATTCACAATCCTAAAGATCACATGTTAAGGTATTAGATTGAGTTTTACAATATTTCAAGGTAATTTTGGGCAAAAGATAAATGGGGAGAGAATTTGATTATTGAAGTATACAAAAATATGTATTATACATGTTTTATGATTGACAAGAGATAAATTTTATGATATTGTACATTCTACTGAGGCAATCTTGTGACTTGTAGAGATACAAAATAAAACTCGGTAGCAAGGACTTGTTCATAAGCGAAATTGAGATATTTGATGCTGGGAATATGTGATTGCTATGGCTAAAAAATATCTTAGAATTACCACGAACAAAGAAACAATATCCAGTAATGGATCTTTGATCAATCGTGTAACTTGCCCAATCTGTATCACAGTAACATTCAAGATTTTATGCCTATGATTTTGATATACAATACTCTGTCTAGGAGCCCATTTGAGGTAACATATTATTTGTTCTAAAGCTAATCAATGATAGACTATGGAGGAAGACATAAACTGGCTTATAGTACTAACTAAATAAGCAATGCTACTACAAATCACTATAAGATAGTTTAATTTTGCCACTAATTTCCTATGCCGTTCAGGATCATCAAATGACTCTTCATTCCTTGGTAAGTTACCGCTTAAGAAGCATCAAAAGACTGTATGATTTGACCCCTAATTTCTCATTTTCTGCTAACAAATTCAAAATATTCTTTCGGAAGATAGACAGATGCCCTTCGTGCTCCTTGATACCTCAATCCCCAAGAAGTACTTCAAAGAACCTAGGTCGTTAATGTTGAATTGATTTGAATAAATGATTTCAATGATACTATTCCGTGTGAAATGCGTCCATTAATACTATGGTCATCAACATAAACCACCAATAGAATGATTTCCGAACCTGATTGCTTGTAGAGTACAATGTAATCACTTTTACCTTTCTGTATCCCAAACTCTTCTACTGCTTGGCGGAATTTTCCAAATCATGCCTGAGGGCTTTACTTCAACCCATATAATGACTTTTGAAGATGACATAATCTCGCAGACTCCCTATGAGCAATAAACCCAGAAGATTGCTCCATGTATACCTCCTCTAAAAGATCATGCATAAACACATTCTTCACAGCAAGCTGTTGTAGGGGCTAATTAGTTATTGCAACCAAGGAGTGAACTAGGCGAAACAAAGTCAACTTAGCTACCGGTGAGAACGTGTCCAAGTAGTTGATCCTATAAGTTTGAGCATAGCCTTTAACAACCAAATGAGCTTTTAGACGGGCTACAAATCCATCAGAATGAAACTTAACTACAAAGACCAATTTAAAATAAACAGTCTATTTGTCCCAAGTTAATTCAACTAGTTCCCAAGTTTTGATTTTCATTTAAGACATTCATTTCATCAAGCATTTCTGCCCACCACCTAGAATGGGTTAGAGTTTGCTGAACAGATCTTGGAACCTCAAGAGTCAAGTGAAGCAATAAACGAGCAAGAAGTAGAAGATAATTGGTTATAGTTCATATAAGAGTAATGGGGTGGTCACATTGATGTTTACCTCTTCAAAGAGCAGCAGATAAATCAAGTTCACTGGGAGGATGATCCACTAACGAAGATAATATTGGTGTCATACTAGAGTCAGGGGAACGAGATATTCTAGAGTAAACATTAGTGATAGGTGGTCTAGACTGAGGCAGTGGTGGTGGAGGTGGAGGTGGAGTTCAAGCAAGATCTGAACTAATGATGTGATACATTAACAACTCATCAGAATCTTGTGAGGATATAGGGAATGCCGAGTTACCAAAGAATATGGTTTGTTCATAAAATATGACATCAACAGTAATCATCTATCTATTTAAGAGGAGAAAAATATTGATATCATTATTTGCAAATGAGAGTATCATAGAAAAGACACACCTTAATGACTTAGGATTCAATTTAGAAACCTGTGGACGAGTATCACGAACAAAATAAACACACCCAAATATACGTGGTTCCATGGAAACTAAAGTGTTAGTTGGAAATAAAACTTGGTAGGGTGTCTCGTTTTGTAAAACGGTGGAAGAAATTCTATTAATAAAAAAACATGCAATAGAGTCTACATCAACCCAAAATTGTTTGATACATTAGCTTAGAATAAAAGAGCTTTAGTAGTCTAAAAAAGATGTCTAATTTTTCTTTCAACTACTCTATTTTGGGATGGAGTATCGGCACAGAATGAGTGATGAAACATCTTATTTTTTGTCATATAAGTCTGAAAAGGTGCAGAGAAATATTTTTTGGCATTATCGCTTCTCAGAATCTTAATACAAACATTGACTTTAGTTTTGATTGCAACACAAATAGATTAATAATGTGACAGTAATTTAATTGGAGATTTCATAAAGCAAAGTCAAATGTGACAAAATGTTTGAGTACATTAGTTTAGAATAAAAGATCTATAACTGTCTAAAGAAGATGTCTATTTTTTCTTTCAATTACTCCATTTGGGGATGGAGTATCGGCACAGAAGAGCGGTCCAACATCTTATTTTGTGTCATATAGGTTTGAAAAGGTGCAGAGAAATATTTTTCGGCATTATCGTTTCTCAGAATCCTAACATAAACATTGAATTGAGTTTTAATTGCAACACAAATAGATTAAAAATGTGACGGTAATTAAAAATGAGATTTCATAAAGTAAAGCCAAATCATACGATGAAAATTATCCACAAAAGTAACAAAATATCTAAATTCATTAGATAAAACAAGACAAGATCCTCATACATTAGAATGAACCAACTTAAAATGATGACTAACTCTTTCATTATTTATGAGAATAAAAGACAAACGATGATGTTTAACAAATTGACACGAATCACAATCTAAAGTTGATAATTGCTGACACCGTGGGTATATTTATTTTAGCATATGAGTAGTGATAGATGCCTTAATAAATAATTGACCTCAAACAGAGATTAGGTGCTGTAACAGGTTATGGGTCGAGGTAGTTTGTTATCTAAAATACCCCCTCCCTCGTGCGCGCGATTCATGTTTTTTTACCAATAAACTTTTTCTCCATAAAATCCTGGAAAAAGACAATGGTAAAAAAAGAAAAAGATGCAGCAGTGAACAACACATTTAATCTTGTAATTGGGATAAGTTTAAAAGATATTTGAGGTAAACTTAGAACAAATGTTAATGGTAGTGTAGATGTAACATTAATGATGCTAGAACCAAGAAAATTATAAATAGATCCATTTGTTAATGTGTCGGAAGGAAGATTTTTATGAAAGGTTGAAAAGAATTTTGGATTGCCTTGTCATGGGATCTGTGACACCAAAATCATCATCCCGTTGTATGGAAGAGGAAAGAAGACAAGTATCATTGTTACCTGACTCAATAAGGGCAGTGATAGAGGAGATTTCTTCGATGCTTCCTGAAATTGGATGAACTTGACATATTCATTTGAAAAGACTAAGAAAGTCCGACTTTGAGAGGCCTCATTAGTATTGATCTTGTGAGCTGATTGTGATCTAAAATCCTTCTTGTTCTGTTTGAGGAATTTCTGACGCGTCATTTTCGAATGACCAATCTTATGGCAATAGTAGCAAACCATGCTCGACCCTTGATTTTCAGAATTCGAAGTTCCACTTTTATAATTGTTCTGAGACTAAGGTTTACTAATGTCTGTTTTTCTGATTGGCGAAATCACTAAGTTGCAGCACTGATGAGGCATGAGAACTTACGTGTTTAATTCTTTATTCACTCGTTTAAAGTGCATGTGATACATGTTAAGTGACTGATCTTGTTGTTTAGCTCGATTTAACTTTTGACATATATCAAAGATTCTAGAAAAAAATTTCTTTCCTGGAAAACATAAACGCCAAATTCTCCATCGCCTCTTTAACACAACTATAACGAGTAATATGACCAGGTTGACCAGGTTCAATAGAGTTCTGTATTTGTATCAAAAGCTGGGCATCCAATCTTATCCACTCAAAGTAATTCGATTCATTCTCAGCTGAGTGATTATCAATAAGTTGACTCTCTTGAGAAATACTTGTTAAATAGATTCTCATAGTTTTATTCCAATAAAAATAATTGATGTCATTTAACTTTTCGTCCGTACTTTTAGCCGTTGATGAAACTGAACCTGTCACGAGATGTTATTGTTCACCAACCATAAACGATGACATTTAGTGCTGAAGTACGAATCGAAGGAGCGACCAAAGCATAGGAGTCAAATAACTCAATGACTAACATTTTAACGATCGTTGAATAAAGAAAATGATTCTTCAAAGTTAAAGAAGCCGAACTAAGCAGCCAAACGCAACTACCGAGGAATTTGATCTAAGAAGACGAAGCAGACAGAGAGGCCAAAGCAGATGTCGACTTCATCGATGCCTTAATCTCGTCGACATAGATAGGACAGACAAATCAGGTGTAGACGACGCTGAATATGCCGTCGACACTCTGTGAAGCAGATGATGTTGGATGTAGACGAGGCACAGTCGATGCTGGATGAAAGTCGAAGCAGCTGCAGACGACACCAAATGATGCATACGAAGCCGAATACACCATCAACGCTTAGCGATGTTGACGACGTCAAAGTCTAGTGATCGATACGACTCAAACGAAACCAAAGTTGAACGATTCACATAGGCTAATGTCAATGATGAACGATGAGGGCAATAACAATTCAATGAGTTTCTGATACCAGGTGAAGGAAAATAATGCTCTTTCTATGCTTTCTTAAATAAAAAAACCTATGTTGCATATTTATATACACTCCAACGTTTATAAATTAGGAATATCTCTAGTATAGAAAAGATCTTGTATTAAGTTGCTTAATATCAAGCTCTTAATATTTACGCTTTTTAATATACAAACTTTGGCTATACTTCGTTCCGCAAAAAAAATAAATTTAATGCAACATGATAGTAGAAATGATATTGAAGTTGATATACACCTTATAAAAGAATAAGCTTGACAGTTATCTAATCCGTACTTTATAAGTAAACACAGATGCACAACTCATTGACATTCTCACCAATGGATTATCTAGGGTATTCTTTCAGTAAATATGAGGCAAGCTCGGAATGAATTTCATTTGCTTGAGGAGAGTGTGAAGTTGCTGCATAATTTTGGCCGATTGGGCCATATTCACCAAGAATTTCGCACTATTTTCTTTCTCTTCTAAGATCATCTCATCGTTTCATGGGATTTTTATTGCTTACCCACCAGTCCGTGGACTATTTTAATTATTCTTCAATTATTTTTTATTATTATTTAATTATATATATTTTCTATTAGAAGCTCTCGTAAGATTGTGAAAATAATATAAATGTTAGCATGGAATACTCAACTAATTCCCCAAATTATTATCTTTTCCTGTGACTGGTTAAACGTAACAATCCAAAAGTTATAAGGTTATTCTTTGGAGTTGCTTCATCAAAGAAAGCATGTATGACCCTCTCAAAAAATTTTATATTCTCATTTTGTTGAACACACATTTATTTATCTACTAGACATTTTAAATGCAATAAAATTTACTTCTTGTTTCTTAATGGGTTTGGAATCAGTTCCATCTATTCCCTGTAATTTGATCATCCAGTCAACAGATTGCTGTAAGAAATGTTGTAGAAATAAATGATCAGATTATCTTATTTTTTTGAGCCAGATTTCAAATACTTAGAGAACTTCTGCCGAATAGTGACCAGAAAAGAGATAAAGCATCGTTTCTTCTTGAGGTAATTTTCTTCATCTAGGATATTTAGAGCTGGACGAGTTTCCTTTAACATTATTATTTTTACCAGTATATTGCTTTTGTTTTTACAGTTAACTTTATTTTACAGGTCATTGAATATATCCGTTTCTTGCATGAGAAGGTACAGAAGTTCCAGTCATTGTACCCTGGATGGAGTGATGAACATACCAAATTTTTGACCTGGGTAATTTTTGAACCAAACATTGCCCCCCCTAACTCCCCCAACTCGCTTTTCCTTTCTTCTTTTCTGACTTCTCCCTGAAGACTGGTATATTGCTCAGATTGTGTGATCTTTAACATCTTTTGTTGAAGGAAAAAAAAAACAAAAAACAAAAGAGCATTTACATACGTACCAACTAATTCTGATTTATTTACATAGATTAACTCCTAAATTTTACTTTTTATATTTATACCACCCAAATCTTTCATATCACATAAATATTTTAATCTTTAAATAGTGAAATACATCATTACATGCACGGGTAAAGTGACATAAATGTAAAAATTAAAGTTTAGTGTTAGATATGTAAATCCATGGGAATAGAGTGGTATGTGCTTAACCCGTTTGGGGCAGCTTATTTAGGTGCGGCGGCGTTTTGATCGTGGTTGTACTTTGTTTTTTTTCCTTCCTTCACGGAAGAGCAAGGGATTCGTAACAGAAATTTGGTTTCGATTTTTTCTGTTTCTTTAAGCTAACTTCCGAATATTGGTTTCGATTTCTTCGTTCCGGAAATTTTGGTTTCGATTTTTTCTTGGATTTAGAACTTTCTATGAGAGGAATCCATGCTAGCTAAGCGTGAAGAAAAGCGTGGAGAATGCACGAATTTTGGTTTTCATTTCTTCGTTGCAGAAAGGTTTCGGTTTCTCTGTTTCAATTTTTTTTGGGCTCTAGATCTTTCTATGAGATGAATTCATGCTCTTATCTATAGTTTTATGTTAAGAATGACAATGGTTATAACATTGGACAATGTTATAGCATTAGATCAATGTTAAGAATGACAATGTTTATGACCTGCGGTTATTTCCTTTTTATAGGAAACATAGGTATGAGATTTGTTCATTAGAAATTCGGGAGTTTTCTCAAGTTGACAGTGCAGATGAGGACAGACGTAGCCAGAGTCTGAAATTAAATATTTTAATATTTCTCATTATTGTTGTACTTGTATTTGTACTTTTTTTAGTTTTCTTGGTATTCATGAGGGTGTGAGAACTGTATGTTATCTTTTAGAACTGATCTGTAATGATCGTATGCTTCTGCACTATATGTTTCTGTTCTGCCAATAAACTATTCTGATTAAGCTGCTCCAAACAGTTTTATCAGACGGGCAAGAATGTCATTTAACCACCAATAAGCTATTTTGAATAAGCTGCCCCAAACAGCAAGACAAAGTATTCTGATAATCTGCAGATTATCAGATTATCAGAATAATCTGCTTATCAGCAGATTATAAATAATCAACAGCTGCGCCAAACAGACCCTAAATCTTTCAAAAAATAAGAGCATATTTTATGCTTGTATCTTTGTACACCATAATCTTCTTTCTATTTGAGGGAAGCTGTTCTTGACTGAACCAACATGCAGCCATCTCAAGCATACGTAATTAACTAATGATGCATCGCTGTATGGATGCCATGATCATTTTGTAAATATGTTGCTCAAGGGCATGAAGGCAGTTTATTCTTTTACCCGTGCAATTTTTTAAAATTCTTCAAATTCAGGAGTTTTCCGAAGTACAGCCCACTTATGTATGCCAACTTGAACCTAAAGCAAACATGAAGTATTTTCTGCATTCCATCTTAAATGCTCATTCCTTGTCGGTCTGCTCTTCAAACTATGGAGTTGGATATATGCATAGTTTAAAAAAACGAACTGTTACATTTCTTCTCATGATTCTATCATGGAGATCTTGTGTTTTTCTGTTGGTGGCGTATATTTTGAGAATATCCACTTACCATATCATCATCAGCAGCAGCAGCAGCAGCGACCGCCTTATCCCATAATATGGGATTTACTTTATAAATCTTTGCTCTCCATATATCAGCTTTATCATCTACTGATATATGATATTGATGAGCAAGATAATTGCCTTTCTCGTGAGCATGCGGTTCTTCGTTATTTTTNAACCAATGTATTGGCCGACAAATTCCCCTATTTAATATAAGGAATTAAATAGGGTTTGTATTATGCTGGGTTAGGGAAAAGCTTCCTATAACGGCAAACCCCTATAGTTAATTACATANGATATAGGTGCACAAACATTGTGCAATTCTTTAATGCTTATATAATTGATGGAATTATGCGCATAATGACTTGGAATGCAAATTCTAATGTTTTTTATGGTACCCCACACATAATAGATCAATTTCACCTTTTAAATGCTATTTTTTTTTAAACTTAAATTAAAAAATTACCCTGTACGTAAAAAAAAAATTTATGATAGAAAATGCAAGGGGAGTCTAAAAATAACCTATATTTGGTTTGTGATTGTTCATGTAATATCCATCAGAACAAACCATAAAAAATTAGGACAAAAATCATGAAGATGGTAAGGGAATTTTCTACAGGTAAAAGAAGATTGGTAATGGTAACTTAAAGCCTGTCATTTCGAAAGTCGCAAGAGATGTTTGTCTAATCCCTTGTGTTCTCTTTAGCACACATTCATGAATATATCTTGCTAGTTGTATACTTTAACAATCACTGCTTTACGTCACTGAAGTCAAATTTGACAAAGTTCAAAAGGAGTGGTGATACTAGGGTTAACCAACAACAACGAGAAAAGCAAATATTATTGCTGAATGCAAATAGAAAACTGCAGCCAAATGTATCAAAATGAAAAATAACAACAAACATGACACACAAGCTAGGGTGGATCTCGAGGTGCTGGTGATGGTGATCGGCGGGGGTTTCGAATGTGGCACGATGATGGACGTGGTGTTAGGCACGCAGAAAGTAGAAGACATCGGTTTCCCGGGTTCCGGACAACAGACACACAACAAATATTGACTGGAACGACTGTCCGGGATGATGGCAACAAAGGGGGAAGGCTGGAAAGCAGCGACAATGAATATGGAGGCTGGAACATCTAAGACAACAAGCAAGGATAGAGGGTTGTTTAGGGGTGCTAGCAGTAAGGAGCAGGAAGTGGGGCTTCCTGGCAGGTGACAAGAAGTTGAGATGGGTGAAGGGGTGGCTGGGAAGGCTGGGAAAGGCAGGGACCGCAAGAGGCAAGTGGGAGTATGTAAGGGAAGGTTGGAAGAGCATGAAACTGTAGAAAGGGCATCAAAATAGCTATTCTGGTTGGCTGCAACAATGAAAGGTGGCGGGGAACAGCTTGGAGCGATGGGGGAAGGATAATCACCACGAGAACGAGATACAATCGAAGCACCATTCGAACCTTGGATAAGACCCTTCATGTAATATTAGTTTTAAACATTTGACTTTCCCCATTTGCCTCTCAACTCTTTTTGGTAATCATTCTATCGATCTACCTTAGGATGCACATTTATTCTCTATTGTATGTGAATAAACCATCTGTTGGCACTATTTTTGGTGTGGAGTTTGCCCGTAAGAAGCTGTCGGTCATCGAAATTGAAATCCCGTTGCCCGCTTCGGAAGGACATTAAAAAAGTTGGGTTTTGAAAAAGATGAAGTCAAATTGACTCCATAATTTTCATAGTTTAGATGAAAGAACGCTTTACCTCANGTCCCGGTACCACTATTTTCTATTGGAATCACTTAGTCCAAATGAACTTATTAAACTCAACTTAATAAGTTTCATAATTTCATTTAGACCGTGGGAAGACTCATTAGCAACCGTAGGTTACCTCCTCCGAGGGTTCCCGATCTTCCAATAGAGACGTTTT
>JXCR01110628.1:2596-13209 GCA_002079205.1 Phalaenopsis hybrid cultivar | reverse complement strand
ATTACATAATCCGAAAGGCATTCTTCTAAAAGCAAAAGTTCCAAAAGGACTAGTAAATGTTGTCTTTTCTTGATCCTCATGAGCAATAGGAATTTGATGGCAACCGANAATCATCCTAGGCATTCCGTATCTAGTGAAAATATTTTTCATTAAAAATCTTGAAACAATTTTAGCATCACAGCGAGGTAAAGCTTGTGCTTCAATCCACTTAGAGATGTATTCTACTGTAATTGATATATATAATTTCCCAAATGAAGGAATAAATGGTCCCATAAAATCTAATCCCGAAACATCAAAGATCTCAACTTCCAATATGAAATTGAGAGGTATTTCATTTCTTCTAGATATATTGCCTACTCGTTGACATCGATCACAAGTTCTTATATATCTATAAACATCTCTAAATATATTTGGCCAATAAATTCCATCTTGTAAAATTTTATAAGCAGTTTTATCGCTCCCAAAATGTCCTCCAAATTTAGAATCATGACATTTTTGAATGATCAGTTCAATTTCTTCATAAGGTACACATCTTCTCATAATCAGATCCTTACATTGTTTATATAAATAAGGCTCATCCCAAAAATATGCTTTCACATAATGAATGAATTTTCTTTATTGTTGCAATGTCAGCATAGGTGGTAAAATATCACTTACAATATAATTAACAATATCAACATACCATGATACTTTCCACTCACTAATATTATAAAGTTGTTTGTCAGGGAAACTGTCTGTAATTTCATTATTGGTGTCAGATAATTCATGATATTCTAATCTCGACAAATGATCAGCAATTTGATTATCAGTTTCCTTTCTGGGGTGTCAAATAATTCATGATTTTCTAATCTTGACAAATGATCAACAATTTGATTATCAGTTCCCTTTCTATCAATAATTAGCATCAGATAATTCATGATTTTCTAATCTTGACAAATGATCAGCAATTTGATTATCAGTTCCATTTCTATTAATAACTACAAGATCAAATTCTTGTATTAATAATATCCATCTAATCAACCTTGGTTTGGCATCCTTCTTTTTCATCAGATATTTAATAGTTGTGTGATCAGTGTGCACAACACATTTAACTCCAACTAAATAAGATCAAAATTTGTCTAAAGCATAAACGATGGCTAGTAGTTCTTTTTCAGTAGNTTGTCAACTTTTACTAACACATCTTCTATAACTCCCTTAGGATATGTAACTGATCGATCCGCTAATTGAAGATTTACAGAAGTAGGTGAGACTTCTCCTAATCTTAGTCTTTTGAAATATGATAGAGGCATAAGATTAATGACAGAAGTAGGTGAGACTTCTCCTAATCCTAGTTTTTTGAAAATTCTGAAGAGTTACAGAAGTAGGTGAGACTTCTCCTAATCCTAATCTTTTGAAAATCGATAGAGACATAAGATTAATGTTGTCTCCCAAATCACATAAAGCTCTTCCATAGAATTTTTCACCGATAGCACACGGTATAGTGAAACTTCCAGGATCCCAAATCACATAAAGCTCTTCCATAGAATTTTTCACCGATAGCACACGGTATAGTGAAACTATGGTTAATGCTGGCTCCAAAATCACATAAAGCTCTTCCATAGAATTTTTCACCGATAGCACACGTTATAGTGAAACTACCAGGATCTTTTAATTTTTCAAGAAGCTTTTTCTGAATAATTGCACTACACTCTTTGCTAAGTGAAACATTTTTGTTATCCGTGAACTTCCTTTTTTGTTCAAAATATCTTTCATAAATTTCACATAATTAGGCATCTGCTCTAAAGCTTCTACGATNATTAATGAACTACAATTCATAAAGTAACTCTTATTCAAAATTATGTTCTCATAATTTTGACCAAAATCAATCTCTCGTAGCAATAAGAGTGCTTTTGGGGTTTATCTCATTTGGAATGACTGAGGAATAAGCTGAAGAAGTTTCAAAGTTTTCATTTTTTTTTCCTTAACTGACTTAACACTCAATTCTCAAGTCAACACAACTTTCACATGTTGTTGCATATGCNCTTTTGGGGTTTATCTCATTTGGAATGACTGAGGAATAAGCTGAAGAAGTTTCAAAGTTTTCATTTTTTTTTTCCTTAACTGACTTAACACGCAATTCTCAAGTCAACACAACTTTCACATGTTGTTGCATATGTGTTCGAACTTTCACGGGCTTGGAAACCCTTGCACAGGCTTTAACTTTCTTTCAGCTTCACTTGATGTCATTTCTCATCGCTTGTAGCTTCTCCCACTCAATCGTATAGTGTTATCTTGTTTTACCCTTTCTCTTGCTTCCTCTCACACTCTCTTTCTTGCATCTCTCGCTCTTTCTGTCATAGTACATCGTTTCTCTTTTTAAAGAGGTGTAATTCAATTCAGTTGAGCTGATATTAGGTCAGGTCAAAGTTTTTCTTGATATTTATTCACGTAGAACATTTTCCTTATTACAATAAATTAGAAGTAACAATAAAGAATAAAATAGGAACTTCCCTTTAATATTAAGTTATATAATTTTTTTATACTATATATTTGTATTTATTAACCTTTCATTTGTTTTGATTTAACTTATTTTAAAAGTAATTCGATCTTGACGGCTCAATTAAATCTTCAAGTTAATCTTTTTACTAACAAATTTTTTTAAATCTTATTTTTTAAAATAAATAAATTATATTTATTTGTTTTTACAAATTATGTATTAAATTTTAAGTTTGCTTTAAAAGATGATTGTGNCAATAAAGAATAAAATAGGAACTTCCCTTTAATATTAAGTTATATAATTTTTTTATACTATATATTTGTATTCNACGGTATAGTGAAACTACCAGGATCTTTTAATTTTTCAAGAAGCTTTTTCTGAATAATTGCACTACACTCTTTGCTAAGTGAAACATTTTTGTTATCCGTGAACTTCCTTTTTTGTTCAAAATATCTTTCATAAATTTCACATAATTAGGCATCTGCTCTAAAGCTTCTACGATGGGAATATTCACCGTTAACTTCTTAAGAATTTCTAAAAATTTTGAAAATTGTTTATTCTATTTATGTAGCTTCAATCTTTGAGGAAACGGTGGTGGAGGTTTTTCCACAGTAATTTTCATTGGTGTAAATGGATACTCTAAATCGGGTATTCATGATCCTTTTCTTTTTCGGTATCCACTTTCTCTTTTTCAGTTTCTATTTTTTGTTGCACTCTTGTCTCCAATTCTTTTCCACTTCGTAATTCAGTTGCCTTGATTTGCTCTTTTCCTTGATCTTTAGGATTTGGTTCCACAGTACTTGAAAAAGTTTCTAATGTTCGGTTACTAAACGCAGTAGCGATATGCCCTAATTGGTTCTCAATATTCTAAATAGCAGTTCCTTGATATTGTAATTAATTTCCTTAAATCTGTAATTAATTTCTTTGATTCTGTAATTGTTGACCCATGTTTAATATCAGTTCTTCCATAGATCACTTCTTCTCTTTAATTTGAGTATTACTGTTAAATCCTTAAGGATAAGAAGGTCTATAGTTAATATTTTCTTGGTTGGATGAATGTCCTAATGGGTTTACTAAGTTGTTTGCCCATTGTTGATTTGTAGAATAATTGTTATTCTAATTAAAATTTGGATGATTCTTCTAACCTGGGTTATAATAGTTCAAATATGGGTTGTTGGGTCTATTAATAGCATTTAAGATTCATATGAAGGTTGAACATCCACAAATTGCCCAGATGAATTTTCTTCCATCATAGGAGTTGGAAGGTTGAACATCCACAAATTGCCCAGATGAATTTTCTTCCATCATAGGAGGTGTTGAAGAACCCCATAATGATCTAATTTCTTTAATATTGCAGCAATCTGCAGCTAACATAGATATTGGCATCAGAATCATGGATATTAGCTACTCTTTTAGGATTTACCCGCTCAGAGGGCCATTGAAAAANACTAGTAAATAATTAATGATAAAAAGTAGGGTTTAATTGTGATATTCAATATATAAGAAAGTATCCTTCTCCCAAGAAATTATAGTGAATGGATAAAGTGAATCAGTTCAAATTGTATTGTGCCAAATAGGAGCACAGAAATTATAGTGAATGGATAAAATGAATTAGTTCAATTTATATTGTGCCAAATAGGAGCATAACTATTCTAAATTATAGTGAATGGATAAAATGAATTAGTTCAATTTATATTGTGTCAAATAGGAGCATACATATTATTTACCCTTTGGTCTAGGCATAAAGAACTTTGACTAATCCTATGTTTGGTTACTGATTCTGCGGCTAGGTTGGGAGGATGTCGTCTCTCACTTTGGAGCTCCCACGTTCCCCTCACCTGAGGGCTAACATCTATACATCAGCACCCAAAAGATAGGACTTTATTGAGGATTTTAGTCTTTCACTCTAAAATCTCCAATTCTACGCCCGATAGTAATATTTCCTTATTTATTTGCACCCAACTTCCAAGGGCTTTGACCTCCCTCAATCTTGGATGTAATCTTCACTTTAGTTGTAAAACTCAACATATTTTAACTAATGAATTGACGAGATTGAAATATCTTCACTTTAGTTGTAAAACTCAACATATTTTAACAAATCAATTGGTCAGATTGAAAGAATTAAGATCAAAGTGAAAAGATCATCACAATTTCTTAAACATTTTCATGGCTTCACCAATTAACTTTAGTTGTAAAACTCAACATATTTTAACAAATCAATTGGCCAGATTGAAAGTAAATTAGTCTTGGATGTAATCTTTACTTCAGTTGTAAAACTCAACATATTTTAACAAATCAATTGGCCAAATTGAAAGTAAATTAAAATCAAAGTGAAAAGATCATCATTCTTAAACATTTTCATGGCTTCACCAATTCAAATCATCATTTCACAAATCTCGAGACAAGGATAAAGACAAAGAAAACTACTCAGAACTCATGGGGAAAGCACAATAAAACTCTAAATTCATATATAAAATTAAAGTTATACAAACTACAACAAGTAAATAACTTATCTCTAATTTCTCCCCAAGAACACTCCTCGAAGTTCCTGACTACAACAAGTAAATAACTTATCTCTAAATTCTCCCCAAGAACACTCCTCGAAGTTCCTCTTAACTATAACAAGTAAATAACTTATCTCTAAATTTCTCCCCAAGAACACTCCTTGAAGTTCCTCTAAATCTCTTCCTTTCTTTACAGCACACGGAATTCCCCAAGAACACTCCTTGAAGAAATCTCTCACTTTCCCTCCACTCTTACAATTTCTCAAAGAATTCCATACAATTACACGCTCTAGCAAGCTCTCTACACACTAATGGAACCTATCCAAGCTCCAGGACTCTTATATTTTTGGCCAAAATCTTCTCTTTAAAGATGTTGATGAGTTTTCCCAACAGTTGCTTATGCACCCCTCAAAAATCCGGCCTTATCCATTGTACAAGTGCACATAACCATCGATCCTGCCATTGGCGACCTTCTGGATATTTTGTCCTATAGCCTCGGGAAAAGCTCGTCGTCGATGGCGTCGATGGCGCCGTCAGCACCCTAGTGCAATTCTCCACATTTTGGTCCTTTTTGCT
Source organism: Phalaenopsis hybrid cultivar (assembly GCA_002079205.1). Taxonomy (NCBI): domain Eukaryota; kingdom Viridiplantae; phylum Streptophyta; class Magnoliopsida; order Asparagales; family Orchidaceae; genus Phalaenopsis; species Phalaenopsis hybrid cultivar. Next base: position 7,653 of record JXCR01110628.1, on the reverse strand, counting down.
CCAAATTGGCTCCTTTTTGCATCTTTTTGCGCCATTGACCTTAATTCATCATTCCTGCAACAAAACATAAAAAATACATTTCTTTAAAGTACAATATCATTAAAAATAGTATAACAGAGGTATGAAAATCTCAACATATTTTCATTTGGTCGGTCGTAGATGTTAATAATACAACTATTTAGAATGCAGGTAGCAGGCAAAATACTCTATTTGACCATTCTTTTGATCATCCACTTTATCATTGGCGGTAGTGGATCTACTTGATCGTGTTTGAGGATCTCAGGTGGATTCCCCTGTCTGTCATTTGTGAAGTTGTAGTAGCAGTCACACTGGATAGTAATCCTCCCTTTTCCTCGCATCCATTTCCTCGGCTCAGAATAGGCCCTTTCCATAAGTAAACCAGCTCGACCTTGGTCCCTTAGGTCAACAATGCAGTCATGAAAACTTTGTTAGTCAGTCTCTAAGAAGACTCTGGTATACAGTTCTAATCCCTCTAGTATGTTGATGAATTTTTCCTCGACTTCTTCGTAAAATTTAAATTCTCTTTTATTCACTTTATTTATTTTGTAGTACTCCATCGTACTAGGAATCGGTAGCTGTTGCGGGCATTCCTCCCTCTAAACATCGGCAGGAACCCAAACTAGCGTTGGCTGATCTGGAACACGAGACTCGACATCTAGCGGGATGTGCGACCCTGGGCTCCATGGTACATACTGATTTGTCCCCAGTGGGATNAATTCGCTCCTTTTTGCATCTTTTTGCTCCATTGACCTTAATTCATCATTCCTGCAACAAAACATAAAAAATGCATTTCTTTAAAGTACAATATCATTAAAAATAGTATAACAGAGGTATGAAAATCTCAACATATTTTCATTTGGTCGATCGTAGATGTTAATAATACAACTATTTAGAATGCAGGTAGCAGGCAAAATACTCTATTTCAGCATTCTTTTGATCATCCACTTTATCATTGGCGGTAGTGGATCTACTTGATCGTGTTTGAGGATCTCAAGCGGATTCCCCTGTCTGTCATTTGTGAAGTTGTAGTAGCAGTCACACTGATAGTAATCCTCCCTTTTCCTCACATCCATTTCCTCGGCTCAGAATAGGCCCTTTCCATAAGTAAACCTGCTTGACCTTGGTCCCTTAGGTCAACAATGCAGTCAAGAAAACTTTGTTAGTCAGTCTCTAAGAAGACTCTGGTATACAGTTCTAATCCCTCTAGTATGTTGATGAATTTTTCCTCGACTTCTTCGTAAAATTTAAATTCTCTTTTATTCACTTTATTTATTTTGTAGTACTCCATCGTACTAGGAGTCGGTAGCTGTCGCGGGCGTTCCTCCCTCTGAACATCGGCAGGAACCCAAACTAGCGCTGGCTGATCTGGAACACGAGACTCGACATCTAGCGAGATGTACGACCCTGGGCTCCATGGTACATATTGATTTGTCCCCAGTGGGACGTATGGCTCATCCATCATAAAATCTTAAGTCTGAGACCCACCGGTGATGGATGTATACTCTTTCAATGTACTGAAGCGTTGTAAATGTATAATATTGCAATTCGGGATTTCTACAAATGCCCCTATGGCTGATGTCCCTGCAGGTATTTTAGCTTTGCACATCGGGCAACCCTTGGATAAAATAACTGAAGCTGAAGGTGTGTCTAGCTCTGTGACAAACCCTAGTTCTTCATCTGTGGTGGGTAGACTAGCAGAAGTTTCTTTCATTTCTGGATCATAAATATGCCCCTCAGGAATAGGGGTGAGTAAGTTGTTTGTCTCTCTCTGATGTCTGCATTCTTCTCTTAGAAAAGCCCTCAGCTTCTTGCGACTGGCATTCCTGCGTTACGTCCTGCGAAGCGAAGCACCTGGCAGTCATTCGTTATTGATGGCTACTAAGCCTCCAGCCGGTGTAGCTACCATGGAGGGCAGATGACTAGGCCCTTCCATCGGATCTTGCTCTATTATCACATTCTTGCCTTTGTGTGATGCATTATCTTTGGCGGTCACCCTCAGCAGTGAAGGCAACCCCTCTTTCTCCATGAAACTGACTACATTCAAGAGAGGACCTTCGTAGTCCTTGTCGACCTGGTTAAACNTCTGAGACCCACCGGTGATGGATGTATACTCTTTCAATGTACTGAAGCGTTGTAAATGTATAATATTGCAATCCGAGATTTCTACAAATGCCCCTATGGCTGATGTCCCTGCAGGTATTTTAGCGTTGCACGTCGGGCAACCCTTGCATAAAATAACTGAAGCTGAAGGTGTTTCTGGCTCTGTGACAAACCCTAGTTCTTCATCTGTGGTGGGTAGACTGGCAGAAGTTTCTTTCATTTCTGGATCATAAATATGCCCCTCAGGAATAGGGGTGAGTAAGTTGTTTGTCTCTCTCTGATGTCTGCATTCTTCTCTTAGAAAAGCCCTCAGCTTCTTGCGACTGGCATTCCTGCGTTACGTCCTGCGAAGCGAAGCACCTGGCAGTCGTTCGTTATTGACGGCTACTAAGCCTCCAGCCAGTGTAGCTACCATGGAGGGCAGACAACTAGGCCCTTCCATCGGATCTTGCTTTATTATCACGTTCTTGCCTTTGTGTGATGCATTATCTTTGGCGGTCACCCTCAGCAGTGAAGGCAACCCCTGTTTCTCCATGCAACTGACTACATTCAAGAGAGGACCTTCGTAGACCTTGTCGACCTGGTTAAAATCCATGTTGAAGTCAATGGTATTGCCTTGCGGCGCCATCTCCTCATTTAGTGCCAAGCTCCAGCCATCCTTGAAAGAAAAGATCAGCCTCTGTCCCAACATTTTTCTGCAGACGACAGGAAAAACTTTAGTGGGCCGAAACATGGCATGAACAAGAATAAAACAAAGTATTTATTGAAGTAAATTTTAGCTTATTTTAGTGAAATGAATTGTTTATTTATGTATGAATTTTGTTTAAATTTTTGTGGAACATTATACTCAAAAGTGGAAGGGACAAAATTTGAAGTTTAAAAAATTTTCTCAAAATTTTCATTAAATTAAGGTTAATTACAAAATTTGGACCCATTCATAGACATTTGGCCACATAGATAACCCCAAAACAATCAAAGTTTCAAAGTTTCAAAGCAAGCGAAGGCAACCGACATCAGGTTATGTAATAGGTTTTCAGATATCGTCCATTTCTTGGTAACATGGGTCTTTCTCCTTAGAAGTCCATTAACTGGTAGGCTCCTCTTGTGTAGACCTTTTCAACGACAAATGGACCCTCCCAAGTTGGCTCAAATTTTCCACCTATTTTGTGGCATGCAAGAATAGGCCTTTTGAGCATAAGTATGAGGTCACCAACTTTGAATGTCCTTAGGCGGACAAATTTGTCATGAGCTTGTACCATCTTCGCCTAGTAAAGCTCCAAATGTTGTTGTGCTTCTAGTTATTTTCCTTCAGACTTTCTAGTTCTTCAAGTATGAATTTTGCACTTTCTCATGTTGTGAGTTGGTTGTCAATAGCAACTCTAAGAGACGGTGTTTGGATTTCTAGCGGTAGCACGGCCTTGGACCCGTACACGAGCATATAAGGTGTACACTGAGTGGGAGTCCTGAAAGTCGTTTGGTAGGCCCATAAGGCTTCTAATAGTTTGTTGTGCCAATCCCTTTTTGTTTTTGTCGAGTGTTTTCTTTAAAATCTGTACCAATCTTTTGTTGAAGGCTTTGGTCAGACCATTTGGTTTGGGATAGTAAATCGTAGAGTATCTCCAATCTATCCCATGTCTTTTGACAAAATTGTTGATCTTTGTGGTTCTGAAAGCTGTCCCATTGCTGGAAATTATTCTTCGTGTTACTCCAAAATGGTAGAAAATTTGGCTTTTGAAAAATTGAAGGACAACTGTATCGTAACCTCACATAACGTATTGCTTCTGCCCATTTGGAGAAGTAATCTGTAGCGGCAAGTATAAACCTGTGTCCTTTGGAAGATGAAGGGTCTATCAGACCTATTATGTCCGTGCCCCAACACTTGAATGACCAAGAGGCAACAGTTAGGTGTAGCACATTCGGAGGCTGGTATAAGACCACTCCATGCACTTGGTATTGGTGACATTTTCTATTTGTATCCATGCAGTCGGACATCATTGCTGGCTAATAATATCAGAGTTTTTATATCTTCATTTTCATTTTCGGCCCTGACTGGGGAGTGCCACACAATCTGGCATGTACCTCTTTGATAATATTCTAAGTTTCGGCTCTGCTCAAACACAGTAGCCACATCTGGTCGAATGATCTTCTGTATAGACCGTTTCCCATCAGGGCATAAGACATAGCCCTTCGTGTGATGTGGTGTGCTTCATACTTGTCTTCGGACAGCTTTTCAGTATGCAAATATTTTATTGATGGCTTGTTCCAATCTTCATTGATGTCTGCAACTGTATTTATTGTTTCTTCTTTTGCAAGCTTTTGTAGAGTTCCGAGATCGATTTGAGACAAGACTTATTTTCTTTGCACTGTGATTTCAATGGAATCCTCCAGGGGACATGCCATTTCCTTAGCAAGTTTTGTAAGAGTGTCGGCATGGGCATTATCTCTCCTAGGAATTCAGTAGAAAGTCACATTGGGAATCTGTTCCATGAGCTTCATCGTGTACTGATGGCATTCTGCTAATCTTGGTTTCAAAATTCTGTAATGTCCGACGACTTGTTGGATGACGGGCTGGGAGTCGCCATAGATGGCAATGTTTGTTATATTCATTGAGATTGTCATTCCCAATCCGGTGATTAAAACTTCATATTCTGTTTCATTGTTGGTGCACGGCTTTGTCAAGTGATATGAGAACCTCAACATACCCTTATCTGGTGTGATAAAGATCAAACTGATCCCTGCTTTGCCTGGTATAACTGTGTCTGATCCTTTGTCTTTTCTGGCTGACGAATCAACGTCGAAGTACATCTCCCAGCATTTTGCACTACAAAATTCCATTTGTAGTTATTGTTCGTCTGGTAACTCATCGTTGAGAGAGGACCCAGCTGGCAGTGGGTGTGCAGCGAGAAAGTCTGCTAGTATCTGTCCCTTGATAGCAT
>JXCR01110606.1:0-22934 GCA_002079205.1 Phalaenopsis hybrid cultivar | reverse complement strand
TTTACAGCTATTTTTGGATAAATGATCATTCTGCCTCTGTGCATTAATGTTGTTTGCAACAAAACCGTAACAACAATATAGTTGATACTTGAGAAGCAAAAAATAACTTCAGAACAATACAAAAAGAAAAGATAGACATCNAATGATCATTCTGCCTCTGTGCATTAATGTTGTTTGCAACAAAACCGTAACAACAATATAGTTGATACTTGAAAAGCAAAAAATAACTTCAGAACAATACAAAAAGAAAAGATAGACACTTCACTTAATAGTGAGTATCAAGATTGCAAATAATTACAGAGTAACATATTGATTGTTCGAGCTAGAAAGAAAAACATCCAAATCAAATAACCCATGAAACAAACGGAAAAAAAAAACCAAAGCCAAAAATNAATTACAGAGTAACATATTGATTGTTCGAGCTAGAAAGAAAAACATCCAAATCAAATAACCCATGAAACAAATGGAAAAAAAACCAAAGCCAAAAATAACTCCACAAAATCAATTGTCCATAAATAAACATAAATAGCCGACCCGATGTTGGGGGGGCATCTTCATGAATATTTGTCTGCGGGTCGAGTCCTACAACAACTTCAAGGAGTTCAGATAGTTTGGCTTATTCGACCTAACTTCAGGATATGTTTCCAGAACTCAAAAAAAGTCGTCTATGGAGGTGTTATGTGAAGTACCATCCTGGATTGTGTATGCTTCTATTAGCTTTGTTATTGTGTTTCTGACGAAAACAACTCCTTTTTACATTTTCTCCACCCTAGGCCGCTTTGACCTGCATGTGCACTCTAGCTCCTTGTTTAGGTTGTTTAGGCTGGGGCCTTCACTTGATCCACTTACCTGCTCGGTCTCCAAATTCTCTGACATGCTTACAAACCCATGCTCACTTGGGGTGAACGCTGTGTGCCTACCGCAACAACCCTACCTAACATACAATCCAACTTCTCCTCCAGTTTCGACTCAATGCCACTTAATATGAATTTCTTGGTGGCTGACACTGCTTAGAACATACGGGAAAGTTTATTACTTAAAATAGATTAGAGGGATAAAGAATGAAAAAATAAGTTTTTAGGAGATTTGTTATTACCTCCAATTTTTCAGTTCACCAAACCTCTGAAGCATCAAAAGTATCTCAACCCAAGCCCGTAGATTCCCGTTTTAGTTCCTTCCATAATTTCTATTCTTTTTTCAACTGATCTCACTTATTTTTAAATTTTAACCTATTGTAGTCCATTCTTGTCATTTCATTGAACATCTTCGTAATATTTTACCTCCTTTATTTGTTAACATAGGGGTGGGTCTATTTCCAATCTCGATCTCCTTAAGATAGAGGTTGCAAAATATGATTGTCTTCCCTATCCCGCATTGCTGATGAAGTGACTTCTATGGTCTTACCCATTACATTACTAAATAAAGAAAATGAAAAATAGTTCAAGATCAACCAGAGAAGACACTCACAACCAGCACACACTCACAGCTAGCACACACACACCCCAGGCCACAACTCATATGCACCCAAGGCCAGCCAGCACACACGCACCCAAGGCATACACAACCACCATGCACAGTCACACACCACAACCAGCACACACACACACACCCACTCACCCACTCACCCACACACCCACTCACCCACACACCCACAACCACCACCAATGCCCATAGCCACCAACCACAACACTAACAACAACCCTCCACAACCGGCACACACACACCCAAGGCCAACCACACACACCCACAACCACCACCAACACCCATGGCCACCGAACACAACTTTCACAACCATCATCCCCCACCCCACACACACCCACAGCTAGCACACACAGACCCAATTCCAACCACCATCGACACCCACAACCACCAAGCACAACACCCACTCACACTCATAGCTAANAACACAACTTTCACAACCATCATCCCCCACCCCACACACACCCACAGCTAGCACACACAGACCCAATTCCAATCACACACACCCACAACCACCATCGACACCCACAACCACCAAGCACAACACCCACTCACACTCATAGCTAACACACACACATCCATGGCCATAACACACACACCCACACCCAAGGCCACAACCAGCACACACTCACAACCAACACACACTCACAGCCAGCACACACACACCCACGACCACAAAACACACACCCGAGGCCAACCACACACATNGGCCATAACACACACACCCACACCCAAGGCCACAACCAGCACACACTCACAACCAACACACACTCACAGCCAACACGCACACACCCACGACCACAAAACACACACCCGAGGCCAACCCCACACATACACACCCAAGGCCAACCCCACACAACACACCACCACACACACGCACAACCACCACCAAGACACAGCCACCAAGCACAACGCCGAGAACCACCACCCCCACCACACACACAAACACCACAGCGAGCACACACACACCCAAAACCACCAACAACACCAATAGCCACGAACCATAGCAACCACAACCACCACTTCCACTACACACACATACGACAGCCAACACACACACACATCCAAGGCCAACCACACATCCACAACCACCACCAACACCCATAGTCACCAACCATAGCACTTACAACCACCAACCCCTCCCAGACGCACACCCACAACTAGCACACACAAACCTAATGCCAAACACACACCCATAACCACCACCAACACCCACAACCACCAAGCACAACACCCACACACACTCATAGTCATCACACACACACACCCCCAGGCCAATCACACACAACACTCACAACTGCACAATACACTCACAACCACCANACAAACCTAATGCCAAACACACACCCATAACCACCACCAACACCCACAACCACCAAGCACAACACCCACACATACTCATAGTCATCACACACACACACCCCCAGGCCAATCACACACAACACTCACAACTGCACACATACACTCACAACCACCGCCAGCACCCATAAACCCAACACAACCTGATGGAGCAAACAACCATAAACAAAAAGGAGAAAGCAATTGAACCAACTCATATATACAAAATTCCATTCCATTCCTTCTAGATGCCACAAACCAGAATAAGCAATAAGCAAGCCAAATACCAGAAACCGTAGGAAGCAAGCCAAATTTCACTTTCACCAACCACATTCACCCCAATTCACTTTCACCCTTTTTTCAAATTATCCAAAAATAAAAAAAAATCTCGTAAAGAAAACCATTTCATTGGAAAACCGCATAGAGAAACCATTCCATCGATAAAATTACATAAATTGCATGTAGAAGCACATTTCATCGAAATTATTTACAGAGCACAGAAGGAGGAAGAGGCGAGCGAGCGAGATAGGAGTGTTTGAGGGACAGAGACGAGCGAGGACNACCATTCCATCGATAAAATTACATAAATTGCATGTAGAAGCACATTTCATCGAAATTATTTACAGAGCACAGTAACCAGGGGTAAGGGAAAGGAGGAAGAGGCGAGCGAGCGAGATAGGAGTGTTTGAGGGACAGAGACGAGCGAGGAGGGACCTAGGGCAGAACGGGGGTCGAGCGAGGAAGGGGAAGGGTATGTGCATAACTTCGGAAGGTAAGAACGTGGGTCGCGGGGTCGAGCTTGCGATCGCATAATAATAAAACGCGAACGACGTTTGTGGATAAGCGGGTGATACACATGAAACGAACGCCTTGACTGTGTTTTAAAAAACGAAAACGCACCAACAAGCCGTCCCATTCAGGCCCTTAGATTAGGTTTTAATTAAGATTTTTTATTGTATAGTTTTCAAAATCGAATTTCATGAGACATGGTCGATGGAATCTTGAATAGATTTAGGGTGTCGTAAATGTCGCATTGAGGTAACTAACTATTATTTATTAAGAAATCAACATACATNTCAGGCCCTTAGATTAGGTTTTAATTAAGATTTTTTATTGTATAGTTTTCAAAATCGAATTTCATGAGACATTGTCGATGGAATCTTGAATAGATTTAGGGTGTCGTAAATGTCGCCTTGAGGTAACTAACTATTATTTATTAAGAAATCAACATACATTTTTTTATTAGAGGCATTACCCTTATTGTTTGTATTATATTTTTAGCTTCTGGTAGGGTTTCTAAACTACAATTGAGAATTTTGTTCTCATCAAATATATANAAAAAAAAAGGAAAGCTTATTATAGTATGTAAAGGGAGGTGATGTAAGGTGGAGTATCAAGCTTGAACTTCCCCTTTCTGCTTTTGTACTTGAGAACATTTTTTATTGTAGTCAGAATGTAGCTGCAACAGAGAATTTATTTCTAAAATTCCTAGCTTTTTTTTCAAGCCAAATTTGATGTGTCACAACATGGACAACAAGCAAGGAAAGGATTTTAAAATTTTACATCCAACAGAATCTATGTGTGCAAAATAATGAGCGAGGGTGCAAAGTGAAAATAAGAACCCAAAGAGGTTGTATTTTGTAGAATATGGAAATAGAATTGACATTCAAAGAAAAGATATGAGTNACCAGCATGAAGATGGAAACTAAGTGGCATACAAAATAAAATGCTACACCGTGTGAGACACCAATTAAACCCTAGATAGGGCAAAGTGATACGCGGTGGGAACCACTTCTTGAATCTTTTGGTGAATGATTCTTGTGTTGATTCTCTCCCGAGTTGTTTGATTTTCACCAAACAAAGCATACATAAATTTTGTGCTTCCTATAATATTATTATAAGATTCACACGTTGAATTACCACAAAAATGCATAAGATATCTCTGATAACCTTGATCAATAGTGGACATAAATTCATCATCTAGTATAGCTTCTGAGGCAAAATTTATATAATGTTTGATAAAGGTTGTTTGTGAATTCATAAGGGAATAGAAAAAAAGAATCCAAGGCATTGGTTGTAAGTTTATGACATATAGTATATATATACGCATATGTCTTTATGTATATCTCTATATATGTGCGCGCATATATGTATGTACACACACACACACACACACACACACACACATATATCTTTGTGTGTGTGTGTGTGTGTCTATATGTGCATGCACAGATATATGTGAGAACTTTGTTTAGTTTTCAATATATAAGCATTTGTCCTAATGTGTTGCTTGATTTTAAGTTAACTTTTTTGCATGTAATTTTTAAAGAATACCACAAAATCTTTCAAGATTTTGACAATCCATTATCTTATCTTTTGGTTTAATTTTCATACACCTCTTTTTTACATCAGCTATATACTTGTAATTGCTGTAATTAATAGTCATTTCTTTTGAAGATCTTCGAAGTTATAATTATCATTATAAATAGTCAATTTTTCATGAATATCTTCATTTATGTCATATGCATGTTATGCAAATGATTGTGCAAATTCATTAGACCTAGATTGAACAAAAAGTTCAACATGAATTATAGGTGTTTTAGGTTGAAACATTATAGCTATTTCAAATATACTATTTCCTATAAACCTATTGATGGATGAATTGGTTGTAAGCTTAGTCACGAGTAAAATTAAATATTAGATGCATTCTCTCTTTAAGAATAAATCTCAATATGTGGATAATATACTTTTGAAATTTTAATTGATTTTTCATATTTTTTGAATTTGTTCTTAAGAAATAACTCGTAATTTTACATTTCTATGAGAGCTAGTGGTTCTAGTAAATTCATACATTTTAACTACTTTATAAAAACATAATTTACTAATGTGAGAAGCTTTAGTAGTTTTATGGCATGGAACTGAATGAACCATTTTGAGCAAATGATCTTCCACCACAAAATCGATTCATGTTTCTCTAGATTTAACAGTAATTCGAATATCACCTATGCTAACATATTCTCAAGGATTTTGCTGATTAGGCAAAGTTGTGTGAAGTCTATTATTGTTTCATTTACTCTTTGTTCTTTGAAAAATGTCGCATTCAGAAACTATAACAGCTATGTCCTAATTTTATTTATAAATGCAAAATTGTCAAGCATGTTGTTTATAATAAAGAACAACTTCGTTGGCCAGGATATTATTAGTAATGAAGAGCGTATATAACAGTATAAATTCCCTGTCATAATTTGAATACTTTTGCTTAGCCTGCTCAAATTTTTACGAAAGTAGATTGTTAAACATATTTTCCGACTGACAACTCTACGCAAGATGCATTGCAAGTGATAGAAATGACATCGAATTAAGTAACCAAAGGACTGGTTAAATGGCTTAAGAGTCATTGATGCAAATTTGTATGGGTTATGGAAATGCAGGTGAACGATTTCTTCCCTTTTCTCCTTCTGATTGGTGGAATTTCCTCTCTAATAGTAGCAACTTGTTCTCTCAACAATGACTTTATTATTTTGCACAGATTTTAACTAACTGGATTTTTCCATTACAACATTCAATTGCTTAGAGGCTATTCAGACATTATTGCTTTAGTCCCATGTGGCAAATCACAAGAGGATGATAGAGAGAGAGATGAGAGAGAGAGATGAGAGAGAAAAGAGTGATCGAGGGAGGGATAGGAGTTGGAATTTCAAAATCTAATTAAAATAATTTAAAATCCTAACTATTTTGCAAAATTCAAGGAGAAGAAGTTTTTCTAGTTCATAATTTAAAATCAATTTTATTACATTATTGGTATCTAATTTTTAAATATAGTGAAAGATCAATTCAAAATTTGAGAATTTATGAATGGATAATAATAAATAATAATGATAAGAAATTAGATTCATGACTCTAGGAGTTGAACAAATCAATGGTTTGCTCCTTGACTTAACCTACTTGTTCTTAAGAGCCCAAGTTTTCTTCTACAGGGGCGCCTCGGCTAGCTGATGTTTGCTTTCATGCACTAGCCGAATTGATGGCAGGATGCTTCTTTGTTGTTGCCATGCTGATGATCAACTAAAGATGCATTTGGAGCAAAACTCTCTCTTTTGACTTCATTCGCCGTTTAGAATAGTAAAATATGAGAGAATAATTGAGCTTCTACCTTTAAATGCCATTTTTCTTGTCTTCGAGCTCTTTTGATCATAAATGCCTCTTTTAATCCCCTTCTTTATGAGTTGCTTTCCATATCTATAATATTGTCGATTAATAAGCCTTTAAGGTTGATGTTGAGATCCTCAAATACAGATGATTGGGGAAAATTTGTTCTTGCTCGATAGGAATTTGTGCATCCAAGGCGTATAGGACGTATTTATTGAGAAGAAATTTTACTCGAGGTATTCTACGGGAAGCCAGAGTAACAACACGATAGGAAAAATGGGATGACAATAATTTAATTAGTTTGGTCTTGTGATCTACAACCATCATGCAGTGAGCTGAGAGAAAGCATCCATTATCTAAGAGAAATATCAGACACAGAAGTTCATGAATATATGAGAATATAAGAAGTTTCTTTTATCTCATTCTATACAAAGGATTTTTTTGACCGTAAAAATTAAAATGGGGGGAGAAATAAAAGAAGATCTATTAATTAAAGTAAATTAATTAGCTAAGAAAACTTATTTGCTCCCGCCACAAATGCGCGTTCAACTTGATAACCGCTTTTGCACTTCTTCATTTTTTTTTTGTGAGGGCCACTTCCTGCTTCATCTATAAATAAAAACAAAATTACAAAAAGATTACAGGACTCATAAACAGAGAAAATAAATGAGCTTGTAAATAAAAGAAAATAAAAAAGTACAACTGGTTTAGGGGAGTGGAAAATTAGTCCCATATGAACAAAAACTAAGCTCAGACTTTAGAGCTGGATCTATGAAAAGACTCCATCCAGGCAGAACCATAAGTGAGTAAATGTTCCAAAAACAGCAGTCGGGGGGCAAAGATTAGTGTTGTTTTGTTAAGCAAAAAGAGCAGCCGAGACAATGCAGTCTTCCAAACCTTAGATTGCCAACACCTGACAGGCGAAGGTTGCCAATTGAGTCCATAGTATGTGCTGTAGGTTCATCAGAACTCACCCAAAAGACCATAAAATGGCATAAATTAAAAAACCATCCAGAGCAAAAACCATAGAATGCCCAAAACTGCTGCATGAGGCAAATGCCTTTTCATATAACGCACATCTACCCAATGTCAATAAGCTTTAAAAAATTCTTCCCGAAGCCAGTATGAAAAAACCTTAGGTTTGGAACCAAGTGAGAGCAGCAACTAAAGAAAACTAGCCAACAATAGAAAAAAAAAAGGAAAGCTTATTATAGTATGTAAAGGGAGGTGATGTAAGGTGGAGTATCAAGCTTGAACTTCCCCTTTCTGCTTTTGTACTTGAGAACATTTTTTATTGTAGTCAGAATGTAGCTGCAACAGAGAATTTATTTCTAAAATTCCTAGCTTTTTTTTCAAGCCAAATTTGATGTGTCACAACATGGACAACAAGCAAGGAAAGGATTTTAAAATTTTACATCCAACAGAATCTATGTGTGCAAAATAATGAGCGAGGGTGCAAAGCGAAAATAAGAACCCAAAGAGGTTGTATTTTGTGGAATATGGAAATAGAGTTGACATTCAAAGAAAAGATATGAGTAGCTCTCATTGCAACTCTTATAGAGAACGCAAACAACAAACATATTAATTCCAAAACCGGTAAGTTTATCCACAGTAAGTAAACCCTTTTAAATTACCTTCCAAGCAAAAGTAGAGTATTCAAGGGAGTAGCCCTTAAACCAAGACATCTTACTCGAATGCATGATGAGAGAGTTTTTATAGAGAAACTTATAAACTTCTTGAAGGATGACTACATTTTTTTCCTTCCCATCGGCAAGCATTCTCAGATTCAGATTTAAGAGTTTTAAGAATAGAGAGAATGCAATGTAGTGGAGCAGTATGATTTGAGGGGTGTGACCGATAATTTTTATTAAGAATTTCAGTAACAACTATGTTTTTATGGANTAAGAATAGAGAGAATGCAATGTAGTGGAGCAGTATGATTTGAGGGGTGTGACCGATAATTTTTATTAAGAAAATCAGTAACAACTATGTTTTTATGGCAACCAAACCAAGTGAAAACATTGGCACCAAACTTCTCATAAAGTGATAGCCCATTCATCTGAGGATCTAAGAAGGAGAGATTACTTTGTTGAAGCAGTTTAAAATTGAAAGAACTCTTTAATCTCATGTGGGTGTTTTGCAAATTTTCCAAAAAACAAAATATTTCCTCTTCAAAGGATAAGAAATTTAGCTATAACGGTTGAAAAACCATCTATAAAGAGCTCTTCTTCAGTTACAAACATGAACAAAGCCTTCGTTTGTTGGCCCCACACTCACTTTGAAATGCACNTTTTGCAAATTTTCCAAAAAACAAAATATTTCCTCTTCAAAGGATAAGAAATTTAGCTATAACGGTTGAAAACCCATCTATAAAGAGCTCTTCTTCAGTTACGAACATGAACAAAGCCTTCGTTTGTTGGCCCAACACTCACTTCGAAATGCATGTTCCTAATTGTTCGAAGCCTTCTGCTCTCCCAACCAAAACTCTTGCTTGTGCCTCCCACATCTTCCTCCCGTTCGAAGAGCTTACGCCAAAATCCTTCACACGCCACCACTGTTCCCTTGTTGTTGATCTTTTTTTCCTTGTTCAAAACATGCACAATTGAGTTGAAGCCCTTCCCCCGTTCGTCGCTCAAAGCCCCTTTGATATGTGTGCAAAAGAAGGACAAGGCACGNCCCCTGTTGTTGATCTTTTTTTCCTTGTTCAAAACATGCACAATTGAGTTGAAGCCCTTCCCCCGTTCGTCGTTGAAAGCCCCTTTGATATGTGTGCAAAAGAAGGACAAGGCACAACAACCTCTCTGTTCACACACGACATAAGCCTTGCCTCACCTATGATTCAACCCGAAGCCACCCTCCAATCTTTTGCACGACGTTCCTCCTTGCCCCGAAACCCTCCACTCACTTCAGTCTCCGTAACTGAAGATTGCACGCACGACCTCCCTCTTTTCCTTTCTCTGCATACGCCGCCGAGCCTCTCTGCACTAGCATCCTGCCGCTTGGTGCTCGTCACTGCCGTCACGTGCAACTTTTGAACCGTTCGCTCCTTAGCACGACCTACTCTATGCCCTAGGCAAAAGTCAACAATCCCATCTACCTTTCTTGTTCAAATCACATCTCCCCTGAAACCCGATTTGTTAGCCTCTTCATACACATACACAAACCCAAGCTGCTCCACTTTTCCTCTGTTAATCAAGTACGAGTATTAATTTAAGCCCAGATATCGCAGCTAAGCCTTATTTGTTTTACTTTTGGTGCTTTATTTACACTTTATATTGTATTTAAAATATCATATAAAAATGAAAATATATGTATTTTATTTTGTTTTGCCTCGTCTTCGTCACCATAGTTTGTTGCCATCTTAATTTGTTGCCATCAACACTGCCGAAGTTCGAAAATGTATAAAATTGTGCATGGAGGGGAGATTTTTCTTAAGAAAAAAAAATGTCCACTCGAGTAAGTGCGTGAATCTGTCTGTGAGAATTAAGTACAGTTCAGGGAAAGTNGAAAATGTATAAAATTGTGCATGGAGGGGAGATTTTTCTTAAGAAAAAAAAATGTCCACTCGAGTAAGTGCGAGAATCTGTCTGTGAGAATTAAGTACAGTTTAGGGAAAGCCGCAGACTCGTTTGAATTTTTTTTTTATAAAATTAGGATTCTCAAATACTTTTCCTGGGAAACCTGAGTACCTGTTGGTTTTATTTTTGTTGAAGGGGGTTTGATTTTAAAAATAAGACCGAACATATCTTAAATATTTTATTTTATAAGTAACCGAACACGTCATTACAAGTAATATGTCATGTCGAAAGATGAGAATAAAACTTAATAATGAGTTCAATTATTTAAACTAAGAAATACAGGATATTGCTCGGT
The DNA here is from genome assembly GCA_002079205.1 of Phalaenopsis hybrid cultivar. Lineage (NCBI taxonomy): Eukaryota > Viridiplantae > Streptophyta > Magnoliopsida > Asparagales > Orchidaceae > Phalaenopsis > Phalaenopsis hybrid cultivar. The sequence continues at coordinate 12,095 of JXCR01110606.1, read as the reverse complement.
CTATAAGAATATCAACAAATCTTTATCTTATCTAATCCAAAGATTAGACGGGGTTCTAACTTTTTTTTACTTAAAAGAATGAGAACTAGAGAAAATTGAGTGGTCTACTTATGGCTTATGTTAGTATGGTGAGACAAACCGGTATAGATGAATGAACGAAAAGAGTGTGGGTTGCGTTGTCTTTGGTTTATACGTGTGAACATNACAAGTAATATGTCATGTCGAAAGATGAGAATAAAACTTAATAATGAGTTCAATTATTTAAACTAAGAAATATAGGATATTGCTCGGTCTATAAGAATATCAACAAATCTTTATCTTATCTAATCCGAAGATTAGACGGGGTTCTAACTTTTTTTTACTTAAAAGAATGAGAACTAGAGAAAGTTGAGTGGTCTACTTATGGCTTATGTTAGTATGGTGAGACAAACCGGTATAGATGAATGAACAAAGAGAGTGTGGGTTGCGTTGTCTTTGGTTTATACGTGTGAACACGTTTAAACTAATAGGGGGCAGTAGGTTGGGGCTTACACAAGTGTGGGTTTCGGATTAGAAATAAAATAGAAGAGAAAGATAGGAGTTTTTGATATCTTTGTATGCTACGATCCAATCCTTGTTTTTCTACTAGCTCTAATCACGACTGTATCGTGAATGAAGTAGCCATATTATGAAGTGAGTTTCTACTTATTGGCTCGGGATGTTATGAAAAGTCGAACCTGTATAGGCGAACAAAGGAAGATAATGTGGGCTGGGGTGTCTTCAGGTAAGTTGTTGTAGGGGTTCAACCAAATAGTGAAGTGGTTTTCTTCTATTTATTGGTTCAGGATGGTATGGAGGGATGAACTAGTATAGGTGAACGAAGGTAGAGAATGTGGATTGGGATGTCTTCATTTATGCATGTGAACACATAGAAAAAAATAGTGGAGCCATAGATTAGCGCTTCTGTTACTTAACACAAGCAATGGTTTCAGATTGGAGATGAAGCAAAAGAAGAGAAAGATGAGAGTTTCAAATTTCTTTATATGCTACAATCTAGTCCTTATTTTTTTGCTAGCTCTAATTTTGACTATATCGCGAGTGGAGTAGCCAAATCGGGAAGGGACGAGGCCTCGGGTTTGCTTATATCAAAGCAGATAGGAAATAGGGTGTTTTGTTAGGGCCAAACAGTTAACGAAAGTGGACATTAGGCTCGGTTCAATGCTCAAATAGAGAAGCGTGGTTGGTTTTAGAAATTGCGACGTTGAGAGAACGTGTAGGATATTGGCGAACAAAGCAGGCGTTCGATTTGGGTAGGGAAGGGGCAATGTGGGGGTTCTATTGTACTAGTTGGTTCTGCGTGTGCAAGGAAGGTGAACTAGAGAGGGAAGTCTATGCAATTGTAGATTTGAACAGCCAGGAGGAAGACAAGATACCCTTTGTCGTTCTCTATGAAAGAGAAGGCAGATGAAGAATACAATGAACACGGAAGTGGGCCTTGTGGTTTTCTGAGCTCATGCATCTATTCACATGAGAGAATAAGGAGAGCGGGAGTAGTTATGTGGGAAATGTAGTTCGACATGCGGAAATATTCAAATTTTAACCAAACAGTGAAGCAAGTTTCTATTTTTTGGCTCAGGACGGTATGCAAAGATGATACAGTCTAGACGAGCGGAGGAAGAGAATGTGGGCTAGGGTGTCTTTGGGTTAAGTCACTGTAGGGGTTCAAGAAAATAGTGAAGTGGGTTTCTACTTATTGTCTCGGGATGTTACGGAAAGACGAATCGGTATATGCGAACGATGGAAGTGAATGTGGGTTGGGGTATTTTCGGTTTTTGTGTGTGAAGACTTGGAAAGAAATAGGGGAGCGGTAGGTTGGGGCTTTTGCTATTGAACGCAAGCGAGGGTTTCAAACTGGAGACGAAGAAAAATAAGAGGAAGATGGGATTTTTGGATGTATTTTTATAATGCAATCCAGTCTTTGCTTTTTTGCTGAATCTAATTACCACTGTATTGCGAGTGGAGCAGCCAAATGGGGAAAGGGGTAGAGCCTTCTGGAGCTACTTAGTTTGGAGCAAATAGGGAATAAGGAGTTCAGTTTGGGTCAAAGAGTGCACAACAATGGGTGTTTGGCTCAGTTCAATGCTTGAACAGGGACACATGGCTGGATTTATAGATTATGGCGCAGAGAGCCAGTGCGAGGCTTTGGCGGATGGCAGCAGGCATTTAATCTAGGTAGGGAAGGAGTGGTTCAGGGGTCTTATCATGTTGTTTGGTGTTGTGTGCAGGGAAGATGAAGTGGAGAGGTTAGACTATGTGAGTGTGGATTTGAACAATACGAAAGAAGATATGACACCTTTTATTGTTCTCTACGACAGAGAAGGTAGATGAATGAACACAGAAGTGGGTCTTCCAGTTTTCTAAGTTATTGCATACCTTAGCATGAGCGAATAGGGAGAAGAGGAGCAATTATGTTGGAAATGTAGTTTGGCATGTAAAAAGATTTAAATTTTAACCAAACAATAAAGTGGGTTTCTGCTTATTGGCTTGGGATGGTATTGTGAGGTGAATCGGTATAAACGAATGGAGAGAATGTGGGTTGGGTTGTCTTTGGTTCATGTGTGTAAACACATGGAAAAGAGCAGGGGAGCGTTAGGTTGGTGCTTCTTTTACTGTACATCAGCATGGGTTTCAACCTGGATACAACTAAAAAAAAGGAAGATGTAAGTTTCAGATGTATTTTTATTTTGCGATCCTGTCCTTGCTTTTCTACTTGCTCTAATCATGATTGTATCATGAGTGGAGCATCCAAACAGGGAAGTAGGTATCTACTTATTGGCTTAAGATGACATGGAGAGACAAACATGTATAGACAAACGAAGGAAGAGAATGTGGGCTGGTGTGTGTATTCAGGTAAGTTGTTGTAGGGTTTCAACCAAATAGTGAAAGTGGGTTTCTACTTTTTAGCAGAGAACATTATGCAAAGACGAAATGATATAGGCAAATGAAGGAAGAAAATGTGGGTTGGGGTGTCTTCGATTTATGCGTGTGAACACATGGAAAAGAATAGAGGATCGGTAGGTTGGGGTTTCTATTATTGTACGCAAGCGTGGGGCTAGAGATGAAGCAGAAGAAGAGGAAAATGAGAGTTTCAGACGTCTCTGTATGCTGCGATTCAATACATGTTTTTTTGCTGGCTCTAATTGTGATTGTATCATGTGTGGAGCGGCCAAGCAAAGAAAGGGGCAGAGGCCTCTGGGGCTTCTTAGGTCAGACTGAATAGGGAATATGGAGTTTAGTTCGAGCCAAATAGTGAACGAAAGTGTGTGTTGGGCTTGGTTCAATGCTCGATCAGGGAAGCATGGATGGGTTTAGAGATTGCAGTGTAGAGAGCAAGTGAGGGACGTTGGCAAACAAAAGCAGGCGTTCGCTCGTGGCATGGAAGGAGTGGTGCTGGGGTTTTATTGTGATGGTTGGTGTTGTGTGTGCAAAGAAGATCAAGTGGAAAGGGAGTCTATGCAACCGGGGATTCGAACAACAAGGAAGAAGATGAGATACCCTTTGTGGTTCTCTACGATAGAGTAAGGCGGATAAAATGCGGACACGTAAGTTGGCCTTGCGGCTTTCTGAGTTTGTGAGTATATTTGCATGTGACAATAAGGAGAGTGGAAGCAATTACGTGGGAATTGTAGTTTGGCAAGCAAAAAGATTCAAATTTTAACTAAACAGTGAAGTGGGCTTTTACTTATTGCTCGAGGAAAGACGAGCTTGTATAGACGAACAAAGGAAGAGAATGTGGGTTGGCGTGTCTTCGGTTTATGCGTGTGAACACTTGGAAAAGAATAGGGAACGATAAGTTGGGGCTTCTGTTAGTGTACACAAACATGGGTTTCATGCTATAGATGAAGCAGAAGAACATGGGAGTTTTAGATGTATTTGTATGCTGCGATTCAGTCTTTGCTTTTCTGCTTGCTCTAATTATGATTTTCTCGTGAGTGGAGCAGCTTGGGAAGTGAATTTTTACTTATTGGCTTGGGAGACGAACGAAGAGAATGTGGGTTGGTGTGTTTTCGGGTAAGTTGTTATAGGGTTTCAACCAAATAATGAAGTGGCTTTCTACTCATTGACTCTGATGGAGAGACAAACTAGTAGAGGCAAACAAAGAAAGAGAATGTGCGATGAGGTGTCTTCAGTTTATTTGTGTGAATACATGGAAAATATTAGGGGAGCAATAGGTTGGGGCTTTTGTAACTGCACGCAAGTGAGGGTTTTAGACTGGAGACGAAGCAGAAAAAGAGGAAGATGGGAGTTTTAGATGTCTTTGTATGTTGCGTTCCAACCCTTGTTTTTTTGCTGACCTAATTGTGACTGTTTTGCGAGTGGAGTAGCTAAGCAGGGAAAGGGGCAGAGGCCTCTAGGGATGTTTAGGTCGGAGCATATAGGGAATAAGGAGTTCAGTTCGGGCCAAATAGTGAACAGAAGTGGGCGTCGGGCTCGGTTTAATGCTCAAATAGGGAAACATGGCTGGATGTAAAGATTGCGACACAAAAAGTGAGTGCAGGACGTTTGTGAACGGAAGCATGTGTTCAGTCTGGACAGGCAAGGTGTGGTGCGGGGTTTCTATTGTGCTAGTTGGTGTTGTGCGTGAAATGAAGATGGAAGTGGAGAGGGAAGTCTGCGCGAGTGTGGATTCAAACAGGAAGGAATAAGACAAGATTCCCTTTGCATTTCTCTACGATAGAGAAGGTAGATGAAGAAGAAAACAAACATGGAAGTGCTCCTTGCGGTTTTCTAAGTTTGTGAGTAATTTAGCATGAGAGAATAAGGAGAGTGGGGTAGGTTATGTAGGAAATGTAGTTTAGCGTGTGGAAAGATTCAAATTCTAACTTATTATTAATTAATCTTAATTAAATATTTTTGACCAAATTAATAATCTTTACTTTCTTTTATTGTCAACATGCACTCANTTAATTAAATATTTTTGACCAAATTAATAATCTTTACTTTCTTTTATTGTCAACATGCACTCATTTTTTTTTTACAAGATAGATTTAGAAACACTCACCATCATTGAGGTGGATTTGAGACTTTGATTGTGGGATTCAACAATTTTGCGGAGTTGGAAGTTTTTATGATTTTGGGATAGACGAACCAAATTTTGCAATGGCCTATTATGAAATTTAGTGGGAANACTCATTTTTTTTTACAAGATAGATTTAGAAACACTCACCATCATTGAGGTGGATTTGAGACTTTGATTGTGCGATTCAACAATTTTGCGGAATTGGAAGTTTTTGTGATTTTGGGATAGACGAACCAAATTTTGCAATGGCATATTACGAAATTTAGTGGGATTTTTGTCTTTTCTGGCTTATTTATTTATTTAAATTAAGGTTATTTTCTACTAATAGACTATTATATTTTTTTATTTGCTTTTTTAGGGGTTAGCTTTGGTTTTTTATATTTTGGAGATTGTGTTCTTTTATTTCTGCAATAAGAAGTGTTTTATCATCTTTTTATTGAAAGTGGAATATCTGTAGCTTGTTCAAACACAGATGGTGAAACCATTTTTTTTGTCCAACCTCACTGTCTCATGATTNTTATTTCTGCAATAAGAAGTGTTTTATCATCTTTTTATTGAAAGTGGAATATCTGTAGCTTGTTCAAACACAAATGGTGAAACCATTTTTTTTGTCCAACCTCACTGTCTCATGATTTTTTTTTTTTGCTCAAACAATCACCAAACTACCCCTATTCCCTTCAAAATTCCGCCGACCTCACATATTATTATTTCTATGCTATTCTATAATGACGTCCTCACTAGACCGCTTGTTGAGCATCTTTAGAAGTCCTAGAACAGTGTCATTTGGTATCAGGGCCCTACAATCTTAAATTTTTTAAAGATTTGTCTTCCTTGCTCTGAAATTAAACTTTCAAATAACCCGCAAAAAAAATTATCTCCACATCATTATCTAACCCTAACCCTAAATCTCACCATTTTCTTTTTAGTTGAAATTTTTGTTGGAAGAACGAAACGCCATGTTGCTCAGGAGAAACTCTTAATGTGGTATTCCGAAGCTCATCATGAAGGACTTGCAACAAAAAATCCTTCAATTATAGTGAAGATTTGGTGATTTGAAAGGAGGCAACATGAGGAAGTTACTCATAGTTACAACAGTGACCACTCAAATGAAGAAGATAAAGAAAATTCTTTTCACCGTGAATCTTATAGTAATGAAGAGCTAATGTTGCACTGATTCAACAATGTATAGGTGGAGAGGTTGATTTTGGAGTAAAAATGAATTTATTGGATTTTTCGGGTCGCTTGAATCTGGATGAGTTTATTGAGAATGCTAGTCATCATTAAGCTGATGAGGAGTGCATTTCTGTGGTGGAAAAATTTGAAGTGCTTATGCTAGTGTGAGGTAAAAACAAAATCACCATTTGGCTCAAGTTGCATAGGGAGATGTAGCATATGTATCTATCAACACATTACTGTCAAAACATTCAATAAAATTAGGTATTGAGTGTACGCCTATTGGAACACTCGAGGCGACTTTGCTTGAAGAGAAACAAGACTGGGTTGGAGAAAAGTTGAAGATCATCAGTACTCTGAATTTCGTCCCAGTCAGGAGGTTCTTTAAGTGTCATGATTTTGAACACATTACGTTAGATTGCTCAAAAAGAAGGGTGTTCTTTTTCACTGAACAAGAAGCAGTTGAAGAAATGGATGGTGACACTGGAGATAATGAAGTTGTCAGGAGTATTGGCTTTCAGTCAATAAGAGAGATATTAGTGATTGAACGGGTCTTTTAGGCTAAGGCCATGAGATAGTGGAGCCCCAACATCTTTCATACTCATTGCATTATGAAGAAAAATGTGTGCAATCTTATCATAGATGCAAGTAGCTTTAAGGGTATGGTGTTTGCCCAAATGATCAACAAGTTGAACCTAGCCACACAGATGCTCTCCCAACCTCGTTCTCTATTTTAGTTGAAGAAAGAGAATAAGATCACAGTTTACATTAGATGTTTCATAGATTTTTCTTTTGGAGGCAAGATCCAGAAGCAAGCGTAGTGCAACATGGTACTCATGATTGCATGTCACATTCTATTAGGTCGTTCTTGGTTGTACGATTATTACACATGTCACATGATGACTATAAAAATGTGTTATTTCACCAAATATGGGCAATGATTTTTCATAAAGAGCTTGAGAATATGTTGTCTTGAACTATCTTTCTGCAGGCCGTCAGAGAAGCACTAGTAGGACTAGCTTTGGTGGTTCTAAAAGGCAGTGAATTCGAGGAATCGATACCATACACAAGTAGCCTCGTCTAAGAGGGTTTTAGAATATTTTGCCCTTCAATCTTCTTTTTAGGTTATCACTACTAAGGTACGTCTAAAATGTTATCACTTTTGACAGAGATGAAAAGATTTTGAGCTATTTTTGGAAGACTTTATAAAGTAAGTTGGGTGTTGAATTCCAGTTCAGCTCAGCAGTGCTCCTACAACTAAATGGCCAAACAAAAGTTGTGAATTACAACTTTGAAATTCTCCTTAGGTGCTTTGTGAGAAATAACATCAAATTGTAAAATCTAGGTATTTCCAAAGATGAGAGCGAAGCCTCTCCTACCCTGAAAGTGTGACGCGGGAGCTGAGACTCTTATTGCGAGATTCCACAATATCTTGGAATCGGAAGATACTGCAATTGTAGTATGAGCGAGCGGGGCAAATTCTTGTCCAATTATCCAATTCAACGTAAATTTTTCTTTTTCTAGCTTATTTTCTTTTTTATTTCTAATTACGGTTATTTTCTATTAGGAGACTATTTATATATTGTATTTATTATTTTGGGACTTAGTTCTATTTTTTGTATATTTGGAGATTGTATTATCTGATTTTTGCCTAGAGAGTACTGTATCATATTTTTTTTGCAAGTGATGTATCTGTAGCTTGTTCAGGAATTGATAATGAAACCTCCTTGCCATCAGTACCACAACATTTCATGGTTCTCTTTGCTGATTTCAGTTCGGACAACCGCCGAACATCCCCTAATCCCTTCCATTTGTTGTTGACTGTGCATATTATCATCTCCTTGCTATTCCACTACCACCTCCTCGCTAGATTTGCTTGCTAAATACTTTCAAGGAGCCCTAAAATAGTAACAATTGTTTGGTTCTAATTTCTAGGCCTATTTTTAATCTTTTTAATACTACATAAAATGTTTTATTTTAAATTTAAGTATACACTTAATTTTCCAATTCTCTAAAAACGAAAATATGTACTTTCAAGTTTAAAATTTTATATTCAAAATCTACTTTTCTAAACCTAATTGTGTGATTTCCCCTCTTCTAAACACTGAAATATCTGATTTTGAATCTAAGCATAAAAACTGCGTAGTTAAAAGGCAGAAGTTTTCAAAATCATTTCCTCACCTTTCACCTGTGGCCTACCGTTTCCTCATTTTTAAACCCAGCTCTGCTCCTACTCTCAACGGATGAGCTCCCCACATGCGGTTAGCCAAACAACTTTTGTTTAGGTTGGTACAAGTTTGTTCGGCTAAAACTGAAACTTCCGACTGCTTCCAAGTCTATTTTGGCTGAAATTGGTTGATAGTTTCTGTTTTGAGCGAACTTAAAAACTTAGGTTTTATTAAGTCTGATGTATTTTGAAACCTATTTATCATCATGACACGTGTTAGATAGTTACTTTTTTAAGATGTTTTTTTTGCTGATCTGTAACTTTTAATGGTAAATTTTCCTTCTAAACCTGAACTAATTTTCTAAATTGTAAATTGGTTTTTTAAATTTGAATTTTTTAAAATACCACTTTTTAAATTGTAAAGATAGTCCGTGGAAATGAGAGTTCAATGGTGGTTTAAAATTTATAAAACAAATGCAATGCATTATCAATTTATCATCATTAATTTTATCCCGACTCTTAACCAACCTCTCGATAGTAGAGCAGCACAGGACCACAACATCATGTGTAACCTGCAGGAAGAATATTTGGGATCCTAACCAACTCATAATGGTAGCAGATATTATTTGATTTCTAGAATACTCTTCTTCTCTCTATGTATAGATATCGTGTAGCTTGTAAGAGATGAGATGTAATAGTATTCATTTCACCCATTGCCCAACATCTTCCCAATTCCTGCCACCTTCTCACAATAGTCAAAGGCACAACCCATTGCTCCCATTGTCCCCGCGACCACTATCCACTCCTTACACTACGTGCAAACCCACGCCAAACCCCTTCAAAAACTTCATTACTCTGTAAATGTCAGCATAGCCCTGACCCGATATCCTATACTCAAGCAATTAAGCTACTAAATTGGCGTACGGCAATGACAAAAGAATTCCAAGCTCTACAATCCCAAGCTACATGGGAATTGCTGCCTCCAACCCCAAAGCAAACCATTCTTGACTGTAAGTAGACTTATACAAACAAATACAATCCCGATGGAACGATCGCCAGATACAAAACCCGCTTGGTCGCTTATGGATACAAACAAGAAATTGGTATCGATTTTTATGAGACATTTAGCCTGGTTGCTAAGATGGCCACCCTTCGTATTATATTCACTTTGGCCTTCAATAACGAATGGCCTCTCCTTCAACTTGATGTTGCGAATGCTTTCTTGCATGGACATCTTGAAGTTTCCATTTATATGCAACAACCATCAGCTTCAAGCTCACTTTCCCGATCATGTATGTCGTCTAAAGAAAGCACTATATGGCTTGAAACAATCACTCTGTGAATGGTTTAATCCTCTCTACTTTCTTCATCCAAAATGGTTTTCATCTCAGCAAATCAGATGATTCCCTGCTGATTTATTCGACCTCCATGGCGAAAACCTTTGTCCTTTTTTATGTTGATGACATGATCCTCACCAGCAACAACGCCGCGGCTATTACATCTCTTCCTGAACAACTCACAACCAGATTTCAACTCAAGCATCTCGGTGACTCTCAAAGTTTCTCGATATCCAAGTGGAGTGATCCCGCAGATTTCATGAGATTATATCAGCAACAATATCTCGTAAAGATCCTACGAGACACTTCTATGCTTCACTTAATTCGATCTCCACGCCGTTAACCGCTAAAAGGTATGATCATTCTATGCCTGATGAACCACTTGCTAAACCAACCGATTATAGACAAACTACAGGTGCTCTTCAATTCGTGATAATCACCAGATTGGACATCGCGTTCGTCGTTAATGTTCTATGCCAACATTTGCATCAACCGACGCTCTCTATTATAATCAACTTCTGAAACTTCTTCTTTGATACTTGAAGGATATTATGACTTCAGGACTTTGCAAATGCTGACTGGGTTGATGACTCCTCCAATAGAAAATCTGTCACAGGTTCCTGCACGCTTCTAGGTAAGACACCTATCTCACGGACTATCAAGAAACAAACAATGATTGCCAACTCATTAACTGAAGTCGAATATCGTGCCTTAATTGTGGCTAAGGTTGATCTTATATGTCTTAGATGCTTACTAGAAGAACTAGGAGCTGCTCAGGACCAAACATATCGGTAATCCATGCGTGGACCAAACATATCGAGATCAATTATCACTTCATTCGCAAACACATACAGGCCGACACTCGTCAATTACATTATATTCATACACAAGACCAACGGGCGGATATATTCNAACAACAAGGAAGAAGATGAGATACCCTTTGTGGTTCTCTACGATAGAGTAAGGCGGATAAAATGCGGACACATAAGTTGGCCTTGCGGCTTTCTGAGTTTGTGAGTGTATTTCCATGTGACAATAAGGAGAGTGGAAGCAGTTACGTGGGAATTGTAGTTTGGCAAGCAAAAAGATTCAAATTTTAACTAAACAGTTAAGTGGGCTTTTACTTATTGCTCGAGGAAAGACGAGCTTGTATAGACGAAGAAAGGAAGAGAATGTGGGTTGGCGTGTCTTCGGTTTATGCGTGTGAACACTTGGAAAAGAATAGGGAACGATAAGTTGGGGCTTCTGTTAGTGTACACAAATAATTATGATTTTGTGTACAGATGAAGGAGAAGAAGGACATGGGAGTTTTAGATGTATTTGTATGCTGCGATTCAGTCTTTGCTTTTTTGCTTGCTCTAATTATGATTTTCTCGTGAGTGGAGCAGCTTGGGAAGTGAATTTTTACTTATTGGCTTGGGAGACGAACGAAGAGAATGTGGGTTGGTGTGTTTTCGGGTAAGTTGTTATAGGGTTTCAACCAAATAATGAAGTGGGTTTCTACTCATTGACTCTGATGGAGAGACAAACTAGTAGAGGCAAACAAAGGAAGAGAATGTGCGATGAGGTGTCTTCAGTTTATTTGTGTGAATACATGGAAAATATTAGGGGAGCAATAGGTTGGGGCTTTTGTAACTGCACGCAAGTGAGGGTTTTAGACTGGAGACGAAGCAGAAAAAGAGGAAGATGGGAGTTTTAGATGTCTTTGTATGTTGCGTTCCAACCCTTGTTTTTTTGCTGACCTAATTGTGACTGTTTTGCGAGTGGAGTAGCTAAGCAGGGAAAGGGGCAGAGGCCTCTAGGGATGTTTAGGTCGGAGCATATAGGGAATAAGGAGTTCAGTTCGGGCCAAATAGTGAACAGAAGTGGGCGTCGGGCTCGGTTTAATGCTCAAATAGGGAAACATGGCTGGATGTAAAGATTGCGACACAAAAAGTGAGTGCAGGACGTTTGTGAACGGAAGCATGTGTTCAGTCTGGACAGGCAAGGTGTGGTGCGGGGTTTCTATTGTGCTAGTTGGTGTTGTGCGTGAAATGAAGATGGAAGTGGAGAGGGAAGTCTGCGCGAGTGTGGATTCAAACAGGAAGGAATAAGACAAGATTCCCTTTGCATTTCTCTACGATAGAGAAGGTAGATGAAGAAGAAAACAAACATGGAAGTGCTCCTTGCGGTTTTCTAAGTTTGTGAGTAATTTAGCATGAGAGAATAAGGAGAGTGGGGTAGGTTATGTAGGAAATGTAGTTTAGCGTGTGGAAAGATTCAAATTCTAACTTATTATTAATTAATCTTAATTAAATATTTTTGACCAAATTAATAATCTTTACTTTCTTTTATTGTCAACATGCACTCATTTTTTTTT
>JXCR01110600.1:0-11270 GCA_002079205.1 Phalaenopsis hybrid cultivar | reverse complement strand
ATTTTTAATACTTAAATTTCTTTTATTAAAAAGATTTTCAAAACTATTATTATATTTATAAGTAAAAGTAATATATCAAGACTTTACTTTAGGAAAGGAGAAGTGGAATTCAAAATCATTAAAGGCCTATCCCTATATAGTAATCCTTGCATGAGAAAGAAAAAGAAAAAAGAAAAAGAAAAAGAAAAAAAAAAGAAAAAGAAAAGAAAAAGAAAAGAAAAGAAATGCAAGGGAGGAGAAGCTTGAGGATTAGTGCCTAATCAAAAATTGGTTCTACATTTGATCTTTTTAAAGTATAAGACTTGATAAAACCTTAAGCTTATAAATATAATATAGTAAGTAAAATTATTCTTAATAAAAATTTTTAAGTAGAGAAAATAAAGGAACTAAAATCTAAATTTAGAGAACTTACAATATTTTTGAATTAGAGAGGAACTCATAGTTTCATAGTTCTTAACATTAAAAATTTTCCAAACTTTAACTTGGTCCCATTTCCTAATATTTTTTTCTAAATTGGACTACTATATTTCTAAATCTAAATTTTAGTAACTCCTAAAGAAACTCATATGCATATCATACATATTTTGTTTTTAAATATTTGAAGTGTCACTTGAGGACAAGTAACATTTTATGTTTCGGGGATTTTCATACACCTAAAATATATATAGTGTTCTTAGACACATTTTTAAACCTATTTTTGAGATATTGTGCTTTAATGGAAAGTATTTTTGGGTTTTTTCTTGCAGATACAAGTAAAAATTGAAAAATGCTTAAAGGAGTGAAAAAGTATCAAATTTGGAGCAAAAAGGTGAAAGATTGTGCACAAGAGTTTTGGCGCCTAAGCGCCAGATCCGGTGCTTAAGCACCGGTTAAATAGAGAAGGTCGCGCCTAAGCGTCGGGACCCTGCGCTTAAGCGCCAATGGCAGTTACTTGTTGAGTAAAATTGGTTTTCACAAATTTCAAAAGATTTTTGAGGCACCCATTGGCTTAATATGTGGTTGTAACCACCATGAACAAAAATTATCATGAAAGGATGCATCTCTTGGGCAAATACATCGAATAAATACACATTTTTAAGAGATCCCAACGCACCTTTTAGAAAACTATAAAAGAAAGAAGAGAGGACTTAAAAAGGAGTACTAGAAATATTGGCAAGTTTTGAAAGTTCATTTCTGGGGAATTAGTTCAGAGAGATTTTCTGGAACCACTTTTTATTTATTTTATCATTTTTTTATTTTGTTTTGAGTTATTGTAAAAGAGAAGGAGATTCAAAGGAACTTCAAGAGTTTGGTGGAGGACTTGAGATAAGTTTTTATCTTTTTATTTTACACTACTTTTAGCTTTAGTTGAGACTTGTTGTTGGTTTGACAATGATTTCTTCTTTTAAACAAAAGTGTGGTTTTGTTTTCTCCATCAATTCTGAGTAGTTTTTTTTTATTTTTCTTCTTAAAATGATAAGTAATTAAGTTTTGGATGGAAGTTGTGGAGAGTATTGATCTTTATTGTTGGAAGAAGTTGTTATGATTTAAATCCATGAACTTCATTTACTTCTAGATTTGGCCAATCCAGATGTTAAAATTTGTTGTGAGAACATGTAAAAACCGGGTTGGGATTGTCTCAGTCAACAATTGGAAAGAATCACATGAGGCTGTATGAATGAGAATGCAGTTCATATGATTGAGTGCAAATAAATAGGGAAATATTCATTGATGGGTGTAAGTTTAGAGGACTTTAAATTTACAGGTTAAAGCCCCCAACTTTGTTTATTGTTTTAGGTTCTAATATGAGAATGTTAGCACCCAGGTGGAGGGAATAGAGGGAACTCTAGAGTGAGAGCTAGTATATTCCTTGCCTAGCGGGTCTTCATAACTATTCAAACTTTAAATTAACCAATGTTATTTATAGAATCTATAGTAAGGGTGAAGAATATTATTGCTCCTATTTGGCACAACACAATTTGCATACTTCCACAACAGAATTCCTACGCTTATTATTCATTCATGATAAGAAGAAAGATATTTTCATATTAAATTCTTTTCTTCTACAAAAACTTTTATTATCTTTTTACTGTTTCGTTAAAATATCAAAAATACCAAAAACATTTTAATTTTAAATTCCTAAAAAAATTGTTTTTAGTTTAAGTAATTATCTTTCTAAAAATAGAAAAATGTTCTAAAAAGTGCTTATTGCCTAATCTTCTCTATGGGTTTGATATTCAGGTCTTAATCGAAAAGTCCTATGCTACCTGATAACAATATGTATACTTGCAGTAGTATCAAATATAAATATATATAAATTAAAAAGTTAAATTCTTATTTTTCTTCAGGATCAAGTTTTTGGTTTGGTTGCAAAAAAAGGAAAAAAAAGTGAAAAATACCATCAGAACTATTGCTATATTGTGCATAAGCGTTAGGTATCCAGGGATCAACCTCACAGCCTTCAAAACGCCAATTCGGATTTTTTACTACACAGTGATGTCATTTGGGTTAAAGAATGTTGGAGCAACATATTAATGTGCAATGACAAAAATATTTGACGACCTCATTCACAATCAAGCAGAATGCTACGTGTAGGATTTAATCATCACAAGCAAATAAAAAATTGATCATTTGTACGATTTTAGGATTGTGTTCGAACGGTTACGATGATATGACCTTAAAATGCGCCTTTGGCGTTACCTCTGGGAAGTTTCTAGGATTCGTTGTCCGTCATTGGGGAATCGAGATCGACCCAGATAAGATTAAAGCTATCTTGGAAATGCCTCCTCCTAAAACCTTAAAACAACTGTGTTCCTTCTAAAGGAAGTTGGCATATCTAAGATGCTTTATTGCTAATCTCTCAGGTAGGTGTCAACCCTTTTTGGCATTAATTAAAAAGGATGTCAAATTTGTATGGGAAGAGAAATGACAACAGGTTTTTGAGGATGTTAAACAGTATTTAATGACACCCTCTTGTTTTGGCAGCCCCTATCCCAGGGAAACCTTTAATACTTTATACCACGTCTCTAGATGATTCTCTTGGAGCCCTCTTAGCTCAAGTCAATGATGAGGGGAAATAAAATGCACTCTACTACTTGAATCATCGTCTGCTACTGACGGAAGTAAGGTATCCACCTATTGAGAATCATTGTGTGGTGTTAATTTTTGCCGCCCAAAAGCTTAGACATTACATGCTCTCTCATATGATTATCCTAATTTCAAAAGTTAACCCATTACAATATTTGATGACTCAACCAACACTCTTCGGATGTCTAGCAAGATGGTCGATGATCTTATTACAATTTGATATAACTTTTGTTCCCCTCTGCGCTATCAAGGAAGGATTCTAGCAGACTTTCTCACTGCACAGCCACTGCTAGTTGGGTTCCCTCTTGACAATGGACTACCAGATGAGCAAGTGTTACAAATGGAATTCTCCAGTGAGCAACACTGGGGATGTACTTCGACGGTGCCTCATCAGCCAAAAAAGACAAAGGATCAGGCACAATCATACCGTGCAAGGTAGGGATTGGTTTGATCTTTATCACGCCAGATAAGGGTATGTTGAGATTCTCATACCACCTGACAGAGCTGTGCACCAACAACAAAGCAGAATATGAAGCCTTAATCACCGGATTGGAGTTGGCAATCTCAATGGATATAACAAACATTGTCATCTACGGTGACTCTCAACTCGTCATCCAGCAAGTCGGTGGACAATACAAAATTTTGAAACCAAGATTACCAGAATACCACTAGTACACAATGAAGCTACTGGAGCAAACCCCCTACATGAATTTCTACCAGATTCCTTGGGGATATAATGCCCATGTTGACGCTCTAGCAAAACTCGCTAAGGAACTAACATGTTCCCCGGAGGATTCCATCGAAATCACATTATAAGGAAGACAAGTTCTGTCTCGAATCGACCTTGAAATTCTACACAAGCTCAAAAAAGAAGAAATAATGATTGCAGTTGCAGATATCAATGAAGATTAGTGCAAGTCATTAATAGAATATTTGCATACTGGAAAGCTGTCGGAAGACAAGTCTGAGGCAAATCACATTACAAAATGGGCTATGTCATACGCCTTGGTTGGTGATGTCCTCTACGGAAGATAATTTGACCAGATGTGGCAACAATGCCTAAGCAAAGCCGAAGCCTGAAATATCGTCAAAGAAGTACATGATATTCGACTGCATGGATATAGCCAGAAAATGTCACTAGTGCCAAGTGCATGGGGTGGTCTTGCACCAACCTCCGAATGTTCTACACCCAACCGTTGCCTCGTGGCCATTTGAGTGTTGGGGCACTGACATAATAGGTCCGATAGACCCTCCATCTTATAATAGACACGGGTTTATTCTTTCCAATACAGGCTATTTCTCCAAAAGGGCAGAGGCAATGCCGCTACGAGAGGTTACGACACAACACATCCTTCAGTTCTTCAAAAGTCAAGTCGTCTACCATTTTGAAGTACCACAAAGAATATATTCCAACAATGGGATAGCTTTTAAAAGCACAAAGATCAACAATTTCATCAACACACACGAGATAGATTGGAGATACTCTACAATTTACTATCCTAGAGCAAACGGATTGGTTGAAGCCTTCAACAAGACACTAGTACAGATTTTAAAGAAAACACTGGATGAAAACAAAAGTGGTTGGCACAACAAATTATTGGAAGCTATGTTAGCCTACAGAATGACGTTCAGGACACCCACTCAGTGTACACCTTACATGCTCGTGTACGGGGTCCAAGGTCGTGTTACCGCTAGAAATTCAGACGCCATCTGTTAGAGTCGCTATTGTCAAAAACTTACAACGAAAGAAAGCGGAAAGCTCAGTCTCGAGGAACTAGAGAGTCTGAAAGGAAAATGACTTGAAGCACAACAACATCTGGAACTTTACCAGGAAAAGATGGTACAAGCTCATGACAAATTGGTCCGCCCAAGGACACTTAAAGTTGGTGATCTTATCTTCGTGCTCAAAAGGCCTATTCTTGCAAACCGCAAGATAGGTGGAAAATTTGAGCCAACTTGGGAGAGACCATTTGTCATTGAAAAGGTCTACGGAGGAGGAGCATACCCATTAGTAGACTCCCGGAGTGAAAGACCCATGCTACCAATCAACGGACGATACCTGAAGACATACTACGCAACCTAACATTACTTGCCTTCACTTGATTTGAAATTTTAAATTTTTGATTATTTTTGGGTTATCTATGTGACCAAATGTCTGTGACCGGGTCCAAATTTTTATAATAAAATTAACCCAACATAATAAATTTTTTTGAAAATTACAAAGTTCAATTTCCTCTTTTCAAACTTAATATGCTACTAAATTAAACAAAATTCACACATAAATAAACGATCTCTTCACCAAAATAAATAAAAAAAATCCTTTAAGAAATACTTTTTTTGTTCTTATTCACGCTAAGTTTCAGCCCACTGACATTTTTCCTGGCGTCTGTAGAGAAATGTCAGGCCAGAGGCTGATCTTCGCCTTTAAAGATGGTCGGAATCTCGCACTAAATGAAGATATGGCACCGCAGGGCAGTACTATAGATTTTGAAATGGAATTTAACCAAGTTGGCATGGATTACAAGGGGCCTTTAATGAATTTTTTCAGTCGATCGGAAAAGAAAGGGCTGTCTTCGCTACTAAGGGAGACAGTGCGTCACTGAAAGGAAAGAGCGTGATGGTACAACAGGACTCGAGGGAGGGGCTAAGCCATTTACCATCCATCATAGCTACGCCAATTGGGGGCCTAGTTGCTACTAATAATGAAAGGATATCGTTTGCTCCACTGTGAAGAACACAACAAAGAAATGCCAACCAACAAAAATAGAGAGCTTTCTTGCGAGAAGAGAAGAGATGCCAGAACGAGGCAGACGACTAGCCCACTCCTACTCCTGAGGGACACATTTATGATCTGGGCATGAAAGAGACCTCCTCTGGCCATCCCTCTACGAATGAGGAGTTTGAGTCTGTTATAAGGCCAAAGATACTACCAGCTTCAGATGGTCTGTGTACGGGTTGCCCTACCTGCAATGTCGAAATACCTGCACGAGCGTCAGCTACAGGGGCATTCCTGGAGTGCCCAGACTGCAATGTCATACATCTACAACACTACAACACATTAGAGAAATACGCATCTACTGATGATGGAGCTCAGACTACTGATTACCTGATAGAGGCAGAGCCATATGTCCCAATGGATGCAGAGCCGTATGTTCCGAAGGGTACAAAGCCAAATGACCCGTCAGACGTAGAATCATACATTTTGTTAGAGCCAGAGACAACACCAGCTTGGGTTCCCACTGATATTCAAATGAGGGAATACCCGCGACAACTGCCGACTCCCAGTATGGTGGAATATTATAAAATGAGCAAAGTAAATAAAAGAGACTTCCAATTCTACGAAGAAGTACAGGAAAATTCATCAACATACTAGAAGGATTAAAACTGTATACCAGAGTTTTCTTAAAAACTGACGACCAAAGTATTCTTAACTGCATTTTTGACCTAACGAACAGAGTTCAAGCAGGTTTACTTATAGAAAGGATGTATTCTAAGTCGAGGAAATGGATACGAGGATAAGGGAGGATTACTATCCAGTGTGGCTGCTGCTACAACTTCACAAATGATAGATAAGGGAATCCTCCTTGGATCCTAAGACACAATTAAGTAGATCCACTACCGCTAATGATAAAGTGGATGATCAAAAGAATGGTCAGATGGAGTATTCTGCCCGCTACCTGCATTCCAAATATTTGTATTATCAACATCTATGATGAGGGTGATTGCATTCCTCCACATATAGACCACCATGACTTTGTGAGACCTTCTTGTATGGTCTCATTCATGAGTAAAAGCACATCTTTTTTGGGAAAGAAATTGACATCATCAGACCTGGTGAGTTCAAAGGCTCTATGGAGATTCCCCTACTAGTTGGATCAATGCTTCTTCTTAAAGGAAAATACCGCACGTGTTTCAACCAGATCCAGAGCTGGAGGAACTACTACCTTACGAGCTATGAGAGGGTTTCACCTCTAGGTAAATGCAAAGGGAAGTCTTATTTTGTAGAATGGCTTAGAAGGTCAGCTCATCATAACAGGAAAAAACAGTCAGAGGATTCCTTTCTACTTTACTACATTACAACAATGTGATATGTACTAGAGGTGCTCAACTTATAATGTGTACTTAGCATGAGATATTTTAGATGTACTTTTATGCATTTTGCATATTGTACTTTTTGAGGCGTTGGCCTACACTTGATCTATAACAATTTGTTGGAACAGATTAATGAAGTTTCATTCAGAAATATGTCTTTTTGTCAATTGCCTTTTGTACAATGGATGGAAGCCACGAACCACGCGTTGGCTCAAAATTACAATGAACAAATAACAACACAACAAATAAAAAAAATTTAACGGTAATAAAATTTAAATAAAAATAACCAATAAACAAACAACAAAACAACTCTCTCTTAAAAAAATAACCAACTAAAATCAAATTTTGAAAGCATGTTTTGAAAAAAATCAAATGTGATAAAAACAACAAGAAAAGAAAATAAATCTGTTGAGTGGATCCTCTCAATTTTGGAGTTTCTTACTCCTTGCTCGGCAGCACAACTGTCTTTGTCTGCACTAATTCTCTTCACATCCTGGTGGAACTTCACAATCTGCACAAAGTCTGACAAAATTTCTATATATCTTCTTCAACAATGTTAACCTTTTTACATGACACACATCTTTGGATGTAAAACCACCAATTATTATTTTTGAATCTTTCCCTAATTTCTGATTCACACTTTTGAAGTCGGCCCTTACCTTCTGACACTCTCTTTTGAGATTGATCCTTACCTTTCAATTCTCATTTTTGAATCAGTCCCAAATTTTTTATTCACTCTTTTGAGGTCGGTCCTTACCTTCTGATGCTCTCTTTTGAGATTGATCCTTACCTTCCAATTCTCATTTTTGAATCAGTCCCTAATTTATGATTCACACTTTTGAGGTCGGTCCTTACCTTTTGACGCTCTCTTTTGAGATTGATCCTTACCTTTCAATTCTCACTTTTGAATCAGTCTCACGTTTTGGGTTCACCCTTTTGAGGTTGGTACTTACCTTCCAATGCTGTCTTTTTAAGATTTATCCTTACCTTTCAATTCTCATATTCAAATCAATCCCTAATCTCTGATTCACCCTTTTGAGGTCGGTGCTTACCTTCCGACGCTCGCTTTTTGAATTGATCCTTACCTTTCAATTCTCATTTTTGAATCAGTCCCTAATTTCTGATTCACCCTTTTTAGATCGGTCCTTACCTTTCGACGCTCTCTTTTTGAGTTTGATCCTTACCTTTCAATTCTCATTTTTGAATCAATACCTAACTTCTGATTCACCCTTTTGAGGTCGGTCCTTACCTTCCAATGCTCTCTTTTTGAGATTGATCACTACCTTTCAATTCTCATTTTTGAATCAATCCATAATTTTCGTTTAACCCTTTTGAGGTCGGTCCTTACCTTTCGATGCCCTCTTTTTGAGATTGATCCTTACCTTTCAATTATTATTTTTGAATCAGTCTCTATTTTTTGATTCACCCTTTTGAGGTCGGCCCTTACCTTCCGACGCTCTCTTTTTGGATTTAGGGTACCTTTCAATTCTCATTTTTGAATCAGCCCCTAATTTCTGATTCACCCTTTTGAGGTCGGTCCTTACCTCCTGACGCTCTCTTTTGAGATTGATCCTTACCTTTCAATTCTCATTTTACAATCAGTCCATAATTTCTGATTCACTAATTTTGAGGTCGATCCTTACCTACCAATGCTCTCTTTTGAGATTGATCACTACCTTTCAATTCTCATTTTCAAATCAGTCCTTAACTTCTAATTCACCGTTTTGAGGTTGGTCCCTACCTTCCGACTCTCTCTCTTGTGATTGAGGTTTAACTTTCAATCCTTATCCTGGGATCAGTCTTTAACTTCTGATTATTCTCTTTTCATGATCGGTCCTTAACTTTCAACGCCCTTCTAAAATTAATACCTGAATTTTAAATCCCACCCCAGGGTCAGCACTTACACACCGATTCCCATCTTCCATAAATTCCTGAAATCTCATAACTCAAAATCCACTCTCCAATCCTTAATTAGAGTCCCTACTTCTTGACTTTGATCAAATATTCACTGGTTATTTTCCCCAGCGGAATAACACACACAATCCTACACTCCTTCTATGTTTCTTGACTTAAGAGTTTGTATCGATTTTGTTGATCTCATCGGTCAACGCCAATAGGCGCGGTGTGCTTGCCAGCAAACCTCACCTATTGGGGGTCCATTTTTTGACCTCATTTTTGGTTGAGGTCTAGTTTTCTTTTTTAGTAGCCTAAGGTATAGCCATATGACTTCCTTTTTAGTAGCCTAAGGCCTAGTACACCACACCTAATGATATGTATACTTGCGTAGAATTCCAACATTAATTGCTTAAATTTCTTATTCATAAAATATTGCATCATGCTTTTGGCACCGTAGCATAGCAGAGTCAAATATATAATTTTTACACAACTATATTCTCAGGATCAACCATCAGCAAATGGAATATTAATTGTAAGATTTTTAAAAATTTTCATAAATTTTGAAAATTGCTTATCCAACCTTTTTTGTCGAAGCCTATGAGGAAATGGAGATGGTGGTTTTTCCAAATCAACTTTAAGTGGAGAAATAGGTCTCTCTAAACCTTTCAAAGCATCCTCTTTTTGTTCTGCAATCTCTTCTCTCTCTACTTTAGTCTCTTTTTGATTTCTACATTCTAGTTTTCTTTCACTTCTGAGTTGAAAGACTTTTACTTGCTCTTTATTCTGGTCTTTTGGATTCATTTCTATTTTACTAGGAAGTTTTCCTTAGGATCTATTACTTAATGAATTTGCTATTGTCCCAATTGATTCTCAATATTTCTAATTACAAGTCCTTAACTTTGTAACTAATTTCCCATTTGTAACACCACATCTTCTATAGACAACTTCTTCTCCTTATATTGTGGATTAGTGTTAAAACATGGAGGAGAAGTAGGTCTATAATTACTATTCCCCTGGTTGTTCCAGTTTTTTAATAAGTTTACTAGATGGATCCCCCATTTTTTATTATTACCACCAAAAGTATTGTTCCAGTTAAATTTGGGATTGTTCTTCCAACCTAGGTAATAATAGTTTGTTATTCTACTTATTATTTATGGCATTCAAAGTTTCTAATGATGCTTGAGAATCTACCATTTGAGCTAATGAATTATCTTCAATCATGGGAATTGGTTGAGGAAAATTGATTCTAAATTTATCTAAATTTTTTTGAAATTGCTGGAACTTAATTTGCTAGCATGACAAAAGCATTAGTTTCGTTAATATTGGCTACTTTCTTAAAATTTACCCTTTTAGAAGGCCATTGAAAATTATTGGTTTCCATTTCTTCCATTAAAGCATAAGCGTCATGAAATGGTTTTGACATCAATGAACCACCAGCAGCGGCATCGAAAATAGATCTAAGAAATCCAACTAATCCATTATAAAAAGTTTGAATTATTAACCAATCTAGTATAGCATGGTGTGCACACTTTCTTAAGAGTTCTTTAAATCATTCCCACGATTAAGAAATAGATTCCCCTTCAAACTGACAAAAAGTTGTAATATCATTTCTAAGCTTTGCAGTTTTTTATAGTGAAAAATATTTAGCAAAGAATTTCTGTGCTAAATCACTCAAAGTTCTGATAGATCCTGATGATAATGAATGTAACCATATCTTAGCCTTATCCCTTAGTGATAAAGGAAATAATATAAGTCTTATAGCATCATCTGATATACCATCATATTTAAATGTAGCACACAATTCTAGAAATTTGGCAAGATGTAAATTTGGATTTTCAATTGGTGCTCCCCTAAACTGATTATTTGACATCATTTCGATAATAGCAGGTTTAAGCTCAAGTGAATTAGCCACTGCATTGGGTTTATGAATACTACAATGAAGTTCATCCACTGTAGGGTTTGCATAATCTCTTAAAGCTCTAAATTCTTCAACATTTTTATATTTCCTAAAATTTTTCAGTAATTTTTAATTTTTTAATTTTCTAATAGTTCTTTCTAATTCAAAATCATAAAGCGCAAGTCTTGTGGAACCTAAACTATGCATACATTACTATAAAACACATCAAAAGTAAAATAAAATAAAAACACACAAACAAGAACTTAGTATATAAAAACAACACTACAACATTCCTATAATAAATTTTAAAGTTTAAATA
>JXCR01110599.1:47242-63322 GCA_002079205.1 Phalaenopsis hybrid cultivar | reverse complement strand
TATATATATATATATATATATATATATAAATATATAAATATATACATCCGTTGCAGTAGCTATCTTTGAATATCATTCAATTCATGTCTTAGGGCCTGTTTGGGGCAGCTTATTGTGCGCGGCGGCGTTTTGAAAACGCTCATTGCGTTTGGTAATAATGTTCGCACCAGCAGTCGCCAACCGCTGATACGCGCCCTAGTTTATTTTCCCTACCGCGCAGAATCTCTGCTCCCTTCGCGTCCTGCGTTTATTTCATGCGTTAGGTTGGAAAAAGGCATCTCGTGCCCCCCTCCGCTCCCCCTCGGCTTCTTCCTCACGGCTGTTGAGAGGTCAGCGAAACACTCTCTACTCTCCCTCGCCCCCGCCCTCAGGAAGCCCTTGTTTCCCGCCTGGTATGCACCATTGTTTTCGATCCTTCTCTGATTATTCTAGATCTAGTTCGACCGTAGATGATGGATTGTTGTTGGTTATTGATTTTGTTAGATCTGGCTTGTTGCATCTTTTTATGCACCATTGCTGGTTATTCTAGATGTTCCTTCACTTCTCTGATTTTGATATATTTGGCTTTCAATGGTAATTGATATATCTGTTAGGACCTTAGATGATGGATCGTTGCATCTTTGTATGCAGCAATGGTGCATACTTCTTGAGGTGGGTATACTTCTCGTTGAGTTTATATGTGTTTTTATCATTACCAGGCGGATATACTTCTCATAGCAGCTTTGATGGTTTACCGTTGTTGAGTTTTCTGATGGTTTCCGTAAACTTATCTGGTTTTGCTAGATATGAATTTCAACATGCGTGTTTTATGCCTTTATAGTTCTTTACATGATATGAAAAATTTGAGTGGTTTGTATGCAAAGAAATACAGGGCATTAGATTTATCGATTCATTGGTGACTATAAAATCATTTTTTCTTTGAAAAATTTTAGTGGTTTATATGCAACGATGAAAGACAGGCATTACAGTTCTATGGAAATCTATTTTTGTATTCAAGGAAATCGTTTTGGCATTAGAGAGATATATCTAACCGTATCACATCTCTCTTGTTTTTTATTATGTTGTCTCAAGGTGTATTGGAAGTGTGTTGCATGAAAAATTCTATTATACTTTGTTTCGGTTGTGTGGATTATAAGGAAATTATGTATTACATGAAACCCATATTTCTTTTAGGAATTTGGGTTTGAGAACTATTAATTTGATATGATAATTGCGGCAGTTGTATGGCATTGCGGCAGTTGTAACCATATCCCATGTTTTAAACCCATTTCTCAACTGATCTGCTCGTACTCCGATTGTTGATGCATTCAAATTGGCTAAAGTTGTTATATGGTTTACACATGTGAATGTGACAGTTGTTTGGCATTGCGATTGTTGATGCTAGTAGGCAGCAGGAATGGATTCTTTCACTGTTAGAGCAACACATTGGTTCGGTTGCATGAAAATACATATTAGAAATATGGCTTCGATATAATTGCTTCAATATATATTGGAAAAAACATATTGGTAGTAGCATATGAAATATAAGATAGATATTTATGTAACCTAAAGCCTTTGCGCATATATGAGATAATGAAGTTATACTATCTCATTAAAGAGAGGAAGAATGAAAAACATGTTCAATTTTTATTTGTTAGTTGATAAACTTTTATTATCACCAAAAAGATTAATGGAAGAAAGAATTGGAAGTTGTATTGTTCTCCCTTAAGATTTATAGTTATGTAACATTATACAATTGCATAATAAAGTATTTTCGATGTCTTACTGTGGATGTAGATCAATGACCGAACCACATAATTTATTTGTATCCTTATATATTTATATTTTTTTTGAGCTAACATGTAGACTATTGTTTGTATTGGTGGCAATGTGATTATTTCGAGACAATTGTTGTTGTTGGGTTTTTGTTCTTGTTGGCTTGTGTTGTTCTTGGCTTGAGATACATAATTATGAGCAAAGTGAATGTGCTGGTGAAATTATTTCTTAAACAATTCTATTGAGATTCAAAATTAAAAAGTGTTTATTCTCATTTGTTGCCTATAGTTTCATCATGTCTAAAGCACTTGAAGAAGGCTCGTCTGCAATGTGAGATAAAGAAGTAACAAATATTTTTTGTGATCTGTGTATTAAGGAAACTGAACTGAGGAACAGGCCAACAACGTATTTCAATAAGGAAGGGTATTGCTAAGAGATTCAAAGAGTTAACTGGCAGAGATTACGATAGACTTAAATTTAAAAACAAATGGAATCAATTGAAGAAGGAGTGAAAAATATGGAAGGAGTTGAAACGTGGATCTACCGGTTTAGGTTGGGATCCTATTAAAAGGATAATTGATGCTCTAGCTGAATGGTGGGCTGAAAAATTAGAGGTAATTCTCTATCTAATCCATAGATTGTTAGCTTCCCAATTTTTTTTCTTAATTATAATTTTCTAACTATTCACTCTAAATGCTATGTCACAGGCGGTACCGACAGCGAAGAAGTATAAACAGTGCAGAATTTAGCTGGAATTTGAAGGAAAACTGAACGTAATGTTTAAATGGGTTGTCGCAACGGGAAGGTTTGAGCAATTTGAAAGAAAAACTGGACGGAAAGTTTCCCTCACCCCCCATCAGGTTAGTTTTGCTTGAGCAATTTGTATATCAGAGCAGGTAATATTTTTTTATTACCAGTGTTTTTCGTACCAAGAAAATATTATCTAGTTGATGTCGGATATCCTATGCAAAGGGGATACCTGAAGCCCTATCCTGACATAAGATACCATCTTCCTGATTTCGAGCGAGCAAGTGGCACCGTCTGTGGCAGAAAGGAAATGTTTAATAAACGCCACTCATCTTTACGCGGGGTAATTGAAAGAACATTTAGGGTTTGGAAGAATAAATGGGTCATCCTACGTGATATGTCGTCGTATCTTTTCCAAAAGCAGGTGCACATTGTGGTTGCAACAATGGCAGTACATAACTTCATCCAAAGACATTCCTCACGATCAGATACAGACTTCAATATGACTGATAATGATGAACTGAATGTCTTCGAGCAACCTCCAAGAATTGTGGGTGGGCATTCATTACCTGAGGATGATATAGACTCTAATGAATTTGGAGATCATGATGGTGAAGGTTTGGTTGATATGATTGCTTTAAGGGAGTCTATCACAGATGTTATCTGTGGATGTTGATCTACAAAGTTTTTCTTTAAAAAGATTATAAGTTGATACTCATATGCATTTAATTTTGGTTTTTTTTAAAATATCTTGAGCTGACATTTGGTTCTTTTATTTTTTTCGCAGTTACACCAACATGACTTCTAGAATATATGTTACAGACAGAGGTATTTTGTGTTATTGTGGACTATCATCTTCGTTGCTCACGTCACGTCAGCCTCATAGCTTTGGGAGGCAGTTCTATGGTTGTGCCAAGGGTGTTTCAGTTCGTTGCGGTTTCTTCCGGTGGGCTGATAGTCTCACATATTACACTGCCAACAGTCATGCCAGCAGTCATGGGAATCCGGTGTTTTCCGAGGTTGATAGTGCAGTTGAGGAGAGGCGTACCCAAAGTTTGAAATTAAGTATTTTAATATTTCTCATTGTAGTTGTAATTGTCTCTGTACTTTTTTTATTTCTTCTGGTACTCACGAGAGTGTGAGAATTGTATGTCATCTTTTGGAACTGATCTATGATGATTGTAAGCTTATGTACTATCAATAAGCTATTCTGAATAAGTTACCCCAAATAGTTTTATCAAATTGGGGCAGAAATGTCATTTAACCACCAATAAAACTATTCTGAATAAGCTGCCCCAAACAGCAAGTCAGATTATTCTGATAATCTGCAGACTATTAGATTCTCAGAATAATCTGCTTATCAGCAGATTATAAATAATCAACAGCTGCGCCAAACAGACCCTTAGAGTCTGTTTGGGGCAGCTGCTGCTTATTGAATAATCTACTAATAAGCTATGTACGATGGTTATTATAAATTTAAAAAAAAAAAAAAATTCATACCGCTGCTAAAAAGTTGTCACCACACCTAAACAGATGCGGTGTGAAAACGATATTTCGACGTTTTGAAAACGCATAAGCTGTCAAAACACAGTTTACCCAAAAAGGCCAGGTGTGTTTTCAAAACGCCACCGCACCAAATAAGCTGCCCCAAACGGACCAGATTACTATTCCTGGAATAACAGAAGTTAAATACAGAATTGGCTTCTTACTTTGCTAGTTAGCACCTACTTCAACAAAGAAATTGAACTAACAAAATCTTTGCCAAATAAACGATCATCTTCTTATAAAACGATAATTCTAACGCACACATTGCATTCGCGAGAGTTTAATGCAATAAATACAGGTTTTCTTAGTGATTTACGATGTTCTCATCGATGAAGGTCGAATATTAAAATGCTGCTGAGCCATCAATATTATAAATCAAGAAGCTATAGGAAAGTGTTAGGCTTCTGAAGCATCAGTGTTTAATGTTGAATATAAAAATGTAAAGGAATATTTATATCAGATAAATTCTCACCAGTCAAATTTGGGAAAAAGCTTGTCAGTCACATACAGAATTTTCATCATTAAATAAAAAAAAGAATTTTTTGCTAACTTTTTTGCTAATCTCAAATTGAGAGAGATCATAGTTTCGAGGAATAATATGTGCATTAGCATTTATTAATGCGAGAGCTTTGATTAGAATTCGAAGAACAAACATGGGCTAAGTCGGACAAAACCTTTCCAGATTAATAATTACCTACCTCCAGACGCTCGATCAAAATAATTCGATTTCTCATCAACAATATCCGCCATCGAGTTCGAGACACCGAGCAAATTGCCGGGTTCCGAACGCCTTCGGCGAGAGTGCCACAACTTTCGTATCCTTACCTGCGTATTCATCCGTTTCAGAGGCGAAGAACCGCCGCCATCGCCAGCCTTCTTGGCAATTCTAGCGATTTCAAATCTTCCCCTGACGCACTCGACGTCAAGAGCGAAATCAAGGAAATCCACGAGGGCTTTGCGGTGCACCAAATAAGAGGATGGTGGCAATGGGGGGGCACTGGCGACGACATACGAGTCCATTGACGGGGAGAAAAAAAACCCTAGAGGTTAGGAAGAGGGACAAGGCTTTGAAAAACAAGGCCGGTTTGAGGCAGAAAATTCATAGTAACGGCGGAGAATCTCTGAAATCGTCCTCTCTGGACATTATTAGATAATATTTTGAAGAATATAGGTGGTTTTTGATCCAAGAAGTTTTAGGAGGAATAATTTACTCGCAAATAGAAGGGTAGCCTTATAATTTTCTTCTTTTATTTAAGATTTTAAATTATAATTTTAAGGTTTTTTTTTTTAATTCTTTGTATAAGATGTCTTATAACATTGTCTGGCTAAGAATTTTAAAACCTTCAAACTCATCTCATTTTTTTAAAAATTATTGTAAATATTGTCAATAAAATTTGACATCATTTTTCTTATGCTTGACATTGACATACTGCTCTATTTATATGATAAATTTTTTGTTTACATTAAAAATTTGTTGAAAATTGTTTGATCCATCTACTTTAATATTTATGTGATATTATGTCTTTTCAATATCATTTAGAAAATCATTTATAACATTCTTATTTCTCAAATGTTGATGTTATTTCATAAAATAATAAGTCTAAGCTTATACTGAATGATTTTAATGAATGACTTCAATAAATGGTTTTGATTACATTATACCTTATGTTTATATTTCTTCTCATCAATTAATTGGTGTTAAGGCCTCATTATCTTCTAGCCGAATAGCCTTCTTAATGTCTATTCTTTTCAGGTCACCCACACTGAAAGAAGCAAAGGAAGAATGAAATGTTGAAAGTGGTCAAAAACTAAGAAGAAACAAAAAAATAAATAAATACGAAGATTTTTATATAATAAAATACTTGTAACTTAAATCAGAGAAGAGCAGTCCAAATGAAACCATATCATACTTTACTTGAGAAAATATACTAGAAAGATCATATAAAAAGACCTTCGTAAGCAAACCCAAATAAAAAAATCAAATTTATTTGTTATTAGGTTGAAAAAAATCTCTAACGATGATGTATCCTCATGGAAAAACACATGAGTTGCATCATCCAGTGTGATTTAGTAACCATAAAGTCAAAAGAAGGTGACATCTAAGCTTCTAGGACTCTACTTTGTTAGAAGAAGGTAGAATCAGCAAAGGGTATGATGTGGAGGCTTATAAAGTAGAAGGGTGGATGACCTGCTTACAAAGCCAAATCTCTCCACAAAATGTCTCACGATCTTATTTGGGTTGGGAGTACCTCTAATACCTTAAACCTGCTAGACAAAATAATCTAGGCATATAGTGCATGCCTGTTGGGTTGTGAGTAAGAATACTTTCTCTCGAGACATGCAATTTGAATGTAATTATTGAAGACATTCTAAGCGTGAAAGCTTTATTAATATGCAGGGGAATAAATCCATGCACTTAAGATCATTTTAAAATTTGTATAAAGGCCATGTAAAAAAATAAAGATAAAAAATAAAACTAACGATTTTAAAATCTAGTAAGTTTTAATCCGAACTTATTAAATCTTTTAATTTAATTTTTTATAGCAAAAATCTTACCCTAATATGCAGGGGAATAAATCCATGTACCTATGTTTTATTGGTGATTTGGGTCTCTAACTTAATGGAGATAGAAGGGTAAGTTGTTTATGACCTTAACAATAAAACATTGTACAAAATAAATATATAATAACTTTAAGCCTAAAAATAATTATATAAAAAAAGATATAAATAGTTCTTTTTCTAATAACTCATCAATGAATCTTAATAAAAAGAAGCTACGAAGCTTCATCTTTTTCTTGGATACATGTAATATTTTATTTAGTTTCAACATCAGTTTATATTGTAATATAATTTCGCATTCTAAACTTAAAATGTACCTTTTTTATTAAGATTGGACTAACTTTTATAAATTAATTAGTCTTAAATATAATAAAATAAACTCTTCATTGAGAATTAAATCAAATATTTTTTTAATAATTTTATTTTTTAAATATTGGGAAAAGAATTGATAATGGATATTTTTTATTTTTATTAATAATTACTTATTTATTTTCTAACTTACTAAAAATTTATATTTTTAAGGCAGGACTTTAACTAAGTTCACCCATGACTCACTCCATTTTTATAATGTATTAAAATATACAATATTAATTTACTTTATGAATGAAAAATAAATATTCAATACATGTTTAATAATGTTTTATAGTATCTAATTATGAAGATATTTATAGCGAGTCATGTTCATGCTTTCTATTTTAGCGTTAGAGTTTTCATGGAAGAGACAATATTTCATGCTTATTTTCTTGCTTCAAACTTTTTCTTATTTATTCGAAAGAGAGCGAATCAAATTAGTTATTTTTATAATGATTAGTTTCTTTTTTTAGTGATTCATCCTTAATTGACATATTGAGGCTACATTCTTTTTTATAAAAAAATACAACACTTATTTCTCTTATCAGCAAAATATAATTGAAGTTTGAATTAGTTTTACATTTAAATGATGACCATTATGGTAAGTAACTTCTTTCATAATAATGACATTGATGATATTAACCTAACAATTTTTTAAATTCAAGGATTTTGAGAAGTACTTGTGTTTTGATCTCTTGGATGCATTTCGGTAGATTTTCTTGGGTTTGAGTTGACCTTAAACTTCTCTATTTTACGTTAGTGTAATTATATTCTTGAATGCACTTTTGTTTATTTTGTTAGGCTTTAATTGGCTTTAATATTCTCTATTTTACCTAGAGTGTAAATACATCACATCTTAAATTCATGTGGCTCTTGGCCAAATATACGTGAATGGTGATGATTTATTCGAGCATATATTATTTTACTTTTATTTGGGCAATATCATTAAATTTAAGACTATTGTAAATGATTTTCTATATACATATGTTATTTTGAATTGTATTTTATGTTTTTTTTTTTGGTAGACCTAATTATGCATATGAGCAAAAATTTGTTGGGGCATTTACATAGATAACACACAATTCTTGTGTATTTACATACCTCACACTTTAACTTTCATATTTAGAGAGATAATATTCAAATCTTTGATCACATAAAATATAACACTATTATCACATTTTAAAAGTAAAATCCTTTTCATGCATAGATTTAAAGTAGTGGTGAAAACGAGTTGAGTCAAGATTGAGCCAAGCTTGAGCTCACACCCCTAATTAAAAATATCAAAGTCCTATATATATGTAAATATTAAAATTCAAATATAAGATATGTAAATACATAAGAATTGTGTGCTAGGCATGTAATAAATTTAACAAAAAATTGTTTGGGCCTCAGTTAGCCCGCTGTCTCGTCTACGCTGTCTTCAGGGTCGAACAGCGCGGCGGTCCCACTGCTCATGCCATTTCGCTCATCAACACCCCCACCGCCGCCTCCTCTTCTTTATATTCCCTTCCATAATCTAAAAGCCCTAGAAATCCACCTCTTCCTCCATAATCGCGCAGGCTTCTGATCCGTTCTTCCCTCTACCATCCCCAATTCTATCTCTCTCTTCCGATCCAGATGGCGAGCAACGATCCCGAGCGCAGAGAGGAAGAGGAGACCGGTGAGACAGCCGCCNTCCTCCATAATCGCGCAGGCTTCTGATCCGTTCTTCCCTCTACCATCCCCAATTCTATCTCTCTCTTCCGATACAGATGGCGAGCAACGATCCCGAGCGCAGGGAGGAAGAGGAGACCGGTGAGACAGCCGCGGGCGAGGACGAGGACACGGGGGCTCAGATCGCTCCCATCGTTCGGCTCGAGGAGGTCTCCGTAACCACTGGCGAGGAGGATGAGGACATCCTGCTCGACTTGTGAGATTTAGATCTGCTGCCTCCCTTTTTTTTATTTTTTGTGTTCTGTTNATCGTTCGGCTCGAGGAGGTCTCCGTAACCACTGGCGAGGAGGATGAGGACATCCTGCTCGACTTGTGAGATATAGATCTGCTGCCTCCCTTGTTATTTATTTTTTGTGTTCTGTATTAGATCGATGTTGCTGTGCTTGTAGGAAGGCGAAGCTGTACCGATTTGATAAGGAGGGGAATCAGTGGAAGGAGAGGGGGACGGGGAGCGTGAAGATTCTCAAGCATAAGGAAACTGGCAAGTCCCGTCTTGTGATGCGGCAGGTGAAGACGCTGAAAATCTGCGCCAACCACTTGAGTAAATTTCTTGTATTCTTTTTTGTCATTTCATTTATTTTTTGTTATTCTCTGATGTTTTGTTGATATTGTTTTCCTTTGTCGTTTCTTTTNGAAGATTCTCAAGCATAAGGAAACTGGCAAGTCCCGTCTTGTGATGCGGCAGGTGAAGACGCTGAAAATCTGTGCCAACCACTTGAGTAAATTTCTGGCATTCTTTTTTTCCATTTGATTTATTTTTTGTTATTCTCTGATGTTTTGTTGATATTGTTTTCCTTTTTCGTTTTCTTATTTTTTTTGCTTGTTAGTTCTTCCTTCTATCAAGTTGCAGGAGCATGCTGGAAATGATAAGTCCTGCGTCTGGCATGCCACAGATTATTCGGATGGAGAGTTGAAGGATGAGACATTCTGTATTCGGTTTGGATCAGTGGATAGTGAGTATCTTTCCTTCTTAATGTTATTTGTGGTTGTCGAGGTAATCAGTTTTATTATTGTTTTTTATTTTTTCTGTGTTTTAGTTTCCAAGGACTCAGGTTTAGGGCTCTCTATGCAGGCTGTGTTATGCCAATTATATGATTGTTCAAGCTTGGTTTGATATGGTTGAGCTTTTAGCATTGCTCAAGTTTTAAAATTTTTTTGCTAGTTTACCTTAGTTATTTCTCAGGATTCCAGAATAAATTGAGCTCAATACAAGTTTCAGTGTTCTATGTTGACAAAGATGAGTTTGAGTTTGTAATCTAATAGTTTGAAAAACTTTTAAATGAATATTAGTTGGCAAAGCTTTGGTAATCTAGCATTAAGATATACTGGAACATTTAACTTACAAGAAAATTTAAGCGGCCAAGATTTTGTGATGAAAAACAATAATATTTTATGAGAACATGACGCAGATTATAGGGAATTTTATAGATAAAAAACTAACAACAACATGAACGCATATTATAGCCACATATATTAGCATGCTGATCAAGTTTTTTTTTAATGATGTTTAACTCATTAATTTCAAATCTGAGGTTCTTTGTAAACTTAGTATTCTCATTAAACATTTTAATGGAGCTTGTTGGATGTGCTAACCTTTTGTTTGGCTCTATAAATTGGGAGTTGTTAATCTTTAAGGGATGTTTTCAAAAATCCTATCAGATTTATTATTATTTTTTATCCTTGGAGGGGCTACTTCTAGCCAGCCTGATCCCTTTTTTCTCATCATCTCGAGTCACTAGCATTGTTCAACCATTGGGAGCTGGTTTAATTTTTTTGGTATTTTAAAATTATGGTCCAAGTCATTTTGCATTTTTATTGATTTTCTTATAACAAAATGTTTTTATTTATTTGAAATGTGCTTCCTTTGCTTGGGTTTAGACTTACATACTTTATAAAAAATTGTTTTCTTTGGAATCCTAACTTTGATTGCTGCTTTGTCATGTTTATCCGATTTTGTTATTTGTTGGTATTGTTATCTAGAAATTTTACAAGGTGAATCAGCCTGCATTAACTGGGATGTGTTGTACCAATGTTTGATGCTTTTTTTTTCATGATTTGGCTATTTCCTTAGTTACTTTTGCTCGACTCATCCTCTATGTTTTTCTGGTGTATGTAGAACATATCAACTAGCTGGTTGTGAGATCTAATCTTCGTTTTAATTTATCAAGCGTTTCTAAGGTTTTTTAATTGCTACTCCATGATCTTGGACCAGGCACGTTTAGGAATTTTTAAGACCTGTTATTTACTGTATATAAGTTGATGGTTTGCTTAATGTTTCATGGGGTGTCTTGTATCTTAGCTTGTTCTCCATTTACATCATTTGCTCTTTCTATCCGTGTCTATGTTTCTTTTTCAGTAGAACNTTGGCAAAGCTTTGGTAATCTAGCATTAAGATATACTGGAACATTTAACTTACAAGAAAATTTAAGCGGCCACGATTTTGTGATGAAAAACAATAATATTTTATGAGAACATGATGCAGATTATAGGGAATTTTATAGATAAAAAACTAACAACAACATGAGCGCGTATTATAGCCACATATATTAGCATGCCAATCAAGTTTTTTTTTTTTTAATGATGTTTAACTCACTAATTTAAAATCTATGAGGTTCTTTGTAAACTTAGTTTTCTCATTAAATATTTTAATGGAGCTTGTTGGATGTGCTAACCTTTTGTTTGGCTCTATAAATTGGGAGTTATTATTCTTTAAGGGATGTTTTAAAAAATCCTATCAGATTTATTATTATTTTTATCCTTCGAGGGGCTACTTCTAGCCAACCTGATCTCTTTTTTCTCATCATCTCGAGTCACTAGCATTGTTCAGCCATTGGGAGTNCGCCTTCGGCGAGAGTGACGCAGCTTTCCTATCCTTACCCGCGTATTCATCCGTTTCAGAGGCGAAGAACCGCCACCATCGCCAACCTTCTTGGCGGTTCTAGCGGTTTCAAATCCTCCCCTGCCGCACTCGACGTCAAAAGCGAAATCAAGGAAATCCATGAGGGCTTTGCGGTGCACCAAATAAGAGGATGGTGGCAATGGGGGGCACTGGTGACGACATACGAGTCCATTGACGGGGAGAAAAAAAACCCTAGAGGTTAGGAAGAGGGACAAGGTTTTGAAAAACAAGGCCGGTTTGAGGCAGAAAATTCATAGTAAAGGCGGAGAATCTCTGAAATCATCCTCTCTGGAGCATTATTAGATAATATTTTGAAGAATATACCCTTTCGGTGGTTTTTGTCTTTTTGATCCAATAAGTTTTAGGAGGAATAATTTACTCCCAAATAAAAGGGTAGCCTTATAATTTTCTTTTTTATTTCAGATTTTAAATTATAATTTTAAGGTTTTTTTTATTTCTTTGTATAAGAAGTCTTATAACATCATGTGGCTAAGAGTCTTAAAACCTTCAAACTCATCTCATTTTTTAAAAAATTATTGTAAATATTGTCAATAAAATTTGACATCATTTTTCATATGCTTGACATTGACATACTGCTCTATTTATATGATAAATTTTTTGTTTACATTAAAAATTTGTTGAAAATTGTTTGATCCATCTACTCAAGTATTTATGTGATATTATGTCTTTTCAATATCATTTTGAAAATCATTTATAACATTCTTATTTCTCAAATATTGATGTTATTTCATAAATAATGAGTCTAAGCTTATTCTGAATGATTTTAATGAATGAGTTCAATGAATGGTTTTGGTATTACATTATACCTTTTGTTTATATTTCTTTTCATCAATTAGTTGGTGTTAGCGCCTCACTATCTTCTAGCCGAATAGCCTTCTTAATGTCTATTCTTTTCAGGTCACCCACACTTAAAGAAGCAAATGAAGAATGAAATGTTGAAAGTGGTCAAACACTAAGAAGAAACAAACAAATAAATAAATACGAAGATTTTTATATATAAAAAATACTTGTAACTTAAATTAGAGAAGAGCACCAAATGAAATCATATCATACTTTACTTGAGAAAATATACTAGAAAGATCATATAAAAAGACCTTTGTAAGCAAACCCAAATAAAAAATCAAATTTATTTGTTATTAGGTTGAAAAAAATCTCTAACGATGAAGTATCCTCATGGCAAAACACATGAGTTGCATCGTCCGGTGTGATTTAGTAACCATAAAGTCAAAAGAAGGAGACATCTAAGCTTCCAGGACTCTACTTTGTTAGAAGAAGGTAGAATATGCAAAGGGTATGATGTGGAGGCTTATAAAGTAGAAGGGTGGATGACTTGCTTACAAAGCCAAATCTCTCCACAAAATGTCTCACGATCTCATTTGGGTTGGGAGTACCTCTAATACCCTAAACTTGCTAGACAAAATAATCTAGGCATATAGTGCGTGCCAGTTGGGTTGTGAGTAAGAATACTTTCTCTCGAGACATGCAATTTTAATGTAATTATTGAAGACATTTTAAGCGTGAAAGCTTTATTAATATGCAGGGGAATAAATCCATGCACTTAAGATCATTTTAAAATTTGTCTAAAGGCCATATAGGAAAATAAAGATAAAAAATAAAACTAATGATTTTAAAATCTAGTAAGTTTTAATCCGAACTTTTATTAAGATAAAATCTTTTAAGTTAAATTTTTATAGCAAAAATCTTACCCTAATATGCAGAAGAATAAATCCATGCACTTATGTTTTATTGGTGGTTTGGGTCTCTAACTTAATGGAGATAGAAGGGTAAGTTCTTTATGGCATTAACAATAAAACATTGTACAAATAAATATATAATAACTTTAAGCCTAAAAATAATTATATAAAAGAACATATAGTTCTTTTTATAATACTCATCAATGAATCTTAATAAAAAAAAGCTATGAAGCTTCATCTTTTTTTTTATATACATGCAATATTTTATTTAGCTTCAATATCAGTTTATATTGTAATACAACTTCACATTCTAAACTTAAAATGTACATTGTTTTTGTTAAGATTGGACTAACTTTTATAAATTAATTAGTCTTAAATATAATAAAATAAACTCTTCATTGGGAATTAAATCAAATATTTATTTTAATAATTTTATTTTTTAAATATTAGGAAAAGAATTGATAATGAGTATTTTTTATTTTGATTAATAATTACTTATTTATTTTGCAACTTACTAAAAATTTCTATTTTTAAGGCAAGACTTTAACTAAATTCACCCATGACTCACTCCATTTTTATAATGTATTAAAATATGCAAATACTAAATTACTTTATGAATGAAAAATAAATATTCAATACATGCTTAATAATGTTTTATAGTATCTAATTATGAAGATATTTATAGCCAGTCATATTCATGCTTTCTATTTTAGCGTTAGAGTTTTCATGGAAAAGACAATGTCTCATGCTTATGTTCTTGCTTCAAACTTGTTCTTATTTATTGGAAAGAGAGCGAATCAAATTAGTTATTTTTATAATGATTAGTTTCTTTTTTTAGTGATTCTTCCTTAATTGGCATTATTGAGGCTACATTTTTTTTTATAAAAAAATACAACACTTATTTTCTTATCAGCAAAATATAATTGATGTTTGAATTAGCTTTACATTTAAATGATGACCATTATGGTAAGTAACTTCTTTCATAATAATGACATTGATGACATTAACCTAACAATTTTTTAAATTCAAGGATTTTGAGAAGTACTGATGATTTTATCTTTTTCTATAAACATATTGTCATTTTTATTAATTTTCATTTTGATGTCCAATTTCATACATTATAATGAATCCACTTATAAAATAGCTAAGAAAAAATCATATAAACAAACCATATTCTACCATGAAAATTAATTTTTTGTGATACAAAATTCGATTTAAAATGCAATATTCTTGTTAAGCATAAATTATTTTTTATTTTTTTTGAAATATTATTTAAATTTGTTCACTTAGGCATGTTTCATTACTTTCTTGTCTTAACAACTGTCCTTTAATATTATAGTGTTGATTGTTGAATAGGAGTTATTCTAAGCAATATTTTATTGTTCTTCAATAGGAACATGATATTATGACTTCATATTTAGTAATTATTATGTGCTTCTATTATCAAATTATTTTTGGCATGAATTATGACACCCTATCAAGTTTCTTGTGTTTTGATCTCTTGGATGCATTTTGATAGATTTTCTTTGGTTTGAGATGACCTTAAACTTCTCTATTTTACCTTAGTGTAATTATATTCTTAAATGCACTTTTGTTGATTTTGATGGGCTTTAATTGGCTTTAACATTCTCTATTTTACCTAGAGTGTAAATACATCACATCTTTAATTCATGTGACTCTTGGCTAAATATATGTGAATGATGATGATTTATTCGAGCATATATTATTTTACTTTTATTTAGGCAATATCATTAAATTTAAGACTATTGTAAATGGTTTTCTATATACATATGCTATTTTGAATTGTATTTTATGTTTTTTTTTGGTAGACCTAATTATGCATACAAGCAAAAATTTGTTGGGGCATTTACATAGATAACACACAATTCTTGTGTATTTACATATCTCACATTTTAACTGTCATATTTAGAGAGACAGTATTCAGATCTTTGATCACATAAAATATAACACTATTATCACATTTTAAAAGTAAAATATGTCTTTTAATGCATAGATTTAAAGTAGGGGCGAAAACGAGTTGAGTCAAGATGGAGCCATCCTCGGCTGGAGCTTGAGCTCACACCACTAATTTAAAATATCAAAGTCCTATATATGTAAATATTATGATCCGTTTGGGGCAGCTTCTGCGTTTCAGGATAAGCTGCATATTTTGAAACGCGGCCCGCGGGCTGGCCGCAGGGGTCGACCCGCGACCTGCGTTTAGTGTAAAAACCAAAACGCAGTTTCAAATAAGCTGATGAAACATGCGAACTAAATAGTACGGCGACGTTTTCACCTATAAGCTGCCTCAAACGAACCCTAAAATTCAAATATAAGATATGTAAATACATAAGAATTGTGTGCTAGGCATGTAATAAATTTAACAAAAATATGTTTGGGCCTCAATTAGCCCGCTGTCTCGTCTACGCTGTCTTCAGGTTCGAACAGCGCGGCGGTCCCACTGCTCAAGCCATTTCGCTCATCAACACCCCCACCGCCGCCTCCTCTTCTTTATATTCCCTTCCATAATCTAAAAGCCCTAGAAATCTACCTCTTCCTCCATAATCGCGCAGGCTTCTGATCCGTTCTTCCCTCTACCATCCCCAATTCTATCTCTCTCTTCCGATACAGATGGCGAGCAACGATCCCGAGCGCAGGGAGGAAGAGGAGACCGGTGAGACAGCCGCGGGCGAGGACGAGGACACGGGGGCTCAGATCGCTCCCATCGTTCGGCTCGAGGAGGTCTCCGTAACCACTGGCGAGGAGGATGAGGACATCCTGCTCGACTTGTGAGAT
>JXCR01110599.1:25038-36483 GCA_002079205.1 Phalaenopsis hybrid cultivar | reverse complement strand
TATATATATATATATATATATATATATATATATATATATATATATATATATATATATATATATATATATATATATATATATATATATATATACAAATCAGTTGATCTATTATTCTATCCACCTTTATAGAAGATGGGAAAGGCCAACAACCTTAAGGTTCTGAGTGAGGTCAAGAGTTTTCTCTTCTTGATTCAGAAATTGTCCGTTAGGGTCAACCATCAGAGCAAAATTAGCAGCTCAAGACTACATAGAAGAAAAGAAAGAGTAATGCTATGGGGCAACAAGAAAAAAATGATAAAGAACTCTCATTTGCAGGAAAAAAAATGAATTTAAGATGGAATGCTCTGACTCAAGAGGATCTTATTTAAATTATTATAGATTATGATGTTGGATAGGAAGATCAAAACATTAGGTGTCCACAAGCAAAGTTGGCTTGTCAAGCAATTCCCTAATGATCAAGATGTATTTGGATTAATAAATGACCAAAATGCGGGTGCTATTTGAAATTTTCAATTTGTTCAGGATAAATTTGAATTTTTATTTTTTTTAATGGAATTAGTTTAGGAAGCAGAAGTTGTCTACATATTGATTAGATTAAGAAAAGTTAATTTTTTCCTTTGCCCCCTTTAAATATATTATCTAGTTGATAGAATGTAATTCCAATTCTCCTAAAAGGATTTCCTTACTCCCACTTTTTGTTAATATGTTATAGCAATTATGTGGGTACTATAGCAACTACAAAAAATATAAGGAACCATAGGCTCCTACAACTTGAAAACTCAAATCTTTCTATGGTCCTAAGCATTATGTTAAATGGGTCTTGCTGGATCACCCTTTTCTAAAAATATCTCAACAATTTCAAAATCTTTTATGCATTCAATTCAAGATCACTGAGTATAAATTCTTAAAATTCTATTAAATGATGTTATATTTGCATTGATTTGTTGTTGTCTTATTATTCAATGGTTGACAATGATGAATTGTTCATCTCATGCTTTATTCTAATTGTATCTATATTCTAATATTCTCACTTATTAAAATATTAAAAAATAATATAACAACATTCTAAGTAATAAGTAATAAATTGTGCAAAGTTAGAAAAAATGCTTTAATACCTACCATCAAATTATGAAATAAGATATGTTATGTAGAAATTAAACTATCAAAGTATGCTAAGATATCAAAATAAAATATTAAACATGAAAGCATAACAATAAAAAATTAATTCAACATACATCTTTCTCTTTTATCAGTATTAAGGACCGATAGGATGGACAATTTAAGTTATAACCAAAGTGATTGTTGTGTTTTTTTTTTTTTTGTTATTGAATGTTTTGCATGTAATGATATGCATTGAATACATTTGGTTAGTATTTTTTGTTATTGGGAAAGGGTTTAGATTAGTGTTTATAAGTGAATTAAGCTACAATTCATCATAAATATTATCCAAAGTTTCTTTTAGATATTTGAATGTTAACAAATTTTATGATTTTTCCATTACAACACTGTTTCATGAAGATTAAGATAAAAAATGAATTTATTTTTTTTAATTTTTCATCAATATTATCCAAGACTGCTTATCCATCTATTTATATCATATTTATGCGGTTTATCTGTTTTTATTTTTTTATATTATATCTTGGCATTATTTATAGTTTAATAAATTTCCTTAGATAAAATATTAGTTTTTTATTATTTTCATTAGTTAATATCATCTGCATGAAGATATCCGTTGAAAATGATCTGCTACTTATGATACTTAATTGGTTTTCTGTTGATTTGATTAAGGTAAGAGGAGTTTGAATCTGGTGTTGCTGTTATTTTACAATTGAATTTTTAAGTCTTACTTTCGGGAGGCTTTAAAAAGTTAAATGCGGTAAAGTTGGCCATTTATAATTGTGCAACTCATTGGAATTAATACTTCTAAATTAAAAAAATTAGGAATTTTTAAAATAAATTTTTTTTTTAATTATTTCTGGACTTTTTTTTTTTAATGAACAAAAAGCCAATGCTTTGGATTCTTCTCTCCAACACCATGCTAGTCAGTGCTAACAATTTCTTATTCACAAGTCTATGGTAGATGGCGATATTGGGTCCACCAGAGGTGTAGATGTGAAGAGTTGAGCCTGGGCTACTCTCGACTTAAGCTTGACTTTAATTACTTAATGGAGCTTTAGCTTGAGCTTAATTTTATAAGTTTGAGTCTGTTTATGAGCCTGCTCATTTATTAATGAGAAATTGATTTTGATTCAAACAATTGCTCTAATAAAATGAACTCAAGAATGAACACTTAACGAGCACAATAATATGAAATGACATCATATAAATAATAAAATATAACTTTTAAATATTTTTAATAATTCATATTTACACTTTTGAATTATGATATAATATTAGGGCATTTTATATTAATAATTTTTAAACAGCGGACTCACTGGCTAAAGGGTTGAGTAGCAGGCTTGAATTTGTTTCGTTAAGTCTTTAGCTCGTGTGTTACTGAGTCGNCAAACCAGTCAAATCGAATTTTAAGCCTTGTTTGATTGGTTGTTATATATATATATATATATATATATATATATATCATATTGAATTGATAAAAATAAGTTATAACTTAAAATCTAAAGAAAAGAACGTGCATCAATGAAAAGCCTAAGAAAATACTCATAGGTAGCTTACATGAAATCATGATTAATAAATACTTAACAATACAATCAAGCTGCACATAATTTTAAGCGTTTCAACATTTGTTTTATTCTATAACTAAACTAATGTTTTTTTGGGAATCGTCAAGGGCTCTCTCTCTAACTTGTTTGCACGTATTTTGATATGCTTCAATGCTTCATCAACAACACGACCATGTTGGTCTTTAGAGGCACAAACTAACAAATATAATTTATTTTCGTAATCATGAAACCACGTACAAAAAATAAATTGATTGTAAAATTACTAATTCATAGTTTTAAAATTATTGGATGGTGAGAGTTTACATTTTTGAATAACATGATACACGCCTAGCCATGACATTAAATAAGAATATTTAGTTAATTAGTTGTATCTTAAAAAATCAGAAATGCAAAGGAAAAAAAACAAAAAAAAAAAACAAAAGCTGAATAATATGCTATCAAAATTCAATGGTACAATCATATAAAAGCTCGGGGCCCTTCAAATCACAAACAGAAACTCCATCCAAAGACAAGAAAGCATCAAAAGAGCTTCCCAGAATCAAGTTGCAACATCATGGTTTCTAAGAAATAAACATGGCCAACCGAATTCTAAGAAGAAAACATTAAAAGTAAATATTTTCTTATTAATTATCATAGTACCACTGTATCAGATAAAAAAAATTGAAATTTGAAAGACACAAAGAACAAAATAGAAAGTACAAACCAATGCCTGTAAAGACAACAAATAAAACCATAAGACAGAGAGTATATGTTCTTCATCCNTTCTTATCTTCATAGTTTTGGTTGAGTGATAAGGTGGGTTAATCTTTACTCATCAATCAAAACTCTATTCTTTGAGTTAGTATTAAAGAGTAATGCTTGTTGATTTTTTGATAAACTGTGAGTGTTTTTTGTGGTGGCTGTAGCTTTTTAAAAAGATAGTTGTAAAATTATGGTGAAGGAAATAACTTCTTAGCAAGCTGTGGTGGGGATTATAAATATATTTTTTTTCCAAAAAATCAGACAATGTCTTTCTTACAAGCCAACACACTTTAACAAGTCATGTTTAAAAAATCACTATTCACACAAAAATTTCTTGAAAGTAGCAAGAAAGCGGTTCCCTAAATAGAACTATGGTGATGGTGCGAAACACATCATAGGCAGAAAGCTGTCCCAAACATATTCTTAGTTTTGCTTCTTTTAAAGATTTGCTTTGTATATGATGTAGTTTGTGGCATTGTATCATTTGGATACATGTAATTCTAGGTAGCATTTGCGGGAT
The DNA here is from genome assembly GCA_002079205.1 of Phalaenopsis hybrid cultivar. Taxonomy (NCBI): domain Eukaryota; kingdom Viridiplantae; phylum Streptophyta; class Magnoliopsida; order Asparagales; family Orchidaceae; genus Phalaenopsis; species Phalaenopsis hybrid cultivar. The sequence continues at coordinate 32,538 of JXCR01110599.1, read as the reverse complement.
AAGTTGTTTTATAGTTAAAAATATAATGTCGACATATTAAGGTTATTTCCAATGATTTATATTTATAATAAACGCCTATCATATTTATTGTTATAATATATTTTTATTATTTATGATATTCTCCTTTACTGTAGTTCAATTTTTTTTTTCCTCTTGCCTTTATATAGACTTGCTTGTTCTTGTACCGTAATTCATTTATAGTTTTTTTTATGATTTCTAATAAGATGCTATCTTCTAAAGAAAACAGCACATAANAGTCTTTAGCTCGTGTGTTACTGAGTCGAGTCTTGGCTATCTGAAGCTTGACTTCTTTGTTCATGAGTTAAGATGAGTTGGAACTGACTCAAGTTTGGTTGTTAGCTCATTAGATCAGAGCAAGTGAATTTAGAAGTCAGAGTTGGCTCAAGCTTGGCTTTTTAGCTCATTGAGCTTAGCTTATGAGCAATTTATTGAGCCAGACTCTAGCTAGCTCGTAAGCCTTCTTAGCTCAGGTACATCCCTAGCGTCTATACTAATAATGGTGGATACTAGAGAGCATCACGTGCTTTGGACTGATGGACTTTCTTATGATGATTCAAGGTTTGCTCCGCATAAAGCAAATTAATCATGCCTAGGTTTGCTCGTTGACTATATAATGCTCAATTCTCTCAAGCTAGGCAGAATTAATGCAATTTGACAATCTGATTTTTTTTATTAATCTAATTAATTTTAGTTCTTTTTCTTATTTCTATTTTAAATTGGACACATTTTTTAGGATTACATTTGGAGAACGAGCTGTTTTATATTCTGTACTTTGGTTTTTTGCCCAACTTTTAGTTCTTTATGTTCATTTTGACTTGGTCTTCAATGATTCACAATTGTTTCTCCATTTTGCCGCATTGGTTCCCTGTTGTTGGTTCGTACATGGGAGTTCAGTATTTTGTGATTTGTGGCGGGCCTTGTTGAACTTCAATTGGATTGTAATTTCACTGTGGTTTGATTTAGCTTTGATTTTTAATTTCCTTGTGCTTGATTTTGTTCATAGTTTTTATTTTTTATTTTTGTTTTGTTTTGTTTTCTTTTGAGGATTGCTTGTAGTGAGTTCTTTGAAGAGTGCCAGATGTTCTTCCTTTGCCCGTCTTTAAGTGGGTCAAGTGCTGTGTTTTGGACTCTGAATTTGTATTTCAAAGTTTCAGAATATATTTTTATTCTATTACGTGTTCTTTATTGTTATGGTTGGTGGTAATCGAGATTATATTAAAGGAAGTCGTCTGACAATGTTGCTTTTGTGTTAATTATTAATGGTTTGCTGTTTCCCTTTGTTGTCTTATTTCTGTTCGTCTCTGTTCTCATCATCTCAGACTGCAAGTTGTTCATGGAGACTGTCGAAAATCAAGCCGAAGCCTTAGGAAAGAAAGACGAAAAAGATAGCGAAGATGTCACCGATGCCGCTGGCGAACTCGAGAAACTCAGCGTCAGCAAAAACAAAGGTGAGGAGAAGACCAAAGATGAAGCATCTGCCACAGTTGATGTCAAGAAGTCATCGTCCGCCGAAACAGAGGCTGCGTAACCCAAAGCTTCTGCTGATGCTCGAGATTATACAGTTGCAGACTGTCTTGTTTTGTCAAGTCTACATTTGTTCAGCTACCTCTGATTGAGTTCCGGGCTTGTGTCTTGATATGGGAGTGGGATGGATCTGAGTCTCAGTGTCGGTTGGTGAAGTTTGTTACCTATTTGGATTGGTTGTTTTTTTCTTTTTTTGTTTAATTTCCTTAAAATAATTTTATAGATGCTGTGATGTCTGGTCGTGTGAAATGTTTGTAGAAGAGCATAGGAGATGCATTTCTGTTGTGATCGAGGTGGTTTTGAAACTTTTCATATATATGCTTTGCCCGTCATGGTTTTTCATTATTTTTCAGCCTCGTAATCGTGATGATTTGATTGAAGTATGTGCGACTATCTACTGTGTTTTTGTCAGATTAAGATTGTTTGGATTTAAAGTTAATTTGCATTTTAAGGGAGTGTGGCTACAAGTGGGATTCAAATTAATTAAGATTTGATAAAATTTGAATTTCTTAGATGTGAATTTTATTTGATTTGAAATAATATTTGGTTCAATTAAAATTAAATTCAATAGGTTTGGCATGAATATATTTGGAATATTTTTTTTTTCTTAAATTAAATTCATCAATTAATAAGTGGATTTAATAAATGAAACAAGTAAAAATTGAATTTAACATAATGGTGAATTATTAAATTTATTTATGACGTTTGGTGCTTATATGTTAAATTTATATGTGCTTATATGTTAAATTTATATTTAAATCTCATTAAACAATATCCTACCAAAAATGAGTTTGAACATGTTTTATGCTTAATTGAGGCGTGGGCAGTGATGTGCTTGCAACGGCTTTGTTTTCTGGACGGTTAACTTGTTTGACTTTGGGAGCTGGGTAATAAGATGCCTAAATCCTGAGAGTCTTAATTTGAGCTAGTACTAACTACTAACCCTGTCAAAATTAGGTTTTAAAAAAAGACATTTGCATATATTACACAAGGCTTGTGTATTTACATATCTAACAACTAAATTTGGCTTGTTTTATTTATCACCTAAAATTTTCATCACATTAAAACTATGATCATTTTAACTTTTAACGCTATCGGATGACTCTCGGCGATAAAAATACTTGAGATTTTCAATTTATATATTGTGTAACTTTTGAAATGATAAAATTATAGTCATAATTCTTAAAGTTAGGGGTGTGCATTCTGTCGGTTCACATGGATTGGTTTGAATCGGAATATAGAAATCAATCAACTGAACAAATATATCTTCATTACANCCTTAAGGTTCTGAGTGAGGTCAAGAGTTTTCTCTTCTTGATTCAGAAATTGTCCGTTAGGGTCAACCATCACAGCAAAATTAGCAGCTCAGGACTACATAGAAGAAAAGAAAGAGATTGTAGGAGGCAACAAGAAAAAAATGATAAAGAACTCTCATTTGCAGGAAAAAATGAGCTTAAGATGGAATGCTCTGACTCAAGAGGATCTTATTTAAATTATTATATAGATTATAATGTTGGATGGGAAGATCAAAACATTAGGTGTCCACAAGCAAAGTTGGCTTGTCAAGCAATTGCCTAATGATCAAGATCAAGATGTATTTGGATTAATAAATGACCAAAATGCGGGTGCTATTTGAAATTTTGAATTTGTTCAGGATAAATTTGAATTTTCATTTTTCTTAATGGAATTAGTTTAGGAAGCAGAAGTTGTCTGTACATATTGATTAGTTTAAGAAAAGTTAATTTTTTTCTTTGCCCCCTTTAAATATATTATCTAGTTGATAGAATGTAATTCCAATTCTTCTAAAAGGATTTCCTTACTCCCACTTTTTGCTAATATGTTATAGCAATTATGTGGGTACTATAGCAACTACAAAAACTATAAGGAACCATAGGCTCCTACAACTTGAAAACTCAAATCTTTCTATTGCAGACTCTAAGCATTATGTTAAATGGATCTTGCTGGATCACCTTTTTCTAAAAATATCTCAACAATTTCAAAATCTTTTATGCATTCAATTCAAGACCACTGAGTATAAATTCTTAAAAGTCTATTAAATGATGTTATATTTGCATTGATTTGTTGTTGTCTTATTATTCAATGGCTGACAATGATGAATTGTTTATCTCATGCTTTATTCTAATTGTATCTATATTCTAATATTCTCACTTATTAAAATATTAAAAAATAATATAACAACATTCTAAGTAATAAGTAATAAACTGTGCAAAGCTAGAAAAAATGCTTTAATACCCAACATCAAATTATGAAATAAGATATGTTATGTAGAAAGTAAACTATCAAAGTATGCTAAGATATCAAAATAAAATATTAAACATGAAAGCATAACAATAAAAAATTAATTCAACATAAATCTTTCTCTTTAAAGACCGATAGGATGGACAATTTAAGTTATAACCAAAGTGATTGTTGTGTTTTGCATGTAATGATATGCATTGAATCCATTTGGTTAGTATTGTTTGTTATTGGGAAAGGGTTTAGATTAGTGTTTATAAGTGAATTAAGCTACAATTCATCATAAATATTATCCAAAGTTTCTTTTAGATATTTGAATGTTAACAAATTTTATGATTTTTCCATTACAACACTGTTTCATGAAGATTAAGATAAAAAATGAATTTATTTTTTTTTAATTTTTCATCAATATTATCCAAGACTGCTTATCCATCTATTTATATCATATTTATGCGGTTTATCTGTTTTTATTTTTTTATATTATATCTTGGCATTATTTATAGTTTAATAAATTTCCTTAGATAAAATATTAGTTTTTTATTATTTTCATTAGTTAATATCATCTGCATGAAGATATCCGTTGAAAATGATCTGCTACTTATGATACTTATTGGTTTTCTATTGATTTGATTAAGGTAAGAGGAGTTTGAGTCTGGTGTTGCGGTTATTTTACGATTGAATTTTTAAGTCTTACTTTTGGGAGGCTTTAAAAAATTAAATGCGGTAAAGTTGGCCATTTATAATTGTGCAACTCATTGGAATTAATACTCCTAAATTAAAAAATTTAGGAATTTTTAAAATGATTTTTTTTTAATTATTTCTGGACTTTTTTTTTAATGAACAAAAAGCCAATGCTTTGGATTCTTCTCTCCAACACCATGCTAGTCAGTGCTAACAATTTCTTATTCACAAGTCTATGGTAGATGGCGATATTGGGTCCACCAGAGGTGTAGATGTGAAGAGTTGAGCCTGGGCTACTCTCGACTTAAGCTTGACTTTAATTACTTAATGGAGCTTTAGCTTGAACTTAATTTTATGAGTTTGAGTCTGTTTATGAGCCTGCTCATTTATTAATGAGAAATTGATTTTGATTCAAACAATTGCTCTAATAAAATGAACTCAAGAATGAACACTTAACGAGCACAATAATATGAAATGACATCATATAAATAATAAAATATAACTTTTAAATATTTTTAATAATTCATATTTACACTTTTGAATTATGATATAATATAAGGGAATTTTATATTAATAATTTTTAAACAGCGGACTGGCTGGCTAAAGGGTTGAGTTAGAGCAGGCTTGAATTTGTTTCGTTAAGTCTTTAGCTCATGTGTTACTGAGTCCNTTGTTTCGTTAAGTCTTTAGCTCGTGTGTTACTGAGTCGAGTCTTGGCTATCTGAAGCTTGACTTCTTTGTTCATGAGTTAAGATGAGTTGGAACTGACTCAAGTTTGGTTGTTAGCTCATTAGATCAGAGCAAGTGAATTTAGAAGTCAGAGTTGGCTCAAGCTTGGCTTTTTAGCTCATGGAGCTTAGCTTATGAGCAATTTATTGAGCCAGATTCTAGCTAGCTCGTAAGCCTTCTTAGCTCAGGTACATCGCTAGCGTCTATACTAATAATGGTGGATACTAGAGAGCATCACGTGCTTTGGAGTGATGGACTTTCTTATGATGATTCAAGGTTTGCTCCGCATAAACCAAATTAATCATGCCTAGGTTTGCTCGTTGACTATATAATGCTCAATTCTCTCAAGCTAGGCAGAATTAATGCAATTTGACAATCTGATTTTTTTTATTAATCTAATTAATTTTAGTTCGTTTTCTTATTTCTCTTTTAAATTGGACACATTTTTTAGGATTACATTTGGAGAACGAGCTGTTTTATATTATGTGCTTTGGTTTTTTGCCCAGCTTTTAGTTCTTTATGTTCATTTTGACTTGGTCTTCAATGATTCACAATAGTTTCTCCATTTTGCCGCATTGGTTCCCTGTTGTTGGTTCGTACATTGAAGTTCAGTATTTTGTGATTTGTGGCGGGCCTTGTTGAACTTCAATTGGATTGTAATTTCACTGAGGTTTGTTTTGCTGATTTAGCTTTGATTTTTAATTTCCTTGTGCTTGATTTTGTTCATAGTTTTTATTTTTTATTTTTGTTTTGTTTTCTTTTCTTTTCTTTTGAGGATTGCTTGTAGTGAGTTCTTTGAAGAGCGCCGGATGTTCCTCCTTTGCCTGCCTTTAAGTCGGTCAAGTGCTGTGTTTTGGACTCTGAATTTGTATTTCAAAGTTTCAGAATATATTTTTAGTCTATTACGTTTTCTTTATTGTTATGGTTGGTGGTAATCGAGATTATATAAAAGGAAGTCGTCTGACAATGTTGCTTTTGTGTTAATTATTAAAGGTTTGTTGTATCCCTTTGTTGTCTTATTTCTGTTCATAACAATTTTTCGTCTCTGTTCTCGTCATCTCAGACTGCAAGTTGTTCATGGAGACTGTCGAAAATCAAGCCGAAGCCTTAGGAAAGAAAGACGAAAAAGATAGCAAAGATGTCACCGATGCCGCTGGCGAACTCGAGAAACTCAGCGTCAGCAAAAACAAAGGCGAGGAGAAGACCAAAGACGAAGCATCTGCCACAGTTGATGTCAAGAAGTCATCGTCCGCCGAAACAGAGGCTGCATAACCCAAAGCTTCTGCTGATGTATGAGATTATACAGTTGCAGACTGTCTTGTTTTGTCAAGTCTACATTTGTTCAGCCACCTCTGATTGAGTTCCGGGCTTGTGTCTTGATGATATGGGAGTGGGATGGATCTGAGTCTCAGTGTCGGTTGGTGAAGTTTGTTCTCTATTCGGATTGGTTGTTTTTTTTTTTTTATTTCCTTAAAATAATTTTTATAAATGCTGTGATGTCTGGTCGTGTGAAATGTTTGTAGAAGAGCATAGGAGATGCATTTCTGTTGTGATCGAGGTGGTTTTTGAAACTTTTCATATATATGCTTTGCCCGTCATGGTTTTTCATTATTTTTCAGCCTCGTAATCGTGATGATTTGATTGAAGTATGTGTGGCTATCTACTGTTTTTACAGATTAAGATTGTTTGGATTTAAAGTTAATTTGCGTTTTAAGGGAGTGTTTGGCTACAAGTAGGATTTAAATTAATTAAGATTTGATAAAATTTAAATTTCTCAGATGTGAATATTATTAGATTTTAAATAATATTTGGTTCAATTAAAAATTAAATTCAATAGGTTTGACATGAATATGTTTGGAATATTTTTTTTTCTCAAATTAAATTCATTAATTAATAAGTGGATTTAATAAATGAAATAAGTAAAAATTGAATTTAATATTATGGTGAATTATTAAATTTAATTATGGCGTTTGGTGCTTATATGTTAAATTTATATTTAAATCTCATTAAACAGTATGCTACTAATAATGAGTTTGAACTTGTTTTATGCTTTAATTGAGGCGGGGGCGGTGATTTGCTTGCAACGGCTTTGTTTTCTGGACGGTTAACTTGTTTGACTTTGGGAGTTGGGTAATAAGATGCCTTAATACCAAGAGTCTGAATTTGAGCTAGTACTAACTACTAACCCTGTAAAAATTGAAAAAATATTACATCAGTACTACGCACGTAGAGAAACGTGCGTACCCAATAAAATCACGCCACGTATCCCGCGCGACGCAGAAACTGTCC
>JXCR01110599.1:0-24443 GCA_002079205.1 Phalaenopsis hybrid cultivar | reverse complement strand
CAATAACACATGAATAACACACAATAACACATGAATAACACGGGGGGGGAATATTCCCCGTGTTACTCCGCCGTTTTTTTTTCTGCGTCGCGCGGGATACGTGGCGTGATTTTATTGGGTACGCACGTTCCTCTATGTGCGTAGTACTGATGTAATATTTTTTCGTAAAAATTAAGTTTTAAAAATAGACATTTACACATATCACCCAAGGCTTGTGTATTTACATGTCTAACAACTAAATTTGGCTTTTTTTATTTATCACCTAAAATTTTCATCACATTAAAACTATGATCATTTTAACTTTCAACGCTATCAGATGACTCTCGGTGATAAAAATACTTGAGATTTTCAATTTATATACTGTGTAACTTTTGAAATGATAAAAATATAGTCATAACTTTTAAAGCTAGGGATGAGCATTCAGTTGGTTCACATGGATTGGTTTGAATCTGAATATAGAAATCAATCGGAATATAGAAATCAATCAACTGAATAAATATATCTTCGTTACAATCAAACTTTGCACGTTTTTTGATATGCTTCAATGCTTCATCAACAACACGACCATGTTGGTCTTTAGAGGCACAAACTAACAAATATAATTTATTTTCATAATCATGAAACCACCTACAAAAAATAAATTTATTGTAAAATTAATAATTCATAGTTTTAAAATTATTGGATGGTGAGAGTTTACATTTTTGAATAACATGATACACGCCTAGCCATGATATTAAATAAGAATATTTAGTTAATTAGTTGTATCTTAAAAAATCAAAAATGCATAGGAGAAAAAAAACAAAAGCTGAATAACATGCTATCAAAATTTAATGGTATAATCATATAAAAGCTCGGGGCCCTTCAAATCACAAACAGAAACTCCATCCAAAGACATCAAAGCATGAGAAGAACTTCCCAGAATCAAGTTGCAACATCCTGGTTTCTAAGAAATAAACATGGCCAAATTGAATTCTAAGAAGAAAATCTGTTTGATAACTTATTAATTATCATAGTATCACTGTATCAGATAATAGACAATTGAAATTTGAAAGACACAGAATAATAGAAAGTATAAACCAATGCCTGCAAAGACAACAAATAAAACCATAAGACAGAGATTATTTGTTCTTCATCTAACTTTCCAATTATATTTACTTATCAAATAACATAATGAGAAAAGAGTTATAGAAATCAGAGAGCATATCAAGGAAACCAGATAAAGTAAACAAGAATGAGAATAAAAAAGAAACAAAATGAATGGTTGAGCTTCATGGGATAATGAGCATCTTCATAACTTGCCTAAAAACCTGTTTGAAAAAACCTGCTCCAAAAAGTTGCATATAAACCAAAAAAGAGTCAACCAATATATTAGTACCTCACCATAATGAAATATGTTCATTAGTGTAAGTATTCAACCAACAAATGTAGCCAAAATTGACAATCTCACCAAAATGCATCAGCCAAAACAACACACTATATAAGCATGTTTGCGCCTAAACAGACCAAAGATTTGGCATAAATAGAGAACAAAAAACATACTTTATCGTCCTTTTGATAAATATTATAGGTTTTACTTTTAGAAACCTTGGATTCATGTTCACAGCAATAATTTTTTGGGAAATAAAAACCAAAAAACTATAAAGAATGAAGATAGAATTATTAATGAGTTACTTGATAACATAAAGTTGAAAAATATTTACTATCTATTTTGCTAGTCGCATAAAAATCTGTTATAATGATTTTAATTCATCATATATCTTAAGCATTCCTCCTACTAAAGTAATATTGCATTATTAAGAGAGTGTTTCTATTGCTTAAGTAATGTAGTGATGCAGATTAGAAATGCTTTTCAGAATGACATTCTGTGTAATAATGAAGCCAATTGAAGAAAAATACTATTGTATTTTTATATAATTGATGGTCGCTTTATATAACAATTAATTGAATGCATTAATGTTAATTATTAGTTGCAACTCTAGTAGAAACTCTTAAAGAAATTTACTATGGTTATTTATGTCATCAAAATTGGAGTGGCAAGCTCGTATCTAGCACATGAATGCAAGGTCTATGCATATGCTTAGTTCAACGTAGATTATTCCAAGATCATTTACCCAATGACATAATATTCATTGTTGTCAAAACTTTAAACATTTACCCATTCATTCATAGATAAGCAATACAACCAAAATTGTACATCAAAGAACCAATAGCATTAGCAAAAAAAAAAAACACACTATATAAGCTTATTTGAACCTAAATAAAGACCCATTATTTAGTCTAAATAGAGAACAAAAAGATTCCACAAGACAATAAAGTTTTCCAGCCTCCTAATTACAACGCAAAATGAACACCAATGAACAGAGATAAAAATATTCCCTATAAAATTTTCCAGTTTTCTAAGCACTTGGCACCTCTAAATGCCAACCAACTAATAAAAAAAATTATTTATCAAATATAAGTTCGAATATAAAAAACACAAATTTATGCTTCGAGCCTCTCAAATATAAACCCTAAAACAATCAATATTCAACTAAAGTTCTGATTCTGTTGCAATATTTGATAAATCTATAATAGATAATAAAGAAGTAGAGTTAGTATTAATTTATAAATAAAAAATGATAAAAAAAAACCTCAACAAATATGTTACTTACATAAAATTTATCCATATCAAGAATATTCTCCTCAACATTGACAAACTCACTTGTCCATTTTGCCCTCATCCAATCTTAAGTGCAAACTAGAGCTTGTACAATTTTTGGAGATAATGAACTCCTAAAAGCATCAAGAACAAGACCACTTGTGCTAAATTTAGACTCAGATGCTACTGTAGATATTGTAGCTGTTAGGACATCTTTAACCATCTAAGAGAGAATTGGAAATCTTGGTACATTAAACTTCCACCATGCCAAAATACAGAAACCATTTTGCATAATTTCAAAAATTTTAGTTAAATATTTTTCTTAATCTGTTTTGCTATCAAGATTTTCCCTCCCACAATTATGTCACCTAAACTTTTCAATCATCATTTATTTTCTCCCTCTATCTTTTAAATCTCTATGTTCAACTGCTAGACTTTATTCTCATTATTGTTCTCATCTTAACTTCCTTCATCTTATAGTCATAAAACATATCATAATAAGATGAGCTTATTAATTGTGCCAAGACAAACAATCACATTAGGACCTTCATACATTTCCATGACTGAAAAATTAATGTATCTTAACTTAAGTTGATGATAAAGAATAACTGCAGTATATAATCAAATTCATCTTATCAATAAAACCTTAATTTTTATCAAATTTTTATTTCATCTTATTAGCCATGTTTCTAATTTTAAGGTCTATTTCCACTTCTCATTTTTGAAGCATGAAAGAAACTTTAGCAATTTCATGAAAAAATGTGTTTGATTTGACATACAATGAGCTCGATTTACATAAAGTTAGTTCATAGAACTTCTCTAAGAAACATACTAGCCTTTTTGTGTTCTCTCATTCAACGTCACTTTAAAATATGCTATAATGATTTTAATTCATCATAGATCTTAAGCATTTCTACTGCTAAAATTTGTTGTACCATTAATTTTTGTATAACTATGATAAACCTTTTTATGATAATTACACTTACTAATCTTCCCTCCATCCTTAGTTCTGAATTTGGTAAAAGGATCCCAAACATTAGATCTTGTCCTTATCAAATTTTTTTTTCTATTTTTCATTAATTAATTTTATATCGGATGCATTAACATCTCCAATAAAATTAACTTTTTGATAGAGTCAATAGGCACTTGTCATTGAGAATAATCCAAACCATTTGTACTCTCTCCACAATACAACATTTGACAGAATTATAACAAAAAAGTGAGATTACAGCATTTGCAAAAAGAAATTCAGAATTTCCATCAAATATATTGTTTAAAATCAAGACTTAAAAATGTTAAAAATAAAATGTACCTGCATATGCATGAAATGAGGGGGTAATTGTATAATATGTACTTTATTTTGTAGCAAAGTGGAGCATAAGATATCTACTTGCAAAACTTCATAATAAAAATATTCAAATTGCACTCAAGAACCCTAAAGTGTAAAAACAAAATCACCAAAACTACTAAAGTTTATATTGGACAAGTTGACTTCATAATGAAAATATCTTGTTTGCACTCAAGAATTGTTTTATTATATATGAATAATATATAAGAAGTCACTAAAGAGATAAAATTAATCACATAACTTCCCAGATTTAGACAAGTCTGCTTGCATATCTATAATATCAGTTTTCAATAACCAAACGAGGCTGAGAATAATGAATGGAATTGAAGGAAGTTTTCTCAAACTCAAAGCCTTTAATCTTTAAGGTTTCAACAAAAAACACAATAAACGAAGAAAAAGGAAATAGAATTCCAATACATAGAAAAAGAAACCCATAACTATATTCAATATGATCTTTATCACCATAAGTTAGCACAAAAATTGCAAAAAAGCTCGGCTTGCATAACTTCATATTTAATAATATGATCTTTAATATGATCTTTACTACCATCAATTAGCAAAATGGAGAGTAAGATATCTGTCTTCATAACTTCATAATGAAAATATCCAGTTTGCACTCAAGAACCCTGAACTGTAAAAACAGAATCATCCAAACTACTAAATAAAATGAAGTAAACCAGTAGTAGTAACAATAAAGCCCACGAGTTCTGAAAGAAAAAAAAATATAACTCAAAACTATATTAATATCTCATTCCCTATATGTGATGAAAATCTGATGGCCGCATAAAACTCAACAAATACTAACAACTCCTCCCACCACCCACTCCCACCAAACTTTAAAATAGCATAAACAACTCAAAAACTATCTCTACATACAATGAAAAATGCGTAGCATGAAAGCTACATAGCCTGATAGTCAAATAGAATAATCACCACATTTGAAGCCATCAATATCTTCAAGTCACTTCTCAGTTAGGATTAAGAAATGCATACATTTGTTCTAGAAGATGATGCTGTTGTAGAAGATGTTAGAGTAATGAAAATCAATATTACAACTAGAAGGCGAAAGGACAAATAGGTGAGATTTGTGGGAACCAAGATGTTCGAGAGAACGAAGGCTCTTCAAACTCTTCTCGCTTCCCCATTTTCACTTTCGATGAAACCTTTGGTCAAGCCTTACCTCGTTTAACCTCTACTCCAACACCAAACATGAAAGACCTACAAATCAAGATAAGTGAGGGATTAGGCATGAGGCGAGCCAACGACAGACTAATGGCAGCTGCTGGCATGCAACAGAGTGATGACCAATGGACGAATTGGGCGGGTGACATATGTCTGCATGAGGTAGGGAATGAAACTCTTAAGTTAAAATGATCTCTTAGTTCACCACTTCCGCGGTTCCGCCTAATATAGGATCAATTTTTCAGTTGGTTTGGTCGCTAGTTTTAAAAACCCGAGTCATAACCCATAAACCAAATAATACTTACAAAAAAAATCATAATCTGAATCGTTAATTTATAGACAAACCAAATCAATAAAACAGTTTGGTTTTTTTGGATTTAACCAAACAGGGCACTCCCCTACTTAAGCTTAATTTGGGATATTTTTATTATTTATTATTTTATTTTATTTATGTTTTGATTTCAAATAAAATATATTTAGTAGTGGTATTCAGAGTATTTTTTTTTTTTTAAAAAGGTGATTTAAAAAGATTAAAGAGACTTAAAATACAACAAATAAATATATTTTTAAAAGCAAGAACAACAATAAAAAACAAGCAAAATAAAAATAAATACAATACCTAACAAGTCCTTAATATATTAAATGTGTCTGAAAATTTTCATATTCACTCTTACATTTAATCTCATGAAAGATATTAGTATTATAACAACCATATCCAAAATTTTTCTTTCTTTACAAGGTGTTTTGAAATCAAAACAACTTGGTGAAATCTCAATTATCTCTATCCATCAATTTGGCATCTGTATAAGAAATGACTAGCTCTTCTTTTATGCGCATGATATTTCAAATATATGCAGTGAGTTAATAAAATTGATTGGAGCTTATAAGACAAAGATTTATCCTTTTAATGATATTTATTTTGTAATTTTTTTATGTTTGTTTTAATGCACGATGAATATTTAGTTATTGTTATAAGAAAATTATTCATTCATATTTAAACTTTTCAATTTTTACAATTTATGGCAGTTATGTTTTGACGAACGATTTTTTTTCTATTAACATCTTCAACCCCCACGTTTAGAGAAAAATATTACATCAGGACTCTTGACGTAGAGCTACGTTCGGATTGAAATATTCGGTTGTGTTACGAGAATATTCTATCTGCGTTATTTTGTAAAAATGATGTGTTATTCGAGTATTATATAGTGTTATTCTATTATTTTGCGGTGTTATTGAAATATTCCATCGCGTTACTTGACTTGGAGCTGAAGTGTTATTGGAATATTCCCTCGCATTACTTGATTTGAGGTTGTGTTATTCCAATAACATAGTGGAAATTGAAATAACACGGGGAATATGCCGAATAACATAGCCCCAAATCAAGTAACATTATGAAATATTCCAATAACACCCAAAATAATCGAATAACACATCATTTTTACAAATAAGACAAATGGAATATTCTTGTAACACGGCCGAATATTCCAATCCGAACGTAGCTCTACGTTAGAAGTCTTGATGGAATTTTTTCCCACGTTCAGGATGTCCAATACCGCCTCAGCTTTAAAATTCATTTCCTCTTTTTAAAAAAAGAAAATTACTATTAAGAATATTAAAAAGAAAATTATGGGACATCTTATGCTCTAAAACGCTAAAATCATTTGCATAAAATGAAATAACTTTGCAGCTACTAGAGATATGATAAATAATATTTCATCTCACATTTGTTTTTTTTAATTAACTATAATCAATATAACAATGCGAAGATTATCTTCAAGAGAAGCTTCAAATTTCTCAAATGCACCCGTAAGCAAGATTTTAAATACTATCTTTTTTAATTCATTATTATTTTGCCAATTAAACCATGTTTTTCTCTAACTCCATAATTTTTAATGCCTTTTTTTTTAATTAAGAAAATAACATTTCAAAAGCTTTACACTAAATAATTACATACATACCATGAATTTGATATTTGAGTGAGAATATGAAAAAATGAATGAAAGAGAGCCGTTGATTTGTAAATTGCAAGTTTCGGGCGGTTTGTATGTAATTACCAATAAACCATGGTCTCCAGATGATGCACTTATTGTATTGTAAACCTCCAGCTAAAGTATCCAAGGCCACTTTTGTTATTCTGGAAGATTTACATGCATACCACTTAAATTCTATGTATTTACACATCTAAAACCTAAAGTTCAATTTTTACATAGGTACGATATTACCTATGCATTAAAGATTGTATTTCAAATTTAATCTTGTCTCAACTATTTGTTATTAATGCTGTAACTAATCCTGAATTAAGTCCACTGAAAAATTTTTATATGCGGTTTGACANTAAATTTTAAACGAACCAAACACGAACACAAGCTCTGTTCGTTCGTGTTCGGTTCGTTTACACCCCTATTTCCAATAAGAGCATCAACCCCTTATTATTTTTGTTATTCTTACTTTATAACGCCACTTGAAGATGTATTATTCTCTTGTACAAAAAAAAAAGGGCAGCACAAACCTTTTCAAATAACATGGTTATACCTAGTTAAACAAAAATCTGATGTTACTATTATACTCCCCATATTCAATCATGATAAAGAGCTAATTCAACTCTAACATTAATTTTTTTCTTTAGATTAATAATGCTAGTGATTTTTTAATAACATATTATTGTCATTCTTTCCCGCCCTAACACTCCCCAACAAAATGGAGTGATAGGAAAAAAAAATGAGCTGAACACGAACAACCCTTTGTTCGATCGTTTTCAACTTCTTTTAGCTTAACAACAATAACAAACCTTTATCACACTAAGTGGGGTCAGCTACATGAATCTTTTTTCTCCATTGTCTTATTGAGTGTCATATTTTCATTTAATTTTAATAAATTAAAATTATTTTTTATGCAACATGTCCAAGTCTTTTTAGTTCTACAAGTACCTTTCTTAACATAAGTCAAATTTAAAACTTCTAATCTCCTAACTGGATCATGAGATAGTCGACATCTAATGTGACCAAGCCAACTAAGAAAACTCTCTCTAATCTTGTCTGCCACTGGAGCTACACTAACCCTTTCATTGTTATATTCATTTGGCATTCTCTCTAAGTGTAAAGTCACTCATCCACCTAAGCATTCCCATCTCAACAACACTTAATTTTTTTTGCTTCTCTTTTGTAGACCAACATTCATCGCCATAAAACATTTCAAGTCCCACTGACATCTTATTAAATTTTCCTTTCTGTCTAAGCGGTACATTTCTATCATATAATAGGCCAAATGCATTCCTCCATTTCAGCCATCTAACTTGAAGTCTACTGATAACACCCCCATCTATATCACCATCACTTTGAACAATAGATCCAAGATATCTACAATGTTTACTCCTTTTAATGATTGATTACCATACAACTGTGTCATTAGATCTACTACTACTAAAATTGCATTCCATGTATCCAGTTTTAGATCTACTCAAATAATGCCTTTAAAGTAGACCATAGCTCAAGTTTTTCATGAATTTTTTCTCTGACCTTATCCATAAGAAGGATATCATCAACGAAAAGCATACACCAATGTATATCCTTCTGTAAATGTCTAGCAAGAGCATCCACAACTAAAGCAAAAGGACATGGACTTGAAGCCAATCCATGATGTAATCCAAATGGAATAGGAAAATACTTGGTCAATCCTCTTCTGTCCGAAAATAAATAACAACTCTAGTATACATATCCTTAATGAATTGAATATAAGTCATAAAAATCTTATCGTAAATTTTTTCTAAATTAATAAAAAATCATAAGTAGATCCTCCTTACTCTCTCTAAACTTCTCCATCAAACCTCTCAATAAATGTATAGCTTTTATAGTAGACTTGCCCGACATAAATCCAAACAAATAATGAGAAATTTTTGTATCACATCTTAACCTACGTCCAATTACGCTTTCTCATAATTTTAATGTATGACACATTATCTTACTTGCTCTATAATTTTCACACTCTTATGCATCCTCTTCATTCTTAAAAAAGGGACCAAAATACTCTTCCTCCACCATCTTTTTAGTATTTAAAATTGTATTAAAAAGTTAAACCAAGAAATTTCCAAATCTCCTAAATATTTCCATAATCCTATCTGCTCCTTTTAGCTCAAAACAAGAAAATTATATATATTATTTATCTAATAATATATTAGATACATTTATATCTAAGTTTAAATCACCATGACTCGTGTAATTCTGCATTTTTTATTGAATAAGAATAGTGCATATTCCAATCCAACACTCTACATCTACTTTTTTAATTAATTTAAACGAGCCAATTTTGAGCCAAACATGAACATAATATTTACGAGCAATTTTGAACATAATTAATTTTGAACGAGCTAAACACGAGTCAAGTCTGAGCTCGCTCAAGCTCGACTCATTTACACCTATAATTGCATGTGTTATCATACACCCATAAAAGGTTCATCACTTCAATAGATGCCACTTTTGATGAAACTCATGGCATCTTTACTCGAACTCTTTTTTAGGAGAAATTTTCAACTTGAAGATAACTTTGATGATATATATTTTTTTCCACATGCCTGAAGCCCAAAATCTGGCAAATGCAAGTCTTGCATCAACTATACCTCTTCAAGTATATACAAGAAGGAACAAACTGGATCAATATCCCCAACACGTCCATAAATCAGAATCATTACAAGGTAACAATAATACATCCACTCACATATATATTATCTTATAGTACAGCCCCTTTCAAAAATTCTCTTATAAATAGTACTGTACTATTCTAATGAAATACTGATATGGCCTCCCATCACATATCAGCCATCATAATTAATTAAGATTTACATATATACCACTGAATTCTTATGTATTTACATATCTAGCATCTAAATTTTGATTTTTACATATATGTCACCTCACTTGTGCATGAAAAGGCGTATTTCACCTGTTAATAATCAAAATTATGATATTTTTGATGTGATATGAAAGTTTTAGGTGGTATGTTAGATATGTAAACTCATAGAAGTTGCCTTGAATGTATGTAAATGACCCATTTATATATCAAGATGTCCTTATACAAATTATATCAAAATAAAGTTTTCATAAATCAACTCTTTAAATTCAAATTAAATCTATGTAATGCCCAATTTATAGAAAGTTCCCCTTTTCTCTTACCACTTTTTTTCTTCTCTCTCTTTATTTTGTTCATGCCTTTAGATCCATCGTACAATTGAATTTATTTTGAGATTCGTGCAATAGATTCTACACATAGAAGAGCAAATCTCAAATAAAATCCAAAGATTCTCAAGTCCATATTGGTACAAACTATATCATAATATCCTGACATAATTTATCCCCCTTTCTGATGCAGTTTAATAAAGTCAAATTATGCCATAGTTGCATATGTTGCGCACGAGGAAATGCTATTTTTTTGGGGGAAATTTACATACGTTCCACACAACTCTTATGTAATTACATATCTAACACCCAAAGTTTAGATTTACATGTATAACACATTGGTAACATAAACTTCTGCACTAAAAAGGTGCATTTCACTTCTAAAAAGATAGTAATAGTGCTATTTTTGATGTTATGTTAAAATTTTGAGTGATGTAAATGTAAAATACGAATGTTCAGTTGTTAGATATACGAATACAAAAGAATTGTATGTGAATGCCCCTTTTTTATAAAACAAATTTACTTGCATTGAAACTTTCTAAATTTATATGCTCCTAAACCGTCCTTCAATTTACGAGAAGGAAATGAAAAGTAAGTCCCTTGCCATAATGATTCTACTCAAGAATTAACGGCTAGGAATGATACTCAGGAAGCAAATCGCCTAAATATTTAAATACAAGTTCAATAAGACAACAGGAAAGCAACACAAGCTACAAATATATTATATTAAACAATTTTATGAATTACTCTAGTTACTTTTAATTAACAGGCTATCATATTATGCACGGAGGGTCAAAATGTTAAAAAATTAGTAGTAAGAGAGAATCTCCTTTCCATGATGTGAATGTTATTACAAGCTTGAAAACAAACAATTAAAAACATCCAACCATAGGTTTAATACTATAATTCTATCATTTATAAAGTTAAGCTATTTAATTATATGATTAAATCTCCTTTCCTTGATGTGAATGATTTCATCCATATTCAAATCATTTGGAAGGTGAACTTTACAAATCCTTTAAATTTGTTTCGAGAAAAGTGGTAAAATGGTCCCCTGATTCCTAGAATTATAAAACTACCAATTTAATCCTCATACTATTTTAGCAGTGGCTGAAATTGTCCTCAGAATAGGAATCATCTCTGAGAACTATTTCAGCTTCTATTAAAAGAATCTAGGGACTAATTTGATATTTTTATAAACTATGAGACTAAAATGACTCATAAATAATCAAGGGACTATCACGGCACTTCACTCACTACTTTTCATTTCTACTGAATGTTTTATGAGATGTAAACTTTCTTTTACACATATCTTTTCTGCTTAGCTTTTGTAATTTTATCTTTGGTTTCCAAATTTTCCTTGCTGATCATGATATCAACGTGTCTATTCCCCTACATAATATATGCTCGAGTCACCTTATTTTATTTTGAATAATCAAATGTTACTCTCACCATCACATTAACATATGTTTTTCTTACTCTGTTCAACTTAATTTTAGCATCCATCTATAAAAGTGTCATATCTGCCACGCGAAACATATTTTTAAATGACTAATTTGTTTCCTAAAACTAGATTTTATACAACATCTGATGATGGTCGTCTCTTAATATTTTCATAGCATTAAAAAATTCCAAGACGGTCACCATTTTAATTGCTTTGCTTTGATTCTAAAGATTATACTTTCATAAATATCCTTATTTTTTTATATATAACATACATGACATCTAAATTTATCATATTTATGCTACTCAATAAAGCCTTCAATTGACGAGTGGCGACCAACAACAACAAACAAAGCCTTAATCCTACCACGTGGGTTAGGCTACATGAATCCTTTATCTACATGAATCCTTTATCTACATGTGCTTGATTAATCTTAAGCAAAACCAAGCTTGGACCTTGGCATACTTTGGTATACCTATATCTAAATTATTTACTTATAAAACAAGAAAAAGTATTTTATTCTTCTCTCTCCCAGTAACATTATCTTGCTTCATTCAGTGTCAAAACAGATCCCTTGTCATTAGATATTTTCAACTCAGAATGGCTGCCTTTGGTGTTTTTGAGGATTGAAAGTGTGAACTTCGTAGAGAGAGAGAGAAAAAGAGAGAGAGAGAGAGAGGAGAAGAGAGAGAGGGGAGGAGAAACTTTGCCTTTAGAGAATACAATAATCAAGTATAAGCAACCAAACTGGCATAGGATGATCTATACAATGCAAAATTGAATGGTATACCTAGAAGTCAAAAATATCAAAATAAAGAGAAAAAAAGACAGCTAGTTCAGTGTGAGGGATTGCGCCTCAATCAAACAGGTTTTCTTGATACATATTTGCTCCATATATAGAATAATCTGTTGGCCAATCCGGTCCTCAAAAAAAAAAAAAAAAATTTTTAGGTAATCAAAGAGCCTTTTTCTATTGAATACTCAAAATAGTATAGTGAGAAGAGTGGAGAAAGAAGACAATTCAGCAGGCTTTAGTGAAATAACCAAAGGAAAAGCATAAAGTTGGCATGAAACTAGCTAGTATTACTCATGAAAGGGCTTCATAAGTTCTTAAATATTAAACAAGAAAGAAGAATAAGCAGGTCCAAAAAGAAAGCAACTATTTTTTTGTGTTTAAAAGGATGTTAGCATATAGTTCAATTGAACATAGTCAACATTTAAATCTACAAATTAATAACTCAAAAAATATCAAACAACATAAAAATTCAACTCAAGTTAACATAACACCTTTGTACATAAGAACCAAAAAGAAAGGAAAACTCGATAGCCTTGATAAACCTAAACTGTTAAAACATACAGGGTTATTTTTCTTGCTTTGCACACTAAAATCTAAACTTGTAAATGAGTCAAAATCAAACCTGAACAAAGCATTCAGTGTAACTGCAACGCCAGCTCATATCCCAGCCTTCAACCTCTCATACTCTGGATTGTCTGTTGGCAATTCATACCGGCACACAGGACAGGTGTTCCGAATCGCTAACCATGGCAGGATACAGTCACTATGGTAAAGGTGAAAACATGGCAGCTGTTTTGTTTTCTCCTCCAGTGCAAACTCATCCTTACAAATCGCACACAAGCAGGTATTGTTTGCCAAATCTTCCTCAGTTAGTATGATGGATGGGAGTGAATCGACAACAAGTTTGGCTGCCGGAGGACTTCCTCTAATTATATTATCATGGTCAAGTAGTCCGAATTGGAAATCATAATCAGAGGGGCTGAGGAAGACCTCATCTTCTAAATCATGTATGTCTTCAATGTGCTCAACAGTAGTCCCAGCGTTATTTCTGGCCATTGCATGATTATTCATTGCCAAGAGAACCTCCCAGACGATATTGCTTCCAGTGCCAATGACATCCTCTTCTTCCACTTCTCCACGCGCTTCCTCTGGCTCGAATTGAACATCGATCACCTCTCCTCTACCACTCGATGTCTCATCATCGTTAATGCCAACCATCATGCTAAGAACCCCACGATCATCAAGCCGATCGTCCACTTCCTCCCAGTCGAACTCTTCGCCGGAGTTTCTCCGTTCCTCATCAATGGGGATAAAACCCCAGCTAAGTTGCTGGCCCAGACCGTCTGGTGTCCGATCCGGGCCTGCGCTAACTNCTCATCATCGTTAATGCCAACCATCATGCTAAGAACCCCACGATCATCAAGCCGATCGTCCACTTCCTCCCACTCGAACTCTTCGCTGGAGTTTCTCCGTTCCTCATCAATAGGGATAAAACCCCAGCTAAGGTGCTGGCCCAGACCGTCTGGTGTCCGATCCGGGCCTGCGCTAACGGCATCGCAATCCGTGGCAGCGATCACGCCATCGTGTTCCGACGAATCTGAATCAGATCCAAAACCCACGAACCGGAGGCCTGGGGCCCGATCCGGCGCTACGCTAACGATATCGAGATCCGTGGAAGGGATGACGCCATCCGGTTCCGACGAATCTGAATCAGATCCAAAACCCACAAACCGGAGGCTTGGTGCCCAATCCGGGGCTACACTAACAGTATCGCGATCCGTGGAAGCAATCACGACATCGCGTTCCAACNTTCCGACGAATCTGAATCAGATCCAAAACCCACAAACCGGAGGCTTGGTGCCCAATCCGGGGCTACACTAACCGTATCGCGATCCGTGGAAGCAATCACGACATCGCGTTCCAAAAATTCTGAATCCGATCGAAAGCCCATGAACCGGAGACCTGGTGTCCGATCAGGGGCTACGCTAACGCCGTCGCAATCCGTTGCAGCGATGACGCCATCGTATTCCGACGAATCTAAATCAGATCCAGAACCCACGAACCGGATGTCTCCATCGCGTGATTCAGGGCTGCCCACAAAGAGTCCATTCCCAATCGCTTCTAACTCGCTTTCATCGGAGAAATCAAACAACCGAAAATCACGGGCATCTAGGGCTTCAGAATAGCAGTCAAAAATAGGCGACGGAGGCGTGTGGTCGGATAAATCATGGGGAAGGGGTATGTGATTGTCGCAGCAGTCAGAGGCAGTAATGGCAGATTCGNTCCCAATCGCTTCTAACTCGCTTTCATCGGAGAAATCAAACAACCGAAAATCACGGGCATCTAGGGCTTCAGGATAGCAGTCAAAAATAGGCGACGGAGGCGTGTGGTCAGATAAATCATGGGGAAGGGGTATGTGATAGTCGCAGCATTCAGAGGCAGTAATGGCGGATTCCTCGGAATCGGAGGAGGAGCTCCAGCAGCCCACAATAAAGCCGACAGTGGGATTGAGAGGGGAGGACCAATAGAGCGATTCGTCCTCCTGTTCTTCGTCTTCCTTAGCTTCTTCTTCTTCCTCCTCCTCGTCGTCGAGGAAGGGCAAAAGCTCCGCAATCTCCGCCATGGAAAAATATTGAAGATGAAATAGACGGTAGCTAAAATAAAACAAAAAGAACACTACCTGCGAATCCCGTGGGTTTGCTTATACCTTGTATCGTTGTTATCAACTTGGAAGAGTTGTGAAGAAATATAATTCTTATTGATTTAATTTCATAATTTTTTTATTTCTTTTGATCAACACATATACATAACTTATCCCCGATTGATAATAATCACATAGGATAAAATCTCGGAAAATAACGATCGCCACTATCTCCAAATCACATTNGGGATTGAGAGGGGAGGACCAATAGAGCGATTCGTCCTCCTGTTCTTCGTCTTCCTTAGCTTCTTCTTCTTCTTCCTCCTCCTCGTCGAGGAAGGGCAAAAGCTCCGCAATCTCCGCCATGGAAAAATATTGAAAGATGAACTAGACGGTAGCTAAAATAAAACAAAAATAACACTACCTGCGAATCCCGTGGGTTTGCTTATACCTTTGTATCGTTGTTATCAACTTTGAAGAGTTGTGAAGAAATATAATTCTTATTGATTTAATTTCATAAAATTTTTATTTCTTTTGATCAACACATAGACATAACTTAGCCCCAATTGATAATAATCACATAGGATAAAATCCGGGGAAATAAAGATCGCCACTATCTCCAAATCACATAGGCATGAGCCAAAACTATCTTGAAGGAACTCATGAATTTTCCATCTGTTTTATGCTTTCCTTTACCACCAAGTATTCAGTTTTGCAAGGACTTCAAAATTTAAACACTGTATTTTGATATTCATCAAGGTTAACTGAATTAGTAAACTGGAGTTTCTTTTATGGAAGCAAATATTTCACTTTCCCTGTGAGATCGATACGTGGTACTCTTGAACTGTATTACTGCTTGATATGTGCACTTGAGTTGTACGGCCGACTTACGTCCCAACAAGTTTTGGCGCGTCAAGTTTTTGGTCCTGTTGCTGAAAAAAGACATTAATAATCGTTTCTGTTGTTTGAAAAAATTTAGTTGAAAAATTGAAGATCTAATTATTATATTTTTATTTTCTTGTTTTATGTTGTATTTTTCTCTATTGCATATTTATTTTTTTTATATTCTTTGCAGGCGCTGAAAAGATTAAAAAGCTAAAAAAATTAAAAAAAACAAAAAATAAATTGTTAGTTTTATCTTTATGTTGTTTTCTATTTAATTTTGTCCATGTATTATGTTTCAACACTTTGAATTGACAAACCTTCAAGAAAATAATTTTAGAACGTTTGAAGAATATAACAACACATTGATGACAAGCCTTCACAATAGTGAACCTCCTGATATAAGAGCTAGGTTTGACCATCCATCTTTCAATACCTACAACCCTAACTAAACTACTTACCAAAACTTTAATTGGAGCATTAGTGACATTAATGTAGAAAACTAAGTTTGGAGGAGAACTCAAGCCAACAATAAGAAAGTAGAACAACTGGGGTAGGGACTACATTTGTCAAACTCAACTTAGAGAAGTCACTTCAGAACCCCAATTTAGGGAGAATAACCAATCTTTAGAATAACTGTTATTAAATTTGTGGAATTAATCCAACACCTACATGCAAAGTTGGTTGACCAACCACAACTTCAAATAGAACAATAATAACCCTAATATAGATAACTAACATTGAGAGAGGACTCAAGCCAATCCTACAGAAAGTTGGAATATCTAGGGTAGTGACTACGCTGAAGAAAGTGAGTATTTGAAGGAATTAATCATAAACATGGGGAAGGAGTTACAAAGCCAAGCTAATGCCCTTAGTTACATAGAAAATCAAGTTGGGCAATTTGCTAACATATTAAGCGATAAATCCCAAGGGATAACAAAGGTAGTAGAGGGCCATAAAGTTGAATTGGAAGAGTTGATCCCTAAAGAGCATGCTAAGTTAGATGAATTTGGTTGAATAATGAATGAGGAAGGATCTGCTCTTCTTTTCACGACACCCCATGCATTGTGAGGGAGATAATCAAGCCTATTGCACCACCCATAAAAGTGCCCCAAGAGAAGGAATTTGAAGATAGCCATAAGCAAGAGAGTAACCCAATAGAGCTAAACCCTTAACCTGAAAAACCTATGGAGAACCTAACCCAAGAATTAGTAAACCCTGATTTACCTTTTATGAACCCATTTCTTGCAACTATTGAAGAAAATAAGAATCTGCTAAAAGAGGAATTAATTAGGATAAATTTTATTTAGAAAGTACCCTTGATAATGATCATCTGAATAAACCCCCAACATACCATCAGAATGACTGTTACAGAACTGAGAAAGAAAAGTTGCATGAAAAACTAAAATTTGAGGACTTGGTAGAAAATTCAAGATCAACAAAAGAGTCAGCAATTGATTGGGGTTTGATAAATTGGAATTTGGATCTTGGAAGAATTTTTTTTTGTCAGGCTGAGGACGTTAAACCAAGCGGTATCTTGGGAGGCAACCAAAGTGTTATCTATTGTGTTGATCATGTTTTTTTTTCTTTTCTTTCTTTTTGCATTTTATTTTGTAATTTGCTTAAAATCAACTTTAAATTTTAATTTGAATTAGTGTTGAAACTTGTATCTCTATAAAGTGGCAACCCCTATATTGAGGTTCTTATTGCACAAAATTTTCTGTGTTGGCATCCATTTTTTATATGACATACACATGACATCCTTGTTAAGTGACACAACACTATAGCTGGGTTCTACAACATCATAGTTGTACCCCAAGTTGACTATGGCCAAGTCGACAATACCCTTGGTACCCTCCAGGTTGACCTTTGTTTCTGTGACATATGATTGTATCCTACTGATATGAACATTCCCGTGGTGCATATCATCGACTAAAGTACACCACACTGTGTTTGGATTTTAATTAAAATGCAGTTGAAAGACAAAGTTAATTAAACTAAATACTAAACTTTCGAAAGTAAATGTATAAAAATTAAAATTAAGATGTTGTGACGGAAAGTTCAAATTTAAGAAAGCATCCTTCCCCTTTACAATGAGTGTATGATTTGTGAAGAAATTAAATTCATTTGAAAATATATATAAAAACTGATTTATGCCAAATAGGAGCAATCCTATTCTTTATTCTCTTTCGAAAGCATAAAGAATATTGACTAATCCAGAGTATGGTCCCTAATTCCGTGGTTAGGATGGGAGGATACTGGCTGCCACTCTAGAGCTCCCACTACTCCCTCCCGTGAAGGCCAACAATCACACATCAATTTCCAATCAATTGGACCAAATTGGAGAATTTAATCTGTCACCTTAAAATCTCCAATTCTGCATCAAATAAAGTATATGTCTTTATTTATTTGCACTCAATTACATGGATGAAATACTCTCCCATGAAATCAAATGTGATTTTCTCCATGTTGTAGAAATCATAGCGCTTTCAGAACATATGTTTCTCAACACATTTTAACATTTCAATTGGCCGAATCGGAAAGTAAATGAAGATTGGAGTTCAAATCATCACAAATTATTAAGATATAAACCCATATAAAATAAAATCAATTCTTCACAAAATCACATCTCAAAGTAGGGAGAAGGATAAAGAAGACTACTCAGAATTCATGAGAAGAATATGGAAAAACACGGATTTCATATATAAAAATAACTTAACAAAACAAAAGAAATAAAAAACACAACTTATCTTACAATCCTTCCCAAGCTAACTTCTAGAAGTTCTCTCTAAGCCTTTATCTCTTTACAAACACTCTCAATTCTCTCTTAGAAGTGTAATGAAGAAAAAATCTCCCACCTTCCCTCTCGTCTTGCAACCCTTGAAGAAAATCTTCAAGCCCTTGACTTTCTCTCTCTCTCTAACTCCCCTTCTTCATGCCATACACCTCACTCCTCTTAAACTCCTCTTCTCCTCTTATTTTATTAAAGGCTGCCTCCCTCCAAAAAGAATTCAAATTTTCCCCCTAAATTCTATTTAAAAGTCAACTATTTTGAATTCAAAAGACTTGTCCATTGATCCAAGAGACATATCCCTTCATAAAAGAACCTTCTAAAGTGTGTAGATGCATTGACTTACTTCAAGGCATATTTAGAACAAGTGTCCCTTTGAAAATTCATGCAAAATTTGTCTCAAACCACCTTAATCCACAAAAGTTGCCCCTGACGCATCTAACGCCAAATTTGGTGCATCATGCGCTAGCTCTCTATCAAATGGCGCATCTGGCGTGAATCTGACACATCATGCATCAATTTGTTGAAGACCATGCTAATCTGGATTTCAGCGCATCTGGCTCCAATTCAGCGCATATGGCACCACTTCGAAGCATCTGGCACATCATGCGTCAGAATTCAAAACTTCACTATTTTGGCACCAAATTTTGTCATTTTTGCTACTTTTGCTTCAAATGCCTAAAATTGATATACTTGCAACAAAAATATGAAAATACCCTTCAATAAAGTGTAATATCACAAAAAATAAGCATAAAATATATACTTAAAATAACATATTATTTTGGTGTATCAAAATCCTGCAAACTTAAATGTTACTTGTTCTCAAGTGACACGTTTATTACATAAAAGCATATGACTTAGGATATATACTAACTTATAATTTCTATACTTTAATTCAATAAATAAAATATTAAAATTTAAGAAAAAAATTAATAACTTAGATTCAAATTCTAAGTCTAAGAGTACTTAGTAGTCAATTTTAAGATTTCTGAATCTCCTTTCATTTCAAGAAGAATTTCAATTTGACATATCAATGATATTTAAAATATTAATATGAAAAAGAACTTCAAGAAAAATTTACTAATAATGCTACTAATAATCTAATATAAGTTTAGAATATATAATAAAGCTTTTTTCTTAAGTTGACTCAAGCGAAGCAAATTTTTGATTAGGCATCTCCTCACTTATTTTTCTTTTCTTTCTTTTAGTATCTTTTCAATCATTTATTTTTCTTTTTCTTTTCTTTCTCTCTTTATTTTTCTTCAAGTGTGGATTACTATATCTGGATTGCCTTTAATAATTTTGAACTGCACTATCCTCTTCTTAAAGCCAAAACCCCTTACCTTTATTCACTTTATAAATTCATATTAGTTTATGATTTTCATAAAGTCTCTGTCGGCATTATTTTCATTGAGGAGTTACCCGTTGGAAGCTGTCAGTCACCGGAATCGAAATCCCGTTGTCCGTTTCNTTTATCTCTTTACAAACACTCTCAATTCTCTCTTAAAAGTGTAATGAAGAAGAAATCTCTCACCTTCCCTCTTTTGTTGCAACCTTTGAAGAAAATCTCCAAGCCCTTGACTTTCTATCTCTCTCTCTAACTCCCCTTCTTCATGCCACACACCTCACTCCTCTTAAACTCCTCTTCTCCTCTTATTTTATTAAAGGCTACCTCCCTCCAAAAAGAATTCAAAATTTACCTCTAAATTCTGTTTAAAAATAAACTCTTTTGAGTTCAAAAGACATGTCCATTGATCCAAGAGACATATCCCTTCATAAAAGAACCTTCCAAAGTGTCTAGATGCATTGAATTACTCCAAGGGGTGTTTAGAACAAGTGTCCCTTTGAAAATTTGTATAAAATTTGTCTTGAACCGCCTTAATCCACAAAAAGTCGTCCCTGGCGTATCTGACGCCAAATCTGGCGCATCATGCACTAACTCTCTATCAAATGAAGAATCTAGCGCCAATCTGGCACATCATGTGTCAATTTGCTGAAGACCATGCGAATCTGGGTTTCGGCATAACTAGCTCTAATTCAGCGCATATGGCGCCACTTCGACGCATCTGGCACATCATGCGCTAGAATTTGAAACTTCACTATTTTGGCTCCAAATTTTGTCTTTTTTGCTACTTTTGCTCAAAATGCCTAAAATTGATATACTTGCAACAAAAATATGAAAATACCCTTATTTAAAGTGTAATATCACAAAAATTAAGCATTAGATATATACTTAAAATAACATATCATTTTGGTGTATCAAAATCACGCAAACTTAAATGTTACTTGTTCTCAAGTGACACGTTTACTATATAAAAGCATATGACTTAGGATAGATAATAACTTATAACTTCTATACTTTACTTAAATAAATAAAATATTAAAATTTAAGAAAATCTTTAATAACGTAGATTCAAATTCTATGTCTAAGAGTACTTAGTAGTTAATTTTAAAATTTCTGAATCTCTTTTCATTTCAAGAAGAATTTCAATTTGTCACATCAATGATATTTAGACTGTTAATATGAAAAAGAACTTCAAGAAAACTTTACTAATAATGCTACTAATAATCTAATATAAGTTTAGAATATATAATAAAGTTTTTTCCTTAAGTTGACTCAAGTGAAGTCAATTTTTGATTAGACATCTTCTCAAGCTTCTCCTTACTTATTTCTCTTTTCTTTTCTTTTATTTTTCTTTTCTTTCTTTTAGGATCTTTTCAATCATTTATTTTACTTTTTCTTTTCTTTCTCTTTTTTTTTCCTTAAGTGTGAATTACTATATCTGGATTGCCTTTAATAGTTTTGAACTTCACTATCCTCTTCTTAAAGTCAAAACCCCATACCTTTCTTCATTTTATAAATTCATATTAGTTTATGATTTTCATAAAGTCTCTATCGGCACTATTTTGGTTGAGGAGTTGCCCGTTGGAAGCTGTCGGTCACCAGAATCAAAATCTCGTCACCCGCTTCGGAAGGACGTTTTAATATATATATATATATATATATATATATATATATCTATATATATATATACTTTAGAAAAATATGAAATCAAACTGACCCCATATTTTTTATAGTTTAAAAGAAAGAGTGCTGTACCTCAAATCCAGTATCTATCCTGAAAGATAAACACAAGACTTGAGGTTGAAGCTCGATCTAATAAACTAAGAAATATATGACATCCGTTTGGTCTGCAAAACCATTTTATTTGCCGACAATTTCCTCTATTTAATATGAAGAATTAAATATGGTTTATATTAAGCTGGGTTCAGATGAGCTTCCTATAAGGCAAGCCCCTATAGTTAATTACATCTTAAATGAGTGAAGTCACCTAAGAAAACTCTCGATAAAAAATTAGGGAATATTATCTTCAAGGAGGTCAAAGGATAGGACTTTTCAAAGATATCAGACAAAGAGGTGTGAAAAAGGATTGACTCAAATTTGGAACATTTTATTTTTGGAATTTAAAGGAGGAAGAACTAGGGGATGCATGGATCTGGAGGAGAACCTGAGTGACTTCCCAAGCTATCCTATGGTTTGGCTTCAATTTTAAGGATCAATATTTAAGTATTTCATCCTGCAAATTTTATTTGTTAGGGCTTACATTCGTGTGAAACAATCACACAATTAGCCTAGAAGATGTGAGGATTTAGGTCATGACGAACGACAATCTCGGAATCCTAAGACGAGTTAGGGCTTATATTGTACAACAGAGCTGTACAAAGGCCTAAAGATAAGGTGAGGATTTATGTTGCATAAGCTGACAACCTTGAAATTCTATGGCTTAGTTGTTTAATTCTAATGAAGGAATGGTTTAGCTGGGCAAGATAGGTTTTGCTGTTGAAGATGATCGTGCTGCCCACCATGCTAGCTCCAAGCTCCTTGTTGTGGCGAGTTTAAGTTTTCTAAGGTGTCAAGTTATGATGTCAAATCAGGTGACCCTATGGTTGAAGTTCTTTAAATGTTATGAGGGATGTTAAAGTTGATTAGAGCGACACTGGTTAGGATCCTATGGTTCCCTCATTTTGGTACCACTATTTTCTATCGGATTCATTTAGTCCAAATGAATTTACTAAACTCAACTTAATGAGTTCCATACTTTCATTTAGACCGTGGGAAGCCTAGTTAGCAATCATAGGTTACCTCCTCTGAGGGATTCCCAATCATCCGATAGAGACGTCTTAATTTAGTTATAGTTGTAGTTGTAGTTTTAGTGATGTTTGTGATTAAATTTTGAGTTGTTTTATATTTTGAATGTTGTGGCGGTGAATTTTATCTTGGTTGATTTTAATTTTTATTTTCGGTTTTGGCGTTTTCCAGCCACTGGGTCGGCCAGCAAGGCCAGGGGAGGTGCCCAAGAAGTCAGATGAGCCAGAGGGAGGCTTAATTATGATTTACCCCCAAGGGTTAGTGACGATGAGGGAGATTTTGCAAGTTGGGTCCAAAAATGGATTAAAATCCCTTAATTTAGGGATCCATTGGTCCATAGCATGCTCTGATGGGCTTTTCATGGTTTATCCTGGTCCCTAGAAGGAGTTTGGTGGCTGTGGAGTCATAAAGTTGGTGGCTTTAAGGTGGGTAGGCCAATTTTGGTGCATGGGTCCAATATGGGTCCAAATGACCAAAGCTTAGGTTTGGGTAGGCTAGCCATGATTTTGNAGACTTTCTAAAATTTTCTTGGGATTTAATGACCAATATGCTAATTTCCATGATTATTTTAAGGAAATAATATGGAAGATGGGGAAAAATATGGATCTATATATAGGGACCTCCTCTGACTTTGGAAAAATAAAAAAATGTTCCCCCTTACAGAGGCTAGAATATGTAAAAATTTCAAGCCAAGGTGATGNTATATATATATATATATATATATATATATATATATATATATATATATATAATACAAAGGTTATCGAATTTTCTATTCTGAAAATAATTTAGAGCTGACCAATATTATTCATGTGATTTCTTCTTAGGGCAAATTTGGTGCGATGACATTTTGAAAACGCACCTGACTTGTTTGGATAAATTTCGTTTTGACAGTTGATGCGTTTTGAAAATGCTGAAAACAACGTTTTCACACCGCACTTATCAGATAGGTGCGGTGACAGCTTTCTGACAACAATCTGACTTTTTCAAAAAAAAAAAAAATTATAATAGTCACCGCACAACATATTATTTTTAATCAACTTATAAACAAATTATTTTTAAACTTTCTATAATAATATATCCAGAAAGCAAACTTTCAACGAATCTTTTCATCCTAATAATAGGATTCGATGAATTTTTTACAATGCTCAACGGCCAAATGCAAGGCCAAGGTATTCAACAGAGACTCTTCTCAAAAAGCCTCCTAAAATCTTAGAAATAGATTAATCTTGACGCCATTTGAGGTGGACCAAAAAAATAGTATCGGTTTAATTTTTCCTCTCTCTCTTCAATGGTGGGGACCACTCGTCAATTTCTTAATGGGGCTCAAGCCCTGCTTTCCAATTAGGGCTGTCAAAAAAGCTCGTTGTTCGTGAACAGTTCGTGTTCGGTTCGTCAATGAG
>JXCR01110598.1:79368-130053 GCA_002079205.1 Phalaenopsis hybrid cultivar | reverse complement strand
TATATATATATATATATATAAATCTTCAATGACTACATTCAATGATAACATGCAAGCAGCTAACTTATTTGATTTGGGTTATAATGGACCTGATTTCACTTGGAAAAGGCGAAGGTTGTGGGAAAGTATCTTCAATGAGTACATTCATTGATAACATGCAAGCAGCTGACTTATTTGATTTGGGTTATAATGAACCTGATTTCACCTAGAAAAGGTGAAGGTTGTGGGAAAGATTGGACAGGTTTCTAGTTAATGATAAAAGGTTTCAACTTTCTCTACACACTATCGTTTCTCATCTCAGCTTGGCAGGCTTTGACCGTAGACCACTTTTGATCACCATTTCTGCTAATCAACAACAAGGCAAGTCTCCTTTCAGATAGCTTAATCTTTCGTCCACCCATAAATACTTTTTGAACACTGTTAAAGAAAAGTTGAGAGACTGTGATCATCCCATCCCACTAGTTAAACTTTGGGGTCTACAAAAAAAAATTTAGCAAAGCATTAAATCAATGGAATTGGAATACTTTAGGTAACATTCAGGAAGGGCTGGAACAGGCTGAGAAAGACTTAAAGGCAGTTGAAACTGCAGGTATGAATGGGCTGACAGATGTGGCCTCACTTATGGAAGCTAATAAAAACTTGCTCACTGCAGTGGCCTAGCGGGAGAAACTTTTGAAATAGATGGCTTCCTTTAGCAAATTCATAGAAGGAGATGGAAACATAAAGTTCTTTTCATGCTTCTACTACATACAAAAGAAAATGTAACACTATTCAATCTATCAATGATAACCTTGGAAACAAGATAAGAGAAGCTTTTGAAATTGTAGAAAGTGCTCTGAAATACTGCCAGCAACTTATGAATTTCTCATCCAACTCTAGAGTTTAGTTAATATAAACCTTGCTGATGTCCCAGGAGAAGAGGAGATCAAGCAAGCCCTTTCTTCCATAGACAGCTCCAAAGCTGCAGGACCATATGGCTTCACCTCAGACTTCTATAAAAAGGCTCGGGACATCATAATAGAAGATGTAGTGCCAAAAATACAAGAATTTTTTGCAGGGATATGATCTACATAAATACTTCTGTGCGGCAACCATTGTTTTTGTCCCAAAATCCAACATCAACGAACATTGACATCATTTCAGGACCATTAGCCTTACTAATGTTATATGCAAAATTATTAGTAAGATACTGGTGAAAAGGCTACAATAGCATCTGCAGTATTTATTAAGTCTCAAAAAGGCAGCTTTTGTTAAGAGAAGAAATATTGGAGATAATATTTTGCTAACACAAGAATTGCTACTTGTTCTTGAGAAACCATGTAGGGGGGCAACATGATCTGCAAACTAGATCTAAAAAAGGCTTATGACATGATCAATTCGGATTTTGTGCTTGAAAGGCTTGGGACAAGAGGTTTCTCCACTGCCTCATGTTAGATAATTAGAAGATAGATAGATGGGAATATGAACTCAGTGTTTTTTAATGGAAGTGCCCATGGATTTTTCAAAGAGTCTACAGGTCTCAAATAAGGCCTCAAATACTATAGATTTGCTCACCCAAAAAGGGTATCTAAGAGATTAGGGGACTCCAGAACTTGGGGCAACATGCTCAGGGTTTGAGAAGATGTTGAAAAGCTGTTTTTTCGGGATCTGAGAGAAAGAAATATTTAGTTATGGGTGGATAGATTGTGTCAGTGATCTTGATTCTTTAGTAAAGATGTTCAATGCGATGTATGCAATTATATGTTTAATTTTCTTATTAGTTATTATTAATTTGCAACAATGTCAAAAATTGATCCAAAGCAAAAGCTAGGTCAATTTTCCACTATGAAACAAATAAGAACATAATTATAATATATAAATATGGGATACTACGCAAGTATATGTATCATTATCAAGTAATATAAGACATTTTGATTAAGCCCCGAATATCGAACCTACAGTGAGAATAACAATATGCACTTTAGAAAACTAGAAAGTCTAGATGACAAAAATCTACTTCGCAAAATATTCTTACTTAAACTTAAGATGTTATAATAGGATTGGAAATTCTATTTTTTTTTTATTTTTTTTAATGTAAATAAAGTAAGCAACTAATTAACTTAACTAACTACTTGCAAATGAAGGCTATATAAATAAAATATCTTTTTCCTTATATTGAATCAAAATAAGTATAAAAATTTTGTTGTGGAAGTATGCTAAATGTGTTGTGCCAAATAGGAGCAATTGTATTCTTTACCCTTACTAGAGATGCTATAATGAACATTGGCTAGTTTATAGTTTGAATAGTCTTGAAAACCGGTTAGGTAGGGAAGATACCATCTCTCACTCTAGAGTTCCCTCTTCTCCCTGCACCTGGGGGCTAACATCTTGTATCAAGACCTAAAAATATAAATCAAATTGGGGGCTTTAGTCTGTCATTCTAAAGTCCTTGAATTCTAAACCCTTGAAAGGTTTATTTCCTTATTTATTTGCAGTCAACCCCATGAACTACATTCTCATTCATGAAGTCAATATGTGATTCTAACTATTTGTTGATTGAGACAATACCATCTCGGATATTACATATTCTCACAAAAGATATTAACATTTTAATTAGCAAAATCAAGAGGTAATCGAAGTGCAAGGTTTCAAATCATCACAACTTCTTCCAACATTGTAGTCTAATACTTCACACAACATCCTTTAAACACTTAATCACTTCTCATTTTAAGCAAAAAGATAAAGAAAACTACTCAGAATCCATAGAGAAAATAAAACAACACATGAGTTTAAAACTAGAAATCATGCGCACAAATAATAAATCTAGATTAAAACTAAGTATAGTCACAAAGATAAAAACTAATCTTAAATCCTCACCACTAAATGTCATGATGTTCCTTTTGATTCTCTTCCTTCACTAACAATACAAACTAACACTCAAAATAGAAAGAAAGTGGTCGGCAGCGACGGTTACTTGAATGAAAGATGGCTGTAAAATCTAATGGGTGGCTGACCTCTTCTCTTGGATAATCTACGTCTTTTCTTATAAAAATCCTAGAGGTGTCTTGGTGTCACTTCAAAAATGTGTCTCCTTTCAATGAATCTTCTAGAAGTTGCCTCCTCAAAAACCAATTGAATGAATTTTCATGTCCATAGGATATTTCCCACATTTTTTATCAAAAGTTGCTTCAAACACATATTCAAAATTCATCTAAATTCAATTAATCATCAAATAACTACTTCTGGCACTTAAGAGTGAGGTACGTGGCTCTTCTTTTTTGCTCTAGATTTGACCTTTTTTCAATCCTTATAGAATTTTTCATCCATTTGATTGTACCTGAATGAAAAACACATAAATACCTTTCAATAAAGCATAATATCTCAAAAAATAGGTATAAAAATGGGTATAAAAATACTATATATTTTAGGTGTATTAAAATCCTCCAAACTTAAGATGTTACTTATCTTCAAGTGGCCTTTAAATATTTAAAAACTAACATAAGTAGATGATGTACATGAGCTTCTTTAGGAGTTACCAAAATTTTAATGTAGAAATATAGTAGTCTAATTAAGAAAAAATATTAGTAAATGAGACCAAGTTAGAGTTTAGAAATTTTTAATTTTAAGAAATATGAAAATATGAGTTTCTATCTAATTCAGAAATATTGTAGATTCTTCAAATATAGAGTTTAGGTATTTTATCATCTCCACTTAAAAAAATTTTTAGAGCATAATTTTACTTTCTATATTATATCCTCAAACTTAAAAGTTTCTCAAGTCTCACGCTTTAAAAATATCTGATCTCGAACCATATTTTAATTAGGCACTAAACCTCAAGCTTCTCCTCCTTTTTTTAATTTTCTTTTCTTTTATTTTTCTTTTTCTTTTTCTTTTCCTTTTCTTTTTTTTTCTTTTTCTCAGGCGAGGATTACTATATCTCGACAGGCCTTTAATGATTTTGAATCCCACTCTTCCTTTTCTAAAGCAAAAAGTTGATATTTTCTTTCTCTTAAAAACACAATAATAGTTTTTGAAAATTACTTTCAATAAAAGAAATTTAAGTTTTGAAAATAAAAATCTAAATCTTTTAAATTTTTTAAAAATACAATTTTTCCTACTAAAAATAGTTGCACTATATTTAACATTTTCCATATTAAAAATTTCTAACTTTAATTTTTTCTTGGTTACTATAAATTTTGACTAAATTCTCTTACTCGTTTTTATATTCAAAATTTTACTTGCCTTATATAACTTCATATGCATGATCATTTTTCTTCAAATCAAAATCAAGTTTATTTGAAGTACAATTTGATTTGAAGTACAATTGAGAACAAATAAATTTTTATGTTCTTTAGAAAATTTTTCACACCTCCCCCAAACTTAAATTTTTAATAAATATAAAACATTTTATCATCATATAAATATTGGCAGAAATGAAAATTAGAAATAACATGCTTGCAGGAATTTTCATATCCTAAATATGCAAGTACAAAAACTAATAACTTGAGTAAAATTTAAATTGATCAAATTTTAATTTTCTTAACATATAGAGAATCAGCAGACTTCTATGCATTTGAGTATAACATAAAAGTAAACAAACACACTAACAAACGTACATGAATACAACATAAAGTAAAATAACTTGTTGTAAATTAAAAATTTTAAACATGCAGCTTTTAAGTCAAAAGTTAGCAAGATTCTAAACCTTCTTAAGATCCCAGAATTAAGATCAACACAGACTAACTAAATACATTAAACAACAAAATTAATACAATTACTACCACCTAACATAATAACTACACACAAAAATATAAATACATCACAGTTGTGTCCAACAAAACACAACATAACAAAAAATAACTGTCTCAATAATAACAACTGAAAGCACAACAAAATGTACATAATAACTGCACTATCAATAGTTCACAACAACAAACAAACTAAAAATCAAACAAAACTAAAGATTCATGCTAATCATCCTCATCCTCTGCATCCCTATTGTCACTACGCCAAACAGATGCAGCTCATATGGTGGATATCTGGGGTATTGAGGAAATGCAACATCTTGGTTACCTCTCATAAGGTTTTCCATAGCTAAGTTGAATTCACCTTCATAATCACTATGTCTCTTCATTTACCCATTCATATGCTCTGAAAAATGTTCTAAGTTTAATACATTATCCACAGTGTAGTTGACATTGTTCAAAATCATCTGTAATAACTGTGACTAAGAATCAGATCTAGAAGTCTGACCCCATGATGTAGAAGCATGTGAAGTGGAAGCTTGTGACGTCGAAGAAGCAAAACTACTAGAGAATCCACCACTCCAGCAAAAATAGAATGATGTGAATAAAATTTTACATTCACACTGGTAATGGGCTTTAGTGGCTATAAGATCTCCTCCCATATGTCAAATCTAACTCTAGGCTGCTCACATAAAGAAAAGATCAAGGATGCTAATCCCAAACCTGCAGTAGTAGCAGCAACGATTAAACTGATAATAACTCCTTGAATCAAAGCACCAATCAATAGGCTTGAACTGCTGAATACAATAGTTCATGGTTTCTCGATCTTAAGTAACTTCACTTAAATGATTTGTAGGCAGCAGACGAGCGGAAATAAAATAATGACATGCCTTTGCAGTGGTATCCAACTTTAAAGCAGAAAAATTTACTCTTCTTTCATTTATTATCTTTCATAACTCTCTTCCAGCAGTCAAATATGAAATAATCTCATCTAACTCCTCTTCAAAAGGACTATAATTTGAATAAAAACACAAAGTACTCTTGGGCAATCGATAAAATTGATTAACTACCTCATAGGAAAAAGGCAATGTTATCCTGATGCGGGGGCCGATTTAGTGAGAAATTTACAAATATTTTTTAATATTACAAAATTACACACAGCTGATATATAATAAATTTACAATATATTCTAAAAAAATACTATTATGAAAATAATTTATCTTTCAACACTCTTTTAAAAGTGTCAAATCCCCTTTAAAATAAACGTAAGTATATGTATCGCTCAAGTAATAAAGAGCTCTAATGGAGTCCTAGATATCGATCCCACAGGAAAATTGGAAAATCCTAAAAGTAAATTATGAAAATTATTTTATAATCTAAAAATACAAAAGTAAAGGTAAAATAGAGTGTGAAGTTTGAAAATTAACTACTCAAGTGAATTTTAATTAAAATGTAGATGTAAGACTTCAGAAGTTAAACTAAACTAAATACTAAACTTTCGAAAGTAAAATTATGAAAATTAAAAAAAAATTTGTTGTGACAGAAAGTTCAAATTTAAGAAAGCATCCTTCCCCTTTACAATGAGTATATGCATTGTGAAGAAATTGAAATCATTTAAAATTATATATAAAAGTTGTTTTGTGTCAAATAGGAGAAATCCTATTCTTTACCTTCTTTCGAGTGCTATAAAGAACATTAACTAATCCAGAGTTTAGTCCCTAATTCCGTGGTAAGGCTAGGAGGATACCGACTGCCACTCTAGAGCTCCCACCACTCCCTCACTTGAGGGCTAATGATACACTAAAAATATATGCATTTTTAGACCCATATTTTATACTCATTTTTCGTGATATTACACTTTAATTGAAGGTATTTTTTATGTTTTATTGCAGGTTGTTGATTTTGAGGACTTGGAGAAAAAAGGAAGCAAAAAGGATGAAATTTGGAGTCAAAATGGAGAAGTTAAAAAAATGTTCAACACCGACGGTGTCGTTTGAGAAAGAAGAAGGAATTAATTGAATGGCCTCTAGCACCGACAGCGCCAGTGTCGGTGCAGGCCCTGTTTCTAGAAGATTAGACAAATTTGGATGCTTTTTGAAGAATTTTTGGATGCGCCTATTGGAGAACCGACCAAGGCTCTATTTAGGGCTAAAATTTGATCTGAAACCCCTCTACACACCATTTCGAATTCTTCCTCTCATTTTAGTTTTCCTATTCATACACCTACTATCCACGCCATTCAACGCCATTATTTAGTTTCCGTTTTGATTGTTTTGAGTTTTTTGTGGTGAGTTTAAGTGTGAGTTTTTCTCTAAGAAGTGTTGGAGAGGAAGAGAAGTGAGAGATTTCTTCTTCCTACATTTCCTAAGATAGGCTACAAAGGATATTCTTTTAGAAAGAGTTTCAAATAAGTATTGTTTGTTTATTATTGTTGTATGAACTTTCTTTTATATATGAAATTTGTGTTTTATTATATCTTTCTCATGAATTTTGAGTCTTTTTCTTTATCTTTCTTCCTACTCTGAGATATGGTGAAATGAAGAGATAATGTGGATATGTCAATGTTAAAATTTAAAATAAATTATGATCATTTTTCAACTTTGCTCTTAATTTAGTTTTCGATCTGTCCAATTGAATTGTTAAAATATATTGCGAAACATATGATCTGGGAAATGGAGTACGAGTTCTACAATAGAGTGAGAATCACATTTAAGTTTATGAAGGAGTATTTCATTTATGGAATTAAGTGCAAATAAATAGGGAAATATGTTTTGTTGGGTGTAGAATTGGAGATTTCTAGGGTGACAGACTAAAAATCCCAAATTTGATCTTAGTGTTTAAAAAGTAAAGTGAGAGTTAGCCATCAGGGGAAGGGAAGTGGGAGCCATGGAGTGGGAGCCAGTATCCACCTAGCCTAGCCACGGATTTAGGGACTAAACCTAAGATTAGCCAATGATTTTATATAACACTAAATGAGGGTAAAGAATTAAAATTTTTTATATTTAGGACAATACATATTTGAACCATTTATCTCATCTCATTTCACCAAAAACTCAATATAGTGGGAAAGATGTTTTTTCATATTAGAAAATTTCATCCTATAAACATAGTTTAGTAGCTATTAATTTTAAACCCCGCTTTTAAATTCTGTTAGTAGTTAATAATTTAGCTTTTAAAGTATCTTAAACATTCAAAATTAGTGACAGTAATTTCGTATGATTTCTATGAATTTTCAAGTTAATTTATCATTTCAAATTTAAACCTTCCTCGTGGGATTAATATTTGGGACTTAAAAAGAAAGTCTTATATTACTTGATAACGATACATATACTTGCGTAGAATACTAACATTTACTTGCGTAGAATACCAACATTAAGTGTTGAACGTTATTATTAATAAAATACCACTTCAACTTTTTGGCACCGTTGTAAAGCGGAGTCAACATTATAAATTTTACACTACTATATTTCAGCAAATCCGCATCAAGTTTTTGACGTCGTTGTCGGGGAAGGTAACGGTAAATTAAAAAAATTTGGTAAATTAGAAAAATTTAGAGATAAAAATATACAAAATACAAAATATCAAACAAAATTATAAAATAAAAAATCCAAAAAAAATGTATCATTATATATTTAAGAGTATTTTTAAGAAATTTTTCTTTGTTTATTATATTTGTTTATGCGAAATATTAGATCTGAAGGTTTAGTACTTTACGATTCAGAATTAGAATATACTATTAGAAAAATTTGAAAGCAACAAAAAGAAATTAAAATTTTGTACAAAATGGTAAACAACTTAGATAATGGAATAAACAAAAATCAACAAAGACCTTTAAAAGATTATGTTAATCCAACAGCAGATGAACTTCACTTAACTATTCAAAATCTTGATGTTACTTCTAATTCATTTGAGCTTAAACCTGTTATTATCCAAATGGTACAAAATAACTTGTTTAGAAGAACACCTACTAAAGGTCCTAACTTATATCTTGCTAGTTTTTTTGAAATATGTACTACTTTTAAATATAACAGAGTGTCTACTGATGTTGTTAGGCTTAGACTTTTTCCTTTTTCATTAAGGGATAAAAGCCAAAGCTTGGTTAAACTCATTAGCACTTGGATGGGGAGAAATATCACAAAAAATCTTGGCTAATTTTTTTCCATCCTCAAAAACCGCTAAGATTGGAAACGATATTACATCTTTTTGTCAGTTTGAAGGGGAATTGGTATATGAAGCATGGGAAAGATTTAAGGATCTCCTTAGAAAATGTCCACGCCATGCTTTACCAGATTGGTTAATAATTCAAACTTTTTACAATGGATTAGTAGGAACACTTAGATCTATTATAGATGTTATTGCAGGTGGATCTTTAATTGTAAAATCTTTTGATGAAGCATACTCTTTAATAGAAGAAATGGCTACTACTAGTTTTCAATGGCCCTGTAAACGGGTAAATCCTTAAATATTAGCTAGTATTCATGAATCTGATGTAATGTCTATTTTAGCATCTCAAATTGTTGCTATATCGAAAAAGATTGATCAAATTGGAGTGAACTATTTTCAAATACCACCAGTATTAGAGGAAAATTCACTAGGCCAGATAATTGATACTCAATCATCTTATGAAACTTTGAATGCTATTAATAATTGAAATAACAATACTTATTCTAACTATTACAATTCTGGATGGAAAAATCACCATAATTTTAGTTGGAATAATTATATCAATTCAATGAACCTCTCAGGAAACTTAATTAATCAAGGAAATCCAAATTATCGACCTTATTATCCCCTTAGATTTAACTCTAACCCTTACCCACAAGTTAAGGAAAAGAAGTTAACGATGGAAGAAATAATGTTGAATATGGGAAATCAAATACAAAATCAAGGGGTTGCTATTATAAATATTGAAAATCAATTAGGATAAATTGTTCCTGCACTTAGTAACAGACCTTCAGGAAATCTTTCGAGTATGGTGGAAGTTAATCCCAAAAATCAAAATAAGGAACAAATTAAAACAATTCAATTATGAAGTGAAAAGGAAGTTAAAATAAGAATCCAAAGTGAAACTAAAGTTGATGAGGTGAAGGAAGAGATGGAAAGTCACCATAATGAAAATGAACAAACATAAGTTCCTTTAAAAAAACCATTACCTCCATTTTCTCAACGACTAAAAGAGAAGAATAAAGACGAACAATTTACAAAATTTTGGAAATCCTTAAAAAGTTAAAATAAATATTCATTTCATTGAGGCTTTGGAATAAATGTCAAATTATGTGAAATTTATGATAGATATACTAAACAAGAAAAGGAAGTTTGCAGATCATGAGACTGTTGCACTTAGTGAAGAGTCTAACGCTATTATTGAGAAAGAGCTTCTGAAAAGTTAAAAGATTCTAGTAGTTTTACTTTACCTTGTACAAATGGTGAAAAGTTTTATGGAAAAGCCTTATGTGATTTACGAGCAATTATCAATCTTATGTCTCTATCATATTTTAAACGTTTAGATTTTGGAGAGATTTCTCTACTACTGTAACTCTTCAATTAGCTGATCGATCAATCACTTATCTTAAAAGAGTTTTAGAGGATGTATTAGTAAAAGTGGATAAATTTATTTTCCCTGTAAACTTTATAGTATTAGATATGGAGGGAGATAAAGAGATTCCTTTTATTTTGGGGAGACCATTTCTTACAACAGGGAGAGTTGTGATAGATGTGCAAAAAGAAGAATTAATAATTAGAGTTAATGATCAAGAAGTAAAATTTAATATTGTAAAAGCTATGAAATATCCTGCAATAGAAAGAGACAATGAATGTTTAAGGATGGAAGTTACTGATTATCTAAGTAATGAGCAATTTAAGAAAGAGGTTGAAGAAAAATTAAAGCAAGAAAATTTGGTGAAAATGAGGATGAAATTAAAGAAGAAAGTTTAGATTATATTCAGAAAAAATTTGAAACTTTAGATTTGTTGAAAAATGATAATAAAAATCTTATTCCTTCAAGTATTAAACCACCTGAACTTGAACTTAAAGTATTACCTGCTCATTTAAAATATGTATTTTTAGGAGATTCATCGACATTGTCTATTATTATATTTTCTAAGTTAACTAAAATTCAAGAAAAAAATTAATAGAAATGTTAAAAAGATATAAAAAGGCTTTTGGATGGACTTTAGCAGATATTAAAGGAATTAGTCTTTTAATTTGTATTCACATAAGTTTATTAGATGAACAATAAGAACCTAAAGTTGATCCTCAGAGGAGATTAAATCTAATAATGAAAGAAGCTGTTAAAAAAGAAGTTTTAAAATTGTTAGATGTTGGATATATATATCCTATTTAAGACAGTGCTTAGGTGAGCCCAATTCACTTTGTTCCAAAGAAAGGATGAGTAGATGTTGAAGTAAATGATAAAAATAATTAATTCCAATAAGATAAGTAACTGGTTGGTGAATTTGTATAGACTATATAAAATTAAACATGGCCACCAGGAAAGATCACTTTTCTTTGCCCTTTCTAGATCAAATGTTGGATAGATTGGCTGGAAACAAATATTACTACTTTTAAGATGGATATACGAGTTATCATCAAATTCCAATTACTCCTGAGGACCAAGATAAGATAACATTTACAAGCCTTTATGGAACATTTATTTTTCTTAGAATGTCTTTTGGACTATATGTTGACCTCACTTTTGGTTGAGGTTTAGTTTTTCCTCTTTAATAGCCTAAGGTCTAGCTATAGGACTTTCCTATTGACTATTCTTAGAAAACTAGATAAGGAGCTCTCACCACTAGAAATTCCAAACTCTTCTCTACTCTACTTGAAGTTCCACATATTGGTCCTAACTTCTAGCACTAAGTAGGTGGGGTCATTATAGGGGAACTCAAGATGAGTCACCCATTAGGACTGCTGGACCTTAGGGTTGACCCCAGGTGTTGGTCTAGGGCTTAAGGTACATATTTGCACTCATAATCTTAAACTTAAGCTTCTAGGCTTTGATCCCTTAATACTTTTGGGAGACTCCTGTATGTGGTCCCTCAAACCCATTAGCCTTGGGTTAGGGTTTGGCTAAGACCACTACATAGAGAACCCAAAATGGGGTTTCCATTGGTCCATGGCTTATTGATAAGTGGTTGGCATTTCAACTCTACCAAGACATCCAAACTACCCAAAATCACCAAAATTGGCCAAATTACCAAAATACCCTCTTTATCCCACAATTCCAAAAATTCTAAAAAATCCCAAAAATTCCCAAAACGTCCCAAATATTCCCAATTTCATTTTTCTCAACTATCACACGACCCAATTTGCCAATTTGACCATCTTTGACCAAAACCCCCAAATTGCCCTTTAAAGACCCATATTTTCCACAAATTACCCCAAATGTCTATCCAATTGGTCTCAATTTACCCCAATTTCAATTATAAACTCAAATTCACTCTTGATATGACCAATGTAGACCAAATCTTAGCTCAATTGGTCCATGATTTGAATCCAATTTTGAGCTAAACCAAAAAACTCAATTTTGGCCTTATGGTTTGGTTCCACCAAATTGAACCCATAGCCCACTCAATTGGCTACAATTTATGTTGAAAAACTTTCATAACATCCCCATACATGAAAATTGACCTTCAATTGGCCTTGTTGAGACCTCAATTTCATTTGATTTCAACCTAAGTCCAAAAGCCCTAAATTTGCTCCAAATTGGCTATGTCTCAAATCTTACCAAATTGATGGCCTTAGCCCCAAAATTTCCATTCCATCCCTTCATGAAAAATCTTCAAAAAATCTCCCTTGATCATTTGAACCATTCAATTTGGACTTAGCCCAAGGCTAACCCAACCTAGACCCATGTCTAACTTAACATGCCAAAATTGACCAAATTTCAAAAATCCCTCAAATTGACCTACCAATTGAACTCAAAATCACTTCAACCCTTCACCAAATATCTTCATAAAAATAATCTACACAATATTGATCAATCAATTAGGTCAATTGA
This sequence comes from Phalaenopsis hybrid cultivar, assembly GCA_002079205.1. Taxonomy (NCBI): domain Eukaryota; kingdom Viridiplantae; phylum Streptophyta; class Magnoliopsida; order Asparagales; family Orchidaceae; genus Phalaenopsis; species Phalaenopsis hybrid cultivar. The sequence goes on along the minus strand of JXCR01110598.1, from coordinate 117,327 downwards.
CATGATTAACCTAGCCCAAACCCAAACTTTGATCACTTGAACCCACACTAAACCTATGCATTAAAGATGGCTTAACTACCCCAAAGCAACCAAATTAACCCAGCTCAGCCACTGGTTAGACCCTAAGACTGAGCCAAAACCCATCTAACCACCTAAACTAAGCCATGGACCAAAAGTCCCCCAAATTAAGGGATCTTATTTCCAAAAATGCACATGCTTAAGATACCCTTACCAAAACTAAACCCCTTGCATTAAATTGCTTTGACAAATTTCCCTGGATGCCCTGAGCTCCTAGCCACCTCCCCTTGTCATGGCCGGCTGGCCTAGTCACTAGAGAAGCCAAAACAAAGAGTCACCCCCTCTTGAATCTCACCCAAATCAAACGTAGAGGCAAGCTCAACCAAATCAAATTGTAGAGCTCCTCTGCCCTCCACCTAAGCACCACAATGCACCCAAACCTTTTCTCTGAGAGCCACCCCATGGTAATTTTTATAAAAACTCACCTCCACGGCCATGGGAGGTTTGCTAAAATTTTCTTAGAGAAAGCTTCCCAAATCACTCACAGAGCTCCTTTGAGACCTCCACAGCTCATTCCAATCACTCCATTGCCTTGATTCCCCTTGTGTAACCCTAATTTTGAGCTTGAAAATTAGGGCAGAAACAGGACATCCCTAAAAACTCCACCAAACTTCAATTGCTTGTGTCCACACCTTCACAACAGCAAGAGAAAACAAAGCCCCATCAAATTACCCTCTGAAATAGCCTCTACAATAGCTCTAGACCAACACCCGAATTCGGTCTTGATCAAAATCACACCTAGGCTTTACACCAAGACTAGAGGCTCAATCCCTAGCCTCCTTGGATCTCAACAAACGTGCCAAGAATATGTGATTAAAACTTCACTTCTCAGAGCCAAGGTATAAAACTTCTCTTATTCCCAAGCCTATTTGAACTCTCCGTTTGTTTTGAGTTGATTTCATGGCATCATAACTATATGGATATGTTCCTCTAGTATAGACGAGCATTTTAAAAAAAATTGATCTAATTTAGTTGAGAAATGAGAGAGATCTTAAGGCTAAAAGATGGACGGTTCTCGGGCTAGGTTATTGAGGACGATGACAGAGCGCCGTTCGATAGGGCATGTATCAGATGGACGGTCAAGATCAAGCTGGACAGTGCTTCAGAACATAAACCGCGGGATAAGTCAGCGTTGAGGTGGACGACAACGTCAAATGGGAGCGTGCGGCGTGAAACTTCGGAGCCGTCGTAGGTTGAGGAGGCGCCACACGTTTAAATAGATAAATAGGGATTTAATTAATTCAAAAAATGATCCCTAACTTCAAACATTCATATTTTGGTGTAGAAATATCACAAAAAATAAAATAAAAACACCCTCTTGCTCAGTGAACAGAGGAGAATAATGTGAAAATGATTTGGAATCCATTTGATGCATATTTTATTTTTAATTAATTAAACTCTGATTTGAATGTTTTGATTCTCCATGCATGTAGTAATATCACCATCGATTGAAATTTTAGCATGTTGTTACCCCTTTCTTAAGAAACATTCCCTGAGTTTTTCAAATTTAGTGAAGGTCCCTAGATAGAGAATCATATTTTTCAAGTTCATATGCATTATTTGCTTAAATTAATCATGAAAATTAGCATGTTGCTTGAAAAAATCTATGAAAATTTTGAAAGGTTTATGATGACCAGAGAGCCCTCGAGAAAATTTCTCATGAGTCAAGTCATTTAAAATAAACCTAATCTTTACAAACTCTAAATCACTAAGGTAATTAAATTTGAAAAATATAAACAACAAAATGACTTGATCATCAATCTTCACTATTGTCTAGGATCCAGAGAACTTACCATAAAAATTTCAAAGCATCTTGACTTCATTTAATAACTTAAGTTGATTTTTAAAGATAAATAACATTTTTAACACTAAAATGGTTTTTAATAATTAAAATATAACTTGAAAAATTATAAAACTTGTTTTTTTTTAGTTCTTTATGATCATGGTATTTTCTAAAAATAAAATGGTATTTAAAATAAAAAACTTGATTTTTAGCCTATTTTAAATATTTAAATAATTAAAAATCCCTAAAAATCACAAACATAATAAAACTCATGGAAATTTTGTAAATTGCTTCTTAAGCACTTAGAAACAATTAGAATATTTTTCCTGATTTTCTAAATAAAGAAACTGAATTTCAAAGCTAAAAAATAATTTTTAAAGGGTAAAAATGAGTTTTCACTAAGAATAATTCCAATAAATCAAATAAAACATATTAAAATATAAAATTTTCTCCTTTAAGTTTTCTAACCTTAGGAGGATTTTTTAAAAATATAAAACTTAATTTTCCCCATTTAAAATATTTTATATTTAATAAATACCCCAGAACTTAAAATAATTCTTAAAATTCAAATAAAATTCAAACAATCATGAAATTTAGTCCAAAGGCTTCTCTCATCTAAATATACCTTTAATAAAAATTTCAAGGTATTAGGGTTTACCTTGGTCAAGTTAGGAATTTTCTTTGAAAAATCCTATTTTTGAATAGAAATAATTATATAAATAAATTAAATTTTGAAAAATCACATTTTCTTCTTTGATGTCTTAATTGACCCATGAATGAGGTTGGATAAAAATTCCAAAGTTATTTTAATTGAATTTGACAAATTATGAAGTATTAGAGCCCTAGGGGCAAATGTGTAATTTTAGAAATTTAGCCTTAATTAATATTTAGGCTTAATTCAAGGAGGAAAAATGGGCAACCTCTGATCTTAATCAATTTATTTGGATGTTTGAAACACAAGGGATTAATTGGTATAAACCAACCTCACTTTCTTAAATGAGAAGATAAGTTAATAAATTTCTAAATTATTAAAATTTGGAAGTTTGTTAAAATAGATGAACCCATGACTTAGGGGTATGACTTTTGAAGTCAATAATTAACCAATTTAATACCCTATTTTGATTTTCAAATAAAATTCAAATCATGAATAATGACCACCTAAAGTTTAATCTTTTTAAAATTAATTTTGACACTCACTTAGGTCTTAAGGGCTTAGTAGTGACTTAGGCTAAATCAAGTTTCATTTAAATAAAGATTATAAAAGTAAACATCATTTAAAATTAAAACATCTTTCAAACACTACAAGCTTAATTAGGACTAAAATTTGACTAAGTATTCCAATAACACTAACTTGCCTCTTTAAGGGTCTTCACCCACATAATGTTCAAAATTAAATTGCATATGATAATTACCATATTATTAGGGATAATTGATACATCAATGTTCATTGAGCACCAAGGGTATTAACAGGATGAATTATTAAGCAACATAATAAGTTTAAAAGAACTCGGGATTTTCCACCAAGTAGTGAGAAAATAGCACGAACCTGCTTCTTTCTCTAGATCTGTTGGATACCTCGGAGATCTACTGAACTTAATATATATTGCTTGACAACATCATCCTTAATTAAAATTTTAAGGACCCACCAAGATATGACCTAGGGTTAGATAGGTCGCCAAACAANCTTTTTCTTAGGGATAATTGAGACATCAATGTTCACTGAGTAATAAGGGTATTTACAGGTTGAACTATTAAGTAACATAATAAGTTTAAATGGACTCGAGACTTTTCACCAGTTGGTGAGAGGGACGCATGAACCTGCTTCCCCCTCCTAACTTGTTGGATACCTCAGAGGCCTATTAAACTTAATATTCTTTGCTCAAGGGAATCATCCTTAATTAAACTTTTTAAGGACTCACCAAAATACGACATAGAGTTAGGAAAACTCCCATCCAGAACTCTACTTTTCCTGCTCTTCATAAATGCCCTCCCATGCATTTTTAAGTTTCAGGTGGTGGAACGAGAAGACTCGCCAGATACGCTTTTACAGTTTATAGTACCGTCTTCCTTCTCCCTTTTCCTTACATGTTTCATGCTTGCGTTTACCAACATAAACTTGCATGTTAACCATAACCATAACCAAAACTACGAACTTGCATGCTAAACAACGATGTCACCCTCCATGAAAACTAAAACTACTAGGATAGCCGCAAAACAAAAATTAAAATCGAAAAGATTAAACTCACCTCCACAACATTCAAAATATAAAACAACTCAAAATTTAATCACAAACATCACACAAAATTTGCATGTTAACCATAACCATAACCCAAAACCAAAATTAAAAATCAACCAAGATAAAATGGATAGCCACAGAACCAAAATAATCCCAAAACCAAAGCCAAAACCAAAACTAAAACTAAAATCAACCAAGATAAAATTCACCTCTTGCATGTTAACCAAAACCATAACCAAAACCAAAACTAAAATCAACCAAGATAAAATTCATCGCTTTGCATGTTAACCATAACCCAAAACCAAAATTAAAAATCAACCAAGATAAAATTCCCCGCCAGGATATCCACAAAACCAAAACCAAAACTAAAACTAAAATCAACCAAGATAAAATTCACCCCCACGCATTCAAAATATAAAACAACTCAAAATTTAATCACAAACATCACATAAAACCACAACTTCAATTAAATCATAACCATAACCCAAAACCAAAATTAAAATCAACTAAGATAAAACTCACCGCCATAACATAACTTGCATGTTAACCAAAACCAAAACTAAAATCAACCAAGATAAAATTCACCGCCACAACATTCGAATAAACCAAAACCAAAGCTAAAACTAAAATCAACCAAGATAAAATTCACCCCCACAACATTCAAAATGTAAAACAACTCAAAATTTAATCACAAACATCACACAAAACTACAATTGCAACTAAATTAAGACGTCTCTATCCAAAATTTAATCACAAACATCATATAAAACCACAACTTTAACTTAATTAAGATGTCTCTATTTGATGATCGACTAAAACTAAAATCAACCAAGATAAAATTCACCCCCACAACATTCAAAATATAAAACAATTCACACAACATCACACAAAACCACAACTTCAATTAAATTAAGATGTCTCTATTGGATGATCGGGAATCTCTCAGAGTAGGTAACCTACAGTTGCTAACGAGGCTTCCCATGGTTTAAATGAAATTATGGAACTAATTAAGTTGGGTTTGATAAGTTCATTTAGACTAAGANTCAGGTGGTGGAACGAGAAGACTCGCCAGGTACGCTTTTACAGTTTTCAGCATTGTCTTTCTTATACTTTCATACCATACTTTTATACCTACAAACTTGCATGCTAAACAACGGTGCCACCCTGCATGAAAACTAAAACTGTTAGGATAACCACAATACCAAAACTAAAACTAAAAACAACCAAGATAAAATTTATCGCCACAACATTCAAAATATAAAACAGCTCAAAATTTAATCACAAACATCACACAAAACTATAATTGCACATAAATTAAGACGTCTCTATCAAATGATCGGGAATTCCTCTTAGGAGGTAATCTACGGTTGCTAACTAGGCTTCCCACAGTCTAAATGAAATTATGGAACTCTTTAAGTTGAGTTTAGTAAGTTCATTGGGACTAAGTGAATCCAATAGAAAATAGTGGACTAGAACGAGGGAACCGTATGATCCTAACCAGTGTCGCTCTAATCAACTTTAACGTGCCCCCATAAAATTCAAAGAGCTTCAACCATAGGGCCACCTGATTTGACATCATAACTTGACACACTAGAAAACTCAAACTCGTCGCGATAAGGAGCTTGGAGCTAGCATGGTGGGCAGCACGATCATCTTCAAGAGCAAAACCTCTCTTCCCCAACTAAACCAATCTTCCTTCTTTAGATATAAGCAACAAAGCCATAGGACTTCGAGTTTTCTTGCTTATGCAACGTAAATCCTCATCTTCTCTTTAAGCCTTTGTATAGCCCTGTTATACAATATAAGCCCTAACTCGTCTTAAGATTCTGAGGTTTTCGCCCGTCACGACCTAAACCCTTACACCTTCCAGGCTATTTGTGTGATAATTTCACATGAATGTAAGCCCTAACTAATAAAATTGACAGGATGAAACACATAAATGAAGCCAAACATTAGGATAGCTTGGGAAGCCACTGAGGTTCCCTTCTGGATCCATGACGTCCCCTAGTTCTTCCTCCTTTGGACTCTACAACAAAATGTTTCCAAATTCGAACCAATCAGCTTTCACACTCCTACGTCTGATCTCATTGAAAAGTCCTATCCTTTTGAAATCCTTGAAGATAATATTTTCTAAGTTTTATCGAGAGTCTTCTTAGGTGGCTTTGGTCATTTAAGATGTAATTAACTATAGGGGCTTACCCTTATAGAAAACTTTTCTCAAACCCGACTTAATATAAACTCTATTTAATTCTTTATATTAAATATGGGAACTTGTCGANCTGAAAGCTGTAAGTGTTGCATCTTCTGGATCCATCTTGATTTGGTTGTAACATGACAATCCATCCATGAAATATAAAATCTAATGCATCGAAGTGATGTCCACCATAAACTCTGGTATCAATAACGGAAACTCATTTTTTGGACGCGCTTTATTTAAATCCCTGAAGTCAACACAAATACCAATTTGTCCATTCTTTTTCTTAACCATGTGGGGTATTGCTCTTTCCACATAAAGTTAGCATTTATTAACTTCTTTACATTAGCAATAACTTGTTGCTTTATCTGGAGGCGCATCCTTCTGGGAGCTTGTTTCACCGGGGTCGTATCTTTGTCCACCCCAAGGTTGTAAACTGTAACCTCTTGTGATAGCCCTGGCATTTCATCATATTTCCAAGAAAAATAATATTTAAATTCTGACAATAACTTTATCAATTCTATGGTACTTATGAAGGTAGGTTGGGGTGCTCCTCAGTCTCGAGGTTGATTGTTCCTCAGTCCTGAGGTTAACTTCTTTCAATTCATCAACTGTTGACTTAATCTTTTCTTCAAATTTTGGTGGAGCATCATCTATCGACAAATCTTCAAAGTCATCCTATACATCAAGGCAATCCTCTTCTAATCCTCTAGTAATAACCATGTAAAATTTTGAATCATCAACTTGTCCTATCGTACCAAATATGATATCTTCTTTCGAGTTAGGAGCTCAACTTTTAACATTCCACAATTTTTTAAAGAGTTGTAGCTTATTCTTTGGCATTTTCTTTGACACATATAACTATTGAATTGTACATAAGGATAAAAGTAACCAAAAGGTAATTCCATTGATTCATTAGAATCCTCTTCCAAATTTACGTGATTTTCAGAATTAAAAGAAGGGGAAGCATGGTAAAACTTGATTGGCTTTGAACCAATGCTATGAACGTATTTGACATCTAAGCTTTTAACCTTTTGAGGGTGGATTAGAGTAAGGGTCATGTCAAGTACATAGTGTTTGATCCAATCACGTATCGACTCATATTCACTTTTCTCCACAACTTCTAAGGAATTCTCGAACAGAGGCTTCTTCTATTTTATCATCATTTCTTCCTTAGATCTTTCTTCCACATCAAGACTGATGGTTTCCCTAGTCTGTTCAACAGTCGTGTTGGTTCTTTTTCATCCACATCCCCGGCCTCGTTCTTGGATACGTGGAAAAAAAGACCCACCAACTCGTTGTGAAGGAGTGGTGGAAGATTGCTGAAGTGAAGTTGAATGGCTCCCTCCCTATAATTCTTCTTCATCTTTACTTTACTTGTCACAATTTTTTAGGAAAAGATGGTCTTCTTTGGAGGTACGTAATAGGTGGAGACTTCGTGGATGCCCACTAAATTGAAAATGGTTGTAAATCTCCCTTGATATACTATTTTTGTCCATCTTTAGAATACTTGATGCACTAATTTAGAGATGGTGAAACCATGTTATACTCGTGAATCAATAGTCGACCAAGTAAAGAATTGAAAGAGGTCTCTACGTATTGATATGAAACTTTGAGGTTGTTACTAGCTCTCCAACTTTCATTAAGAACGTAATCAATGCAAGGGCTCTTTCTCCCTTCTGGTTAAATCCTTTTAACACATCTTATCGGTTGAACATCAATATCCAAGTATGTCAATGTCTGTAGACTCATTAAGTTGAGTGACACTTCCAGATCTACCAAAACTCTGAACAACACAAATGTGTCGATACTAATAAAGATGTAGAGCGGTCAGTTGTGGTCGGTGGTGCTGAGCAGCAAGTCTTCATCGGTGAAGGTCATCCCAGGTTGTTCCTTTAACAAACAAACTTCATCCAAGGATATATTGGCTAACTGAGCTAAACAAATCTCTGGATCAAGTAAATTACTAACCATAGACACACTCATCTCCTTTGACAAGATCAGAGCATTGTAGATGCATAGTTTGGTCGACAACCTTATAAGATGAGCTAGTACGTTATAATCCACTTTATACAATCATCCAATCTTTACTTGGTTATGTGTCTCTTCCACTGGCAGAGGTTGAGGTGGCTCTTCTCTAATAACTATTTGTTTTCATTTATCCATTGGAGTTGTTCTCAGAGGTAAAAGCTTTTCACTCCTTAGATTTACTTCTATAATCCCTTCTTCTTCTTCTTGCGATGATGAAGGTAAGACTTCTAGTGTCTCTTCTACATTTGAGAAATCCAAGTTGATGGCAAGCAGTGCACCGTGGTACTTGAGGACTGGTTCCTCACTCCCGATGCTAACATAAACGATGTTGTCGATATCTTCTTCATTCTTATCGGCATGTCCACTAAGCTTAAATATGATGTGAGGATCGGATTGGGAATTGAGATCAGAGTTAGATTGGCCAAAGTTAGTTACGCTATCACTAGAGACAAATATAATGTNTATAGGAAGCATGTCCGAACCCAACTTAATATAAACCCTATTTATTCTTTTATATTAAATAGGGGAACTTGTTGGCAAATGCAAAGGTTTCGCAAACCAAACGGTCTTCATACTTTCCTTAGTTAATTTAATCGAGCCTCATCCTCAAGTTTTGTGTTTATCCTTTGGGATAGATACAGGATTTGAGGTACAATGCTCTTTTATTTTAAACTATGAAAATTATGGGGCCAGTTTGATTTAATACTTCAACCTCCTTCCGAAGCGTGCGACGGGATTTTGATTCCGATGGCTGACAGCTTCTTACGGGCAACCCCACAAAACCATCCCTGAAATAACGCCGACACTTTGTTAATGTCAGTTACTGCAATCATCATCTCTTCTTCTATTCTGAGCTTGTGCGGATTTTTGAGGTTGATCTAAGACAAAACTTGATATCCTTGTATTGTAATGTTAATGGAATCCTCCGATGGACATGCCAGTTCCTTAGCAAGTTTCGCTAGAGCATCATCATGGGTGTTATCTCCCCGAGGAATCCAGTATAGAGTCACACTGAGAATCTTTTCTAACAACTGCATTGTGTACCGATGGTATAATGTTAATCTTGGCTTCAAAATCATATACTATCCAATGACTTGTTGGATGACGAGTTGTGAGTCACCATAGATGGCAATGTTTGTTATATCCATTTAAATTGTCAAAACCAACCCGATGATCAATGCTTCATATTCTACTTCATTATTTGTGCATGGCTCTATTAGGTGATTGGAGAATCTTAACAAACCCTGATCTGGTGTGATGAAAATTAAATCAATTCCTACTTTACCTGTATAACTAACTCTGATCCTTTGTATCTCTTAATGTAAGCTCCATTGAAGTACATATCTCAACGTCTGGCACTGGATATCTCTATTTGTAGTATCTCCTCATCTGGTAGCTCATCATTGAGAGGGGACCCAACTAGAAGTGGGTTTGCTGTGAGAAAATCTATTAAAATATGTACCTTGATAGCGCGAAGTGGAACAAAAGTTATATTGAATTTTAATAAAATCATTGATCGCCATGCTAAACATCTGAAAAGTGTTGTTCAGATGATCAAATATTATAATGGATTAACTTTCAAAATGAGGGTAACCTTATGAGAAAGCATGTAATGTCTAAGCTTATGTGCAGTGAAAACTAAAGCTAGACAATGTTTCTCAATAGGCAGCTAGTTTACCTCTATTAGTATTCGACAACAACTCAGCTAGTACAATGCATTTTCTTTATCGTAGTCATTGACGTGGGCTAACAAGGCTCCAAGAGAGTCTTCTAAGGCCATGGTATAAAGTATTAGAGCTCTTCCTAGAATTGGGGCTGCCAAAACAAGAGGTGTCATTAAATATTGCTCAACGTCCTTAAAAGCCCACTAAAATTTCTCTTCCTAAATGAATTTGACATCCTTTTTAATTAATGCAAAGAAGGGCTAACATCTCCCTGAGAGATTAGATATAAAGCATGTTAGGTGTGCCAACTTTCTTTAAAAAACTGTAGTTATTTCAAGGCTTTGAGAGGAGGCATTTCTAAGATATCATTAATGTTATTTGGGTTGATCTCAATTCCACGATGACGAACAATGAATCCTAGAGATTTCCCGGAGGTGAAGCCGAAGATGCACTTTAAGGGATTTGTCTTAAGATTATATTGTCGTAATCATTCAAACAAGATTATCAAATCGTACAAGTGGTCTATTCTCTGCTTGCTTTTTATGACCAAGTCATCCACATAGGACTCCACTTGATTATGGATGAAGTCTTCAAAGATCTTTGTCATAACTCATTGATATGTTTCTCTGACATTCTACAATCCAAAGGCCATTACTGTGTAGCAGAAAATCCTAATTGGCATCCTGAAAGCTGTAAGTGTTGCATCTTCTGGATCCATCTTGATTTGGTTGTAACATGACAATCCATCCATGAAAGATAAAATCTAATGCATCGAAGTGATGTCCACCATAAACTCTGGTATCAATAATGGAAACTCATCTTTTGGACACGCTTTATTTAAATCCCTGAAGTCAACACAAATACCAATTTGTCCATTCTTTTTCTTAAACATGTGGGGTATTTCTCTTTCCACATAAAGTTAGCATTTATTAACTTCTTTACATTAGCAATAACTTGTTGCTTTATCTGGAGGCACATCCTTCTGGGAGCTTGTTTCACCTGGGTCGTATCTTTATCCACCCCATGGTTGTAAACTGTAACCTCTTTTGATAGCCTTGGCATTTCATCATATTTTTAAAGCAAAATAATATTTAAATTCTGACAATAACTTTATCAATTCTATGGTACTTATGAAGGTAGGTTGGGGTGCTCCTCAGTCTCGAGGTTGATTGTTCCTCAGTCCTGAGGTTAACTTCTTTCAATTCATCAACTGTTGACTTAATCTCTTCTTCAAATTCTGGTGGAGCATCATCTATCGACTAATCTTCAAAGTCATCCTATACATCAAGTCAATCCTCTTCTAATCCTCTAATAATAACCATGTAAAATTTTGAATCATCAACTTGTCCTATCGTACCAAATATGATATCTTCTTTCGAGTTAGGAGCTCAACTTTTAACATTCCACAATTTTTTAAAGAGTTGTAGCTTATTCTTTGGCATTTTCTTTGACACATATAACTATTGAATTGTACATAAGGATAAAAGTAACCAAAAGGTAATTCCATTGATTCATTAGAATCCTCTTCCAAATTTACGTGATTTTTAGAATTAGAAGAAGGGGAAGCATGGTAAAACTTGACTGGCTTTGAACCAATGCTATGAACGTCGTTGACATCTAAGCTTTCAACCTTTTGAGGGTGGATCAGAGTAAGGGTCATGGCAAGTACATAGTGTTTGATCCAATCACGTATCGACTCATATTCACTTTTCTCCACAACTTATAAGGAATTCTCGAACAGAGGCTTCTTCTATTTTATCATCATTTCTTCCTCAGATCTTTCTTCCACATCAAGACTGATGGTTGCCCTAGTCTGTTCAACAGTCGTGTTGGTTCTTTTTCATCCACATCCCCGGCCTAATTCTTGGATACGTGTACAAAAAGACCCACCAACTCGTTGTGAAGGAGTGGTGGAAGATTGCTGAAGTGAAGTTGAATGGCTCCCTCCCTATAATTCTTCTTCATCTTTATTTTACTTGTCACAATTTTTTGGGAAAAGATGGTTTTCTTTGGAGGTATGTAATAGGTGGAGACTTTGTGGATGCCCACTAAATTGAAAATGGTTGTAAATCTCCCTTGATATACTGTTTTTTTCCATCTTTAGAATACTTGATGCACTGATTTAGAGATGGTGAAACCATGTTATACTCGTGAATCATTAGTCGACCAAGTAAAGCATTGAAAGAGGTCTCTGCGTTGATGATATGAAACTTTGAGGTTGTTAATAGCTCTCCAACTTTCATTAAGAACGTAATCAATGCAAGGGCTCTTTCTCCCTTCTGGTTAAATCCTTTTAACACATCTTATCGGTTGAACATCAATATCCAAGTATGTCAATGTCTGTAGACTCATTAAGTTGAGTGACGCTTCCAGATCTACTAAAACTCTGAACAACACAAATCTGTCGATACTAACAGAGATGTAGAGCGGTCAGTTGTGGTCGGTGGTGCTGAGCAGCAAGTCTTCATCGGTGAAGTTCATCCCAGGTTGTTCCTTTAACAAACAAACTTCATCCAAGGATATACTGGCTAACTGAGCTAAACAAATCTCTGGATCAAGTAAAGTACTAACCATAGACACACTCATCTCCTTTGACAAGATCAGAGCATTGTAGATGCATAGTTTGGTCGACAACCTTATAAGATGAGCTAGTACGTTATAATCCACTTTATACAGTCATCCAATCTTTACTTGGTTATGTGTCTCTTCCACTGGCAGAGGTTGAGGTGGCTCTTCTCTAGTAACTATTTGTTTTCATTTATCCATTGGAGCTGTTCTCATAGGTAAAAGCTTTTCACTCCTTAGATTTACTTATATAATCCCTTCTTCTTCTTCTTGCGATGATGAAGGTAAGACTTCTAGTGTCTCTTCTACATTTGAGAAATCCAAGTTGATGGCAAGCAGTGCACCGTGGTACTTGAGGACTGGTTCCTCACTCCCAATGCTATCATAAACGGTGTTGTCGATATCTTCTTCATTCTTATCGGCATGTCTACTAAGCTTAAATATGATGTGAGGATCGGATTGGGAATCGAGATCGGAGTTAGATTTGCCAAAGTTAGTTACGTTATCACTAGAGACAAATAGAATGCAACCAAAATCATAATCATTATATTTAAAAGACGCTAGTGGGGTAAAGAGATAATCATACATGGTCAAGGGTTTGAAAATTTTCTTCCCCGAATCTGAGACAACCAATCTAACAGATGTAGCCCCTGTCCTACCCCCCACGCTATCAGCCTTCATGCTAACGTTCTTCTTCTTCTCCGGCTATAGCAATTTCTCTAGTAAAATTTTTAACTAGGCTGGGCAGGCTATAGACTCTAAATGGCTACCTACGGATCTATCAAAGTGTATGGCTCCAAATTGTTCTCCATCCATCTTCCCTTGAATACGGATCTATCAAAGTGATTGGCTTTGCCAAAATCATATTTGCATAACTTCTTACATGTTATTTTAAATAGNCTATAGACTCTAAATGGCTACCTACGGATCTATCAAAGTGTATGGCTCCAAATTGTTCTCCATCCATCTTCCTCTGAATATGGATCTATCAAAGTGATTGGCTTGGCCAAAATCATATTTGCATAACTTCTTACATGTTATTTTAAATATTATTTTTGGATTTTTATATTTCCTTCTTTAAGATTTCTCTTGAGCCAATCCTTGAAATTGAAATAGCCCACTATTGTGTGTGCCAACATCCTGTGATAGGGGTAGAAATTAGGATGATCCTTCTTTTCAACTTCATCTGGCTTCTTTGACTCTAGTTATATGAACTCAGGCTTCTTCATTAAATTTTTTAACACCTTCAACATAGCTTTAACTTTGAAAGAATATTATTTGTTCAGCTGATCTGAAAAGGTTGGACTTCATCTACCATCTGCACGGTACAACCATCTCTGATATAATTGCTGGCAAGATTGGCCATACTACTACATTTTCTACAGCTACTGAGGCTAAATATGTTGTGATAACTTTTGGGAACTCTGATGAGAATGCTAGGCCTGAATCCTCATCAGTTGCTTACCTTTATCCCCTATTGCTACTGTTCTAGACTTCTTCTTAAACACTCTGGTAGATCTAGGCCTCTCAGCCTTTTCCTGGGACTCCATGTGTTTGACTTCTTCTTATAGACTATTGTTCTTGCTTAGCAGTTTCTCAAAGGACTTGATGGTGAGTCCTTTAAACATGAAAGCGACTGACCCATTAGTGATTTTGAGTAGAATCTCAATCACATATTGTTCCTGTAGCTGAGGCTTGCATTTTATGCTTAAGTTTCTCCACCTCAATATATAATTCACCAAAGTCTCATTAGGCTCTTACCTTTCCACTATGAGATCTCCAATAGTAACATGATGTTATGCTCTAGCAAATCTCTTCATGAGCAAGTGCTCAACCTTGGTAAATGTCTTCACTTATCTTCCGGGCAACTCGACATACCAATCAAATGCTATCTCTGACAAGCTGCTAACAAATTGATGGAAGATTAAGACTTCACTGCCTTCAACACTGCAATAATGAGCTTAGAAATGGGCAAAATGCTTTTGGTCCCATCAAATGCCTTAAAGTTTGGTAACACAAAACCCTTAAGGTAGGGCATGACATCAAACTCCGCTTGGTATGGTCTATACTTTGAAATTGATACACCACCCCTATATTGGACTACGGCCTCCCGAAAGTTCTGTTAGACCATCTACTTAATATCTTTCTCTGGCTTTATACTTTGGGTGGAATCATTCTTTTGTTGGTCATCTCTGTTGGCGGAAGTTACTTCTCTCCTTTCATCGATAATGTGTAAGATCTTGGACTAATTTCCCTCTAACAAAGCCATTTGCTAAGATTGTGGTTCGTCATGCATCTTAGCCTTGGTCATCATGGCAGAAGACATTTCCTCCACCCTTTTCTCCATCTGGTTGATCTACTCGTCCCTTAGCAAAACAGCCCTTCGCAAATAATTGGTGGTGTTCCCTTCCATAGGCAGTTGGGCTTCACGCACAGATGTATTGACTCTAATCTCGATGACAATAATATCCATAAACTTTTCATTGAGTTAATTATTAAAATCAAAATCTTCATCATCCATAGCTACTCCATGCTCTTTGGCTAACTCAAAAATCTCGACCCTGAGATTTTTAACTTTTTCTTCAATTATTCTTTCCTAGATTATCTTGAGATTCGGAGGACTCTCTTGAACATCCTCCCTCTTTAAATTGGACTCGGTAGAAATGAGCCCAATGACACCTAATACAATGAAGTCTTGCTTCATTCCATAATCTTTCCCTACGATCTCATCAAAATGTACTGGTACGGCAACTTTAAGCACCCATACCTTCTTCTCTAATGGTGATTTCTTGAGATGGGGTGTCTCAAGTGGGGCATCGTTGTGTTGAAGAGAGGCATGTTCCCTACGGTGCAGACCAAATACAACACCGAGCAACTTCTTTAGTTTCTCCTTTTTCGGAACAATCTTATATGCAACAACTAGTAGTATCCTTAAACCCAGACATAACTTGGTCGGTCGATATCCTGCAGTCCCTGTAGCAGCAGTAGTAACAAAATCAGTGGTAGTGACGGCAGTAACAACTCAACTTCCTAGACGGAATCTTATGGGAATGTGAGTTGGCAAAACTTCATCTAATCTTTGAGACTGTTTTACAGATCTAACATCCTTCAAAATTTCTTTTTTTATTCAGGTGGACACCGTGCAACCCACCCGCTTAAGTAGCTTAACAACTGAACATCCTTCTGTAACAGCCAATATCTGAAATGTTGTACAAAATTTGATGATAGAAGTGGGTTTTTACCTCTCTTCATCACGAACACCAAGTAATGGTAAAGCAGCAACAATCTTCTAAATACTTTCATACCCTTAGTACCAAATAATGGGTGAAACCTACTCCTTCACAGAAGCGGAGAGGTCTCAGGCAATCTGAGTTCCTCTTAGTGAGGAATCTCATCAACAGATACATTCTCTAGAACATGGGATTTAGTATCCGTCTGAATCCTTTGACTATGGTTTCTTCTTGGTGACCTAGTTATTGCTACGAACTTTGAACTAGACTCAATATCAAATATTGATGGCAGGGCGGTAAATCCTTCTACTGTGTCTTCAACAATCATAACATCCTTTCCTTTGATAAATGACTTGGTAGGCACAGTGATAGTGAATGTGGCGGCAGTAGGTGTAACAACTCTTGAGCGGACAGACAAAGGAACAAGGAACTTGACAGGCATCAGGGTAGCAGTCGACTTCACCTTCTTACGGGAAGGGAAATTTTGAGGACAATTTAGGTTAAATTCAACAGTTGGGTCTTGTACTTTCAGAGCGGTGACATTCATGACAACAAATGGGGCCTTTCCAAGTACGATCTCGAGTAAGTCAAATTCGTCTCTAAAGTTGATGGTGGGGGCAACATTGCGGGCATTGAGGCTAGTGAGAAAGTTGATTGAGAAAGTGAGCTTTGGGAACGCCATTACATCAGCTTCAAAAAGAAAGTGTTAAGGTTAGTGTTTTGTTAATACCTTGTAATTCTAGTGCGAACACTAAAAATTAAAAGGGTCTCTCTGTGGACTGAGCAAGTCTTTCNTAGTACCAAATAATGGGTGAAACCTACTCCTTCACAGAAGCGGAGAGGTCTCAGGCAATCTGAGTTCCTCTTGGTGAGGAATCTCATCAACAGACACATTCTCTAGAACATGGGATTTAGTATCCCTCTG
The DNA here is from genome assembly GCA_002079205.1 of Phalaenopsis hybrid cultivar. Taxonomy (NCBI): domain Eukaryota; kingdom Viridiplantae; phylum Streptophyta; class Magnoliopsida; order Asparagales; family Orchidaceae; genus Phalaenopsis; species Phalaenopsis hybrid cultivar. The sequence continues at coordinate 100,621 of JXCR01110598.1, read as the reverse complement.
AATCCTTTGACTATGGTTTCTTCTTTGTGACCTAGTTATTGGTACGGACTTTGAACTAGACCCAATATCAAATATTGATGGCAGGGCGGTAAATCCTTCTACTGTGTCTTCAACAATCATAACATCCTTTCCTTTGATAAATGACTTGGTAGGCACATTGATAGTGAATGTGGCGGCAGTAGGTGTAACAACTCTTGAGCGGACAGACAAAGGAACAAGGAACTTGACAGGCATCAGGGTAGCAGTCGACTTCACCTTCTTACAGGAAGGGAAATTTTGAGGACAATTTAGGTTAAAGTCAACAGCTGGGTCCTATACTTTCAGAGCGGTGACTTTCATGACAACAAATGGGGCCTTTCCAAGTACGATCTCGAGTTTGTCGAATTCGTCTCTAAAGTTGATGGTGGGGGCAACATTGCGGGCATCGAGGCTAGTGAGAAAGTTGATTGAGAAAGTGAGCTTTGGGAACGCCATTACAACAGCTTCAAAAAGAAAGTGTTAGGGTTAGTGTTTTGCTAATACCTTGTAATTCTAGTGCGAACACTAAAAATTAAAAAGGGTCTCTCTGTGGACTGAGCAAGTCTTTGTTATTTTTATTTAATTTTAGTTTGTGAAGACTTTAACATTTAGTAAGGTGGTAAATTAAAAGTGGGAAACTTAATTAATTAAAATGGAAAGGTTAAAAAGAAAATAATGCAATCATTTGATTTAATTTGCAAAGCAGCGAACCAAACTCAAAAAGATACGAGGAGAAAAGTAAAGTTTAGGACCCATTGCTGGACCAACTTCACAATGCATATCACGCAGGTGAAACTAGTTCACCCACACACCTATCAGGGGTCCATCCCCACATAAAGATAAAAGTCCTAATAAACTCCTAAACTTCTCTATTCAAAGGTGATTGGATAGATAGTCCTGAAGTCTAAAAGAGTTGACCGTACTTACCCAAGAAAGAAATGGGTGAAGCATATCAATGGAAGAAGAGTAATCTGGCCATAAGGGACATGGACACATTACCGATGTATGAAGACAAGACTCCCTGATTGTAATGGGGAAAGAAACTAAGTCCCTAACAGAGTTGCCAGANTGATTTAATTTGCAAAGCAGCGAACCAAACTCAAAAAGATACGAGGAGAAAAGTAAAGTTTAGGACCCATTGTTGGACCAACTTCACAATGCATATCATGCAGGTGAAACTAGTTCACCCACACACCTATCGCGGGTCCATCCCCACATAAAGATAAAAGTCCTAATGAACTCCTAAACTTCTCTATTCAAAGGTCATTGGACAGATAGTCTTGAAGTCTAAAAGAGTTGACCATACTTACCCAAGAAAGAAATGGGTGAAGCATCTCAACGGAAGAAGAGTAATCTGGCCATAAGGGACATGGACACATTACCGATGTATGAAGATAAGACTCCCTGATTGTAATGGAGAAAGAAACTAAGTCCNTTAGGAGTAGTTGCTAGATAAAACATCTTTTTAATCGACATTCCAAACTAAGGACTAATTGTAGTAGATTAGCATTTGAATAAGGACCTCTTACCTCGCTTCATTGTGGGATCGATAAACGGGACTCCACTAGTGCCTCTATATTATTGAGCGATATGTATACTTGCGTTTGAAATTGTGACTTTACAAAATCATTATAAATATATAAATCTAGGTTCATAAAATTAAGCATATATAAAGTCGCTCTCAAGTTACAAATTAGATATCAAGAAGGCTTATGACACCATTGACTGGAATTTCATCTTGGGGATACTTGCAGCTAGAGGTTTTCAACCAGAATTCAGAAATCTCTTCTAAAGGTGGCTTATTAACAACAACCACTCCAACTTAATCAATGGCCAACTCAAGGGGTCTTTCACAGCTACCAGAGGACTAAAATAAGGTGACCCACTTTCTCCCACTATCTTTATAATTGCTATGGATTACTTCTCTGGAATGCTTGACAGGAACATCCTCAACCAACAGTACTCTAGATTCCACCACAAATCCAATATAGCAATTTCCCACCTCATGTATGCTGATGATATTATGATATTTTACAATTTCTAAAAGATTGATGTGAAGAAAGTTTATAAATGTATACAACAATTTCAAAATTACTCTAGAATGGAGTTCTGCCCTACTAAATGCCAACTTATATTTAACAAGAGGGCTTCTTCCAATATCCAACATTGGATCTCCAACTACACTGGCTTCTCTACTATTAGGAACTCTGTTAAATATTTGAGGGTTCAACTCATATAGGGGAGATAAAAAATGCCCCAATTTGATGAGGTATTGCAGAAAATACAGAAAAATCTATCTAGTTGATCTCATTCTTTCGTGTCTAATGGGGGTAGAATTACTCTCCTTAGAAGCATCTTAACTACCTTCCCCTCTTATATTCTCCAAACCAACTACCTCAAGAAAAGCACCCAAATTTAGTTGGAGAGAGCATTCAACAGATTCTTATGGGCAGGTCAATGACCGCAACTACACTGGGCTTCGTGGTAGAAGGTAGCCAAACCAATTGCAGCTGGTGGGCTGGGATTCAAGGGTCTTNTAGGAAAATTACCTCGAAGTCCTATGGCTTATTTTTTTAATTCTAAGGAAAGATGTGTTGTTTTAGATCCTCATGTTGTTGTAGATTGCTATTACAAATTACTGCACATGGAGTTAGCTCCAAGCTCCTTGATGAAGTAGCAGTTTTAAAGTCTAAAGTCTAAAAGGTTTTACCAAATGTTATAAAGTTATGGGTGGGCTAAAGTTGATTAGAGCGAAACTGTTTAGGATCCCACAGTTCCCTCATTTTGGTACCACTATTTTCTTTTGAACGTACTTAACTTAAACAACTTGTTACACCTACTTAAACCAGGGAGATCTCGTTAGCAACTGTTGGTTTCCTAGTCCAAAAGTCTCCTGTAAATTCAAAAGAGTGTTTTAAATTTAGTAATATTTTAAAGGATTTATGGTTACCTTTGAAGGAATTTATTTTAGCTTTTTGAAAATGTTGATTAATTTTTTAAAATGGTTTATATTTTTGCAAGAGAAATGCACAACCGCGCAGTTATAATATTTTTGCAGCAATAATAAATAACTATAAATGGGTACATGTCATTTTCTCGACATTCCAGCNATATATATATATATTAAAAAAAGGGTGGTCGACAACTTCTGGCAATATAATTTAATATATATATAAATATAATTTTAAAAATACGAGCCTAACATTGCAAGCAATGCATCTATCATGAGTGGTAGACACATTACTTACTGGTGATGCTAGATTAAATAAAATAAAAAATTTACGAAATCAGTCTAAGTCTGCGAAAAACCATTNTATATATATATAATTTAATATATAAAAATATAATTTTAAAAATACGAGCCTAACTTTGCAAGCAATGCATCTATCATGAGTGGTAGACACATTACTTACTGGTAATGCTAGATTAAATAAAATAAAAAATTTATGAAATCAGTCTAAGTCTGCAAAAAACCATTTTTTATGTTGACCAACAAGTTTCCCTATTTAATATTAAAAAATTAAATAGGGTTGATAATAAACTGGGTTCTTAAAGTATCCTATAAGAGAAAGTGCCTATTATTACATCTTAGATAACCAAAGTCACCTAGAAAAACTCTTGATTTATATCAGGGAATATTGTCTTCAAGAGTTTCAAGGGGTAGGACCTTTCAACAAATCGAACTAAAGGAGTGTCAACGGGGAATTATTTAAATTTGAAACATTTTTATGGAATTCAAAGGAAGAGGAACTAGGGCTTGTCACAGATCCTAAGGAGAACCTCAGTTACTTCTTAAGTTATCCTATGGTTTGACTTCAGTTTTGAGAAAAAAAANACCTAGAAAAACTCTTGATTTATATCAGGGAATATTGTCTTCAAGAGTTTCAAGGGGTAGGACCTTTCAACAGATTGAACCAAAGGAGTGTCAACGGGGAATTATTTAAATTTGAAACATTTTTATGGAATCCAAAGGAAGATGAACTAGGGCTTGTCACAGATCCTAAGGAGAACCTCAGTGACTTCTTAAGTTATCCTATGGTTTGACTTCAGTTGTGAGAAAAAAATTTATTTAAATGTTACATCCTTCCAATGTTATTAATTAGGACTTATATTTGTATGACACGATGATACAAATAGCATGGAAAATATGAGGATTTATATCATAAAAAATGACATCCTCAAAGCCTAAGGTGAGTTAGGACTTAAATTGTATAGTAGAGCTTTACAAAGGCCTAAAGATAAAGTGAGAATTTATGTTGCACTAGAAAAATTACCTCGAAGTCCTATGGCTTATTTTTTTAATTCTAAGGAAAGATGTGTTGTTTTAGATCCTCGTGTTGTTGTAGATTGCTATTACAAATTACTGCAAATGGAGTTAGCTCCAAGCTCCTTGATGAAGTAGCGATTTTAAAGTCTAAAGTCTAAAAGGTTTTACCAAATGTTATAAAGTTATGGGTGGGCGAAAGTTGATTAGAGCAAAACTGTTTAGGATCCCACAGTTCCCTCATTTTGGTACCACTATTTTCTTTTGAACGTACTTAACTTAAACAACTTGTTACACCTACTTAAACCAGGGAGATCTCGTTAGCAACTGTTGGTTTCCTAGTCCAAAAGTCTCCTGTAAATTCAAAAGAGTGTTTTAAATTTAGTAATATTTTAAGGGATTTATGGTTACCTTTGAAAGAATTTATTTTAGCTTTTTGAAATTTTGATTAATTTTTTAAAATGTTTTTTATTTTTGCAAGAAAAATGCACAACCGCGCAGTTATAATATTTTTGCAGCAATAATAAATAACTATAAATGCGTACATGTCATTTTCTCGGCATTCCAGNCTAACTGGATGGGAATTGAACACACTAACCCTTTAATTAAGCTAAGCCTTCTGCATCAGAAAACTCGCATAGCATTGAGGAAGTGGGGTTGGGAAACTTTTGGAAATGTATTTTCCAATGTCACATCTGTTGAGAAGGAGGTTGAGAGGCTTGAGGCAGCTGTTCAGAATAATTCTGCCATCAAAACTGAGTTGCTTACTACCCAGACTAGTCTAAATAAAGGTATTGACATCCAGGATATGCTACTCAAACAAAAAGCTTCTGTTAATAGTTTTACTGAAGGGGACAAAAACACTAAGTTCTACCATGCCTATATAAGTTACAAAAGGAAGTGCAATACCATACACTCCATATATTCTACTGAGGGCAGATGGCTTAATGATAATGAACTTATAGCTAAGGATGTTGTTAAGTACTACATCTCCCTCCTAAACTCTTCTGTTGATCTCAATACTGATTATGAAGAATACTTTGTTGAAGAATCAAGTTACACTAGTCAGCTGAATCTTACTGAACTCCCTTCCGATGAGGAAATTTGGGAAGCCTTGAACACAATTGACAGCTCTAAAGCAGCTGGCCCTGATGGCTTCACTGCTGAATTCTATAAAAAAGCATGGCACATCATTAAGAAGGAGGTGGTGGAGGCAATTAAGAGTTTCTTCAGAGGAATCAATCTCCCTAGATATTTTAGTAACAGATATATTGTGCTAACTCCTAAAGAAGATTTGCAGAAGACTTGGGAACACTACAGACCTATAAGCCTTACATCTATCATAAGCAAACACATGAGCAAGGTCATTATGAGAAACCTTCAACCACATCTTGACAAGATTATCTGGCCAAACCAAACCACTTTCATTAAAGGTAGATCCATTAATGATAATGTGTTGTTGGCACAAGAGCTCACTCTAGGTTTAGATAAAATCAGTAGAGGGGGGAACCTCATTTATGACCAAAAGAAAATATGTTGAGATTTTCATACCTATTTTACACTGATTTTGATGATATTGCACTTTAAAGAAGGTTATTATTGATTCTTTTTTGCAGGTATGATGAATTATGGTCATTGGAGCAAAAAGATGCAAAAACGGTGCAATTTGGAGCAAAAACGAGCAAGAAATGATATTTTGCCCTGTCACCTTTCAATAAGTCTTTGGATGTTTAATCCATTTTACACTTCTTGCATACTTTTGAATGAGATTACACTTTAAAGAAAGTTTTTTTTAATGCTTATTTTGTAGGGCTATCTGTTAAGAACACAACGCAACTGAAATGGGGCGAAATGGAGCTAAAACGGAGGCAAACGGAGCGAAACGGTGAAGCTGCGCAGTCTGCCCGCCGACGGCGCCAAAACGGCACCGACGGCGCGATTTACCCAAGAAGACCAAAAAATGATAGAAAAGCTTGCCGACAGCTCCCTCGAGCCCGCCGACGGCACCCGGGACGGTTATGGGCTGAAATTCAATGTATTTGGACGCTTTTTGGAAAGGTACTTGTGGCAACTCTTCAAACTTCGTCCCTATACTTTAAAAGAATGAATTTAGGTTAGAAAAGAAGAGATTTTTGTGAGAGGAATGTTAGGAAATGTGTGGAGAAAGTTTAGGTTTCTTAGAATAGGAGTAGAAATGTAGATTTCTATCCTTTTGGAGAGATTGGAGAGGATATTTTGAGAGAAATGGTAAGGAGATGTTCTAGAATTGCATGGATCAGCGGGAGACTTTGTGGGAGAAATTTTCTTCTTTATTTCAAAGGAAAAAAGCTAAGTATTATGTTCTTCATTATCTTATGGTTTTATAAACACTTATCTAATGAATTTTTTGGTTAAATGAAGTTTCCGTTGTGTTTTCTTCGTGCTTTGTGATGGGCTTCTCTTACTCTTTCTTCTTCTTTGAAAATAGTGGCATGAGAAGATTTGCCATTGTTTTCATTTTGTAATGAGTAGAATTCATGTTTAGGATTTTGTGATGCATGTTAGAAGTGGATTTAATTATCAATTTGATGGTTTTTACTTGCTCTTTATTTACATTACAATAAAGTCCTCTTGTAGTGTTAAAGTTCGTTGTAATTGCATTAAGACCCGAGAGGGCTGTGTAATTCTCAACAAAGTAGAACCACATTCAGATTCCATGGATGGTTAAGTTCATAAGAGTTGAATGCAAATAAATAGGGAAATATACTTTGATGGGCGTAGAATTGGAGCTTTTAGGGTGACAGACTAAAATCCCTAAATTTGTCCTATTGTTTGAGTACTGAAGCGGAGATGTTAGCCCTCAGGCGAGGGGAACGTGGGAGCTCTGAAGTGAGAGCCGGTATCCTCCCAACCTAGCCACGGATTCAGTAAACAAGCGTAGGATTAGTCAATGTTCTTTATGCCTGGACCAAAGGGTAAAGAATAGGATTTCTCCTATTTGGCACATACAATATTTAATGCATCTCATTCCTTTATATTATCCAATTCATTACATAAGAATAGTAGTTTTAATGTCTCAAAATTCTCCAAACCAATTCATCCAAAAAGGGTTATCTTAAAAATTAATATTTGCATTTAGTTATAATTACTATCTTTACATTTAACACTTACATTTAGGAGTGGTTGCTAGATAAAACATCATTTTAATCGACATTCCAAACTAAGGACTAATTGTAGTAGATTAGCATTTGAATAAGAACCTCTTACCTCGCTTCATTGTGGGATCGATAAACGGGACTCCACTAGAGCCCTGTATTACTTGAGCGATACGTATACTTATGTTTGAAATTCTGACTTTACAAAATCATTATAAATATATAAATCTAGGTTCATAAATTTAAGCATAGATGAAGTCACACTCAAGTTACAAATTAGATATCAAGAAGGCTTATGACACCATTGACTAGAATTTCATCTTGGGGATACTTGCAGCTAGAGGTTTTCAACCAGAATTCAGAAATCTCTTCCAAAGGTGGCTTATTAACAGCAACCACTCCAACTTAAACAATGGCCAACTCAAGGGGTCTTTCACAGCTACCAAAGGACTAAAATAAGGTGACCCACTTTCTCCCACTATCTTTATAATTGCTATGGATTACTTCTCTGGAATGCTTGATAGGAACATCCTCAACCAGCAGTACTCTAGATTCCACCACAAATCCAATATAGCAATTTCCCACCTTATGTATGATGATGATATTATGATATTTTACAATGTCTAAAAGATTGATGTGAAGAAAGTTTATAAATGTATACAACAATTTCAGAATTACTCTAGAATGGAGTTCTGCCCTACTAAATGCCAACTTATATTTAACAAGAGGGCTTCTTCCAATATCCAACATTGGATCTCCAACTACACTAGCTTCTCTACTATTAGGAACTCTGTGAAATATTTGGGGGTTCAACTCATATAGGGGAGATAAAAAATGACCCAATTTGATGAGGTATTGCAGAAAATACAGAAAACTCTATCTAGCTGATCTCATTCTTTCGTGTCTAATGGGGGTAGAATTACTCTCTTTAGAAGCATCTTAACTACCTTCCCCTCTTATATTCTCCAAAAAAAACACCTCAATAAAAGCACCCAAATTTAGTTGGAGAGAGCATTCAACAGATTCTTATGGGCAGGTCAATGACAGCAACTACACTGGGCTTCGTGGCAGAAGGTAGCCAAACCAATTACAGCTAGTGGGCTGGGATTCAAGGGTTTTCAACAAGTAGCACAAATAAGGTTTTGTAAGATGTGGATTCACTTCAGAACACAAACTTCCCTGTGGGCCAAATTCATGTATGGCAAGTATTGCAAGGGCCAGCACCCTTCCCTAATTACCTAGAAGCTGGGGGACTCTAGAATCTGGACTAATATGCTGAAAATCAGAGAGCTAGCTGAAGACATGTATACATGGGATTTGGGGAAAGGCAAAGTGAGCTTCTGACTTGACAACTGGTGCCCAAAGGACTGGCTTGGGCCCTCCCCTTCAGACTTTAACCCTCAACTCTTAGTCTGTGACCTTTGGGATGGGGACTCCTGGGATGTTCCTAAGCTCTAATCCATTCTACTGGAGCCTCACCTATCTCAAGTCACTAAAAANAGCTGAAGACATGTATACATGGGATTTGGGGAAAGGCAAAGTGAGCTTCTGACTTGACAACTGGTGCCCAAATGACTAGCTTGGGCCCTCCCCTTCAGACTTTAACCCTCAACTCTCAGTCTGTGACCTTCGAGATGGGGACTCCTGGGATGTTCTTAAGCTCTAATCCATTCTACAGGAGCCTCACCTATCTCAAGTCACTAAAAATGTGTTTGGTAAAGGCAGAAAAGATAGGATCATATGGCACAGCTACACTAACCAAAGCTTGACTAAAGTTATATATGCTAAGTTAAGTGAATGGGATCAGGTCAATTGGGGTGAAGCCATTTGGAATAGATTTCTATCCCCTTCCATATCCTTCTTCTATTGGAGATTCTTCAACAACCTCCTGTCAACTGATGATATTCTTAAACTTAAGGGACTAAGAGGACCCTTTAGATGTTATCTCTATATGTAATCTGAAGAGAATAATAACCACCTATTTTTCAATTATGAGTTTGCTCAAGAGATGTGGAAAGAACTCCTTAGTAAGATTAAAGGTGAGAACTTGGATAAGGACTGGTCTAGTATTAAAGCTGGTTTGCATAGCTGGAAAAGTATTCAAGGGGAGTCTATCCCCTTCATTGTTGTTTGGTTTTTATGGATGTGTAGGAACAACAACAAACATGAAGATAAGATTACTCAACACACCAAGGTGACTAGAAATTGTGTTTCTTAATTGAACAAGCTAATCCAACTTAAGAACTTCCCAAGCATAAGTCTGTCTCAGACCAGTGCCATCAATAGTCACAACATAATTGAGACTATCACTTGGCAACCTCTTGATTTTCAAACCATGAAAAGTAACACTGATGGTAGCTTCTCTAAATGGGGTGTAGGGGTGGGGGGTTTTAAANATGTATATGTATATATATATATATATATATATATATATGTATGTATGTATGTATGTATGTATGTATGTGTATGTATATGTATGTATGTATATGTATGTATATGTATATATATATATATATATGTATGTATGTATGTATGTATATGTATATATATATGTAGAAAATTAAATATGACAGGAAAGACTAGAATAGTTGAAGGTGTAGCTAAAAAACCTCAAACCATGACTTAATGAGTCCCGAAAGATCTTAGGGAATGATTTCATAGAACAAAAATATAATATGTTCAATCGTACCTCAAAATATCCAAGAGATCTTCAAATTTTCGGGACACGACGCTGAACAACTTTTAAAATCCCTTGAAATATTTGAAATTATTATATTGTTTCATTAATCATCTTAAAATTGAATTANAAGGTGTAGCTAAAAAAACTCAAACCATGACTTAATGAGTCCCGAAAGATCTTAGGGAATGATTTCATAGAAAAAAAATATAATATGTTCAATTGTACCTCAAAATATCCAAGAGATCTTCAAATTTTTGGGACACGACCCTAAACAACTTTTAAAATCCCTTGAAATATTTGAACTTACTATATTGTTTCATTAATCATCTTAAAATTGAATTCTTCCATTGCTTAGTGAACCTTGATATTTCAACTATCCCAAGAAATGAAGGAAGTTTGATTGTCACTTATCATTTCATTTGACAATTTTATGAATGGCTACCCTAAAGGGAAAGTACAAAGTCATTAAGGATTTTAATGCCCAGAGTTAAAGTAGGGCCTAAAGTTTTTGAAAGNGGAAGTTTGATTGTCACTTATCATTTCATTTGACAATTTTATGAATGGCTACCCTAAAGGGAAAGTACAAAGACATTAAGGATTTTAATGCCCACAGTTAAAGTAGGGCCTAAAGTTTTTGAAACTGTTTATCAATTAATTAAATCCATCTTTTCTAAGACAATTCTTACATATCAAACATAGCTCACTATTAAGCCCACTTGATTTTAATATATATTTTTATAGTAATTTTATAATAATTAAACATTAAGTAAAATGAAGTTCTAATTCTCATTAATATCAAACTTAGTATCCAGTCATTAATTAGTGGGCTTTAAATGAGTGAATTATTATCTTCATAACTTAAGCTCTATACCTTAAGATCATCTTAATTGAATTATCTTCTAAATCATGATAATTATCAAAAGTATAATGTTACCCTTATCATGAAAAGGATGGCAAATCAGTTTCTACCTCTTAGCCCTTCATATTTCAAACACACAAGAGATTTTATTATAATCAATACTACCCATTTACTCTTTGATTAATTCTAAAATTTAATTAAGTTGTTAAAATTCCAAAATTAACATTTTGACCATAGGGCTCCCTATCCCATAACATATCAAATGAAACTGAAGTGAACTTAAAATTTCCATGGAGACTCAATCATGAGTTAATTAAAATATCAAAGGAGAAGATGTTATGTTTAAGATTTTTATTTAATTTATATAATTATTTTAATTAAAAAATATGATTTTCAATATTAGTATCTTTAATTAATCAAAATAAGATTTTTGTTCATGAGAGAATTATTACAGGTTCACCTAGGTCAGAGGAACACTTGGACAAAATTCAATGACTTTTTTTAATTATGTTTTATCATTATAATTGTTTAGTGATTTTTAGTGGTTAATTAAATATACAATATATTTTAATTTTAAAAATTACCTTTTATATTTTTATTAAAGCTTCTTAAGTTCAAGGAACTCAGAGAACCACTTTCATAATTTTTTTTAAGTGTATTTAACTTAATATAATTTTTATTGTACAAAAATACAATCTTTCTTAGAAAATCAACTTTAATACTCAAACTTAATCAACTAAATTTCAATTTTTTTACAGTGAGTCAACACGNTTCATAATTTTTTTTAAGTGTATTTAACTTAATATAATTTTTATTGTACAAAAATACAATCTTTCTTAGAAATCAAATTTAATACTCAAACTTAATCAACTAAATTTCAAATTTTTTACAGTGAGTCAACACAATTTTTCTTTACAATTTGGAATTAATTTCATTAATTTTTAAATAATATTTATCTTAAATAAATTAATACTAATTTTAGGCATTTAGCTAGCTATAGAAATATACAAAATTATCAAAACTATCCTGATATTTTTCCTAAGCTCCTCAGAGCATAGGGAACCTAATAAAATTCATCCCATAATTTTCCAAGTTATATTTTAATTTGTATAATTAATTTAAGCTAAAATAGCCATCCAAGCTTGGAAATTAGGGTTACATGCATAGAGATGGTCTCTGACCTTGAAAAAATCAGAGAACATCCCCTTTATCATGAGGAATGAGCACCCAAAGTTTCAATCTTTCATGAATAACATTTAATTNAATATACAAAATTATCAAAACTATCCTGATATTTTTCCTAAGCTCCTCAGAGCATAGGGAACCTAATAAAATACATCCCATAGTTTTCCAAGTTATATTTTAATTTGTATAATTAATTTATACTAAAATAGCCATCCAAGCTTGGAAATTAGGGTTACATGCATAGAGATGGTCTTTGACCTTGAAAAAATCAGAGAACATTCCCTTTATCATGAGGAATGAGCCCCCAAAGTTTCAATCTTTCATGAATAACATTTAATCAGTTAAAATTAAAACACCTCAAAGGCTATTTACTTAATTACTAATCAGTGACTTATCAAAGAATTTTTATTTTTGGTGCACATTATTCTCTTCTATTAACTAAGAAAGAGGATATTTTTTTAATGATTTTTCTATGCATAGATATGAATTTTCTAACTTTTGGACTTCTTTTAATTCATTTAAATCCTATTTTCGTGCTTATCCATGCAACGCTAAATAGATCCTACGGTGCTCCGAAAGACCATGCGTTGCTCCACCATTTGATGCCATCTTATTTCTCAGTTGTTATGTGGCCTACGGTTCATGTTTTATTCATTCTTCTAGCTTCATCATGAGCTTTCATTTGATACACGCATAATCAGACGGTTGTGTGCCATCGTCCTCAATGGTCAGAGCCCGTGAACCGTTCAACTTCAAACCCTATGATCTCTCTTGATACTCAACCAAATCGCATGGAGTTTGTCCCTACACCTTCATCTACTCAAGATGAACACATCTATATGGTTACAATGCTATGAAATATAAGTTCCTCTTACAATTTGTGAAATTTGAGCTCAAAATTAGGGTTAGTGAACTATAGCTTTGTCTGAGAGGTGAGGCCTCAACCAGATGCACTTGGCAGCTTCAGTGGAGTCCAATGAACATCTTGGATGTGTTCTTTTCCTTTGTTTAAGAGTCCAATTAGGAGTTCAGTGAAAAGGTGCAGCGGTCTTGGTCTAGAGGTGGGTTAGAGTGCTTGTGACAGATGGTAAGCTTTTTCGTTTAGCTCGGAGAAGCTAAGGGAAGATACAATCACAATTTTGGTTGAGTTTTGATTGAATAAAAGAAAAATCCTAGGTTTTGAACTCAAAATTGAACTCTTACAAAGGGATTCAGAATGGGAAAATGTTGGGCTTGAGCTTAAGAATGCCTGAAGAGTCTCTGAGAGCAATTTAACAGAGTCTCCCTTAGGAAATTCGTTAATTCTCTCTTTGGCCATAGAAGAGGGAGTTTAAATAGAGGGGGAAGGAGAGGCCATCATGGCTGGCCATTGAGTGCAAAGAGTTACTTATGTGGATGGCTGAGTGGCACAAGTGTCCCGTTGGAGTGAGCCGACTCAGGGAGTTCAAATTTGGAGTTTGGGCAAACGGGTGGCTCTCAGGTTTGGTACTTTTTGGTCACTAGGCTGATCGGCAGGGCTAGGGATGGTGGAAAGAGGAGTCAGGGGAGCCAGAGGGATGCAAATCAGAATTAACCCTTAATTCTTAAGGCTGATGCAAAGAGTATCTTGGTTTATGGAAAATATGAGAAGAGATCCCCTAAATCAAAGGTTCATAGGTCCATGGCTCATGTAGGGAGGGTTAGGTGGGTCTAGCCTGGTTACTAGAGACCAAATGGTGGCTTTGGTGGCTTTAGCTTGATTAAATTGATATGGTTTGTTCAACTTTAGAGCATGGGTTCAATTTCAGGCATTTTGGGTTGAAGTTGGGTTTGGGTTACCATTGAGCTCAAATGATTAGTTAAAATGTTGTAGATGATTGTCACAAAAAGTTTAGAAAAAAAATTTAAGTGATCTTGAGTTGATTTGGAAGCTAAATTTGATGGATTTTGGCTCATGCCCAATTTTGGTGCATTTGTGCCACACCACCCAGGATCCATCCTAAGGCCAAATAGTCCTATCTGGACTCCCCTTGAGCTCCTCCATACTAGCCCCACCTACTAAATGTTAGAGGTTAGGACAAATATGTGGAACTTCAAATTGAGCAAAGAAGAGTTTAGAGTTTCTAATGGTGATGGTTTGTTTACTAGTCCTCTAGGAATACTTAACAGGAATGCCCTATGGCTAGACCCTAAGCTACTAAGGAGGAAACTAGAACTCAACCAAAAGTGAGGTCAACACCTACTTGTGATTGCTTTGGGTTTAAGAAGTGTTTTTGAATTAGAAAAAATTTGTTATAGTAAAGTTTCTATGTTTTATGATCCACCTAAAAATTACCTATTTTTAATATATATTTAATGCTCATTTTGTGCACATTTTTTATGATATTGCACTTTAAAGAAAGTNAAGGAGGAAACTAGAACTCAACCAAAAGTGAGGTCAACACCTACTTGTGATTGCTTTGGGTTTAAGAAGTGTGTTTGAATTAGAAAACATTTTTTATAGTTAAGTTTCTATGTTTTATGATCCACTTAAAAATTACCTATTTTTAATATATATTTAATGCTCATTTTGTGCACATTTTTTATGATGTTGCACTTTAAAGAAAGGTATTGTTCATGTTTTTGGTTTCAGGTACAAGGAATGGATTTTTAGAAAAAAAAATATGGGCAAAATGGAGCAAAACGGCAAAAATATCTATGGCGCCATAGCACCAACTCTGGTGCTATAGTGTCAGACACGATGAGAAGGCAGCACAATAGCACCCCAGACTGGCCTTATAGCGCCAATAACCGAAATTCTAGAAGGTACATTGAATGTGGTCGAATTTTGAAGGGTTTTTTAAAGCAACCTTTCGTTATTTTTAGAGCTCTATTAAATANTATCTATGGCGCCATAGCACCAACTCTGGTGCTATAGTGTCAGACACGATGAGAAGGCAGCACAATAGCACCTCAGACTGGCCTTATAGCGCCAATAACCGAAATTCTAGAAGGTACATTGAATGTGGTCAAATTTTGAAGGGTTTTTTGAAGCAACCTTTGGTTATTTTTAGAGCTCTATTAATAGGGCCAATTGCTGAATGAAAAAAGATGAGAAGAGGAGACTTTTGGCATGAGTTTTAGGTGTGGTGTGTGTGTGTGTGTGTGTGTGTGTGTGTGTGTGTGTTTGTATGTTAGTTTGTAAGGAAAGATTGGTGAGGGGTTTTGAGAGATATCTAAAAGGAATTGTTGGAACTTTGCGTGGATCAGCATGAGACNGTGTGTGTGTGTGTGTGTGTGTGTGTGTGTGTGTGTGTGTTTGTATGTTAGTTTGTAAGGAAAGATTAGTGAGGGTTTTTGAGAGATATCTAAAAGGAATTGTTGGAACTTTGTGTGGATTAGCAGGAGACTTTGATGGAGGGATTTTTATCTTTCTTTCAAGGTAAAAAGCTTAGTATTGTGTTCTTCATTATTTTATAATTGTTGTAAAAACTTTTCTAGTGATTTTTTTTTGATTTAAATGAAATTTTCTATTGTGTTTTCTTCATGCTTAGTAAGTAGTTTTCCTTACTCTTTCTCCATGTGATGACATTTAATCATGTGTGGGATTAAAATGGTTTGAAGATTTCTTTTATTTAAAAAATTGTGATTGTATTTTCACAGTCTTTTTATTAATTATGCAAATTGATCATTTGATTTGTATACTTTTGTTATAAAACATAATTAACCAAGAGAGCTATGATTTCACCAACTAGTGAGTACCACACTTAACTTTATAAAGAGCTAGTGCAATTGTCTGATGGGAAGTGCAAATAGATAGAGAGAGAAGATTTGATGGGCGTAGAATTGATTTTAATAGGGTGACATGCTAGAATTTTTAGTCAATTTGTAGTTGATTTGGGATCTACGGGTCCCTAGTAGATCCTATAGAGAGGGCATAATGGATAATTTAGAAGTGAGAGGCTTGAATCTACTCAAAACTTCTACACAAGCTGGAACAAACTTTTGATTAGTCAATGTGCTTTGCTAGCACAAAGATGGACTAATGAATGGTTATGCTCCTTTTGTTCACAATACAATAGTTTTAACCTTTAAACATTCTATTCCTACACTAATTATGATCTCATAGCAAGGGGAAAGGGATTTAAGTACTTATAATCTTTCCAAAATTTAACCAGTCTCATTAGGTTTAGTTTTTATTTAATTTAATTAATTATAATTTTAGTGTAAAATAATGGATTAAGGAAAACCAAGCTTTTTAAAATTCCAAGCTAAGACCTGATAATAGTAGACTAGAATTGGACAAAGGGATTTCTTACCTCGCTTCTATGTAGGATTGATACTGAGGACTTTAAAATAAACCCAATATTACTTGAAATGATACGCATACTTGCATAGTACCCCTAGTGTGTAAATTATTTTCTAAATTTTATAACATTTTAATTTTGCACACTAGCCGCTATATAAAAATTGGGTCAAGATTTTGGGCATCTTTTGGAAGTTAAAATATTGCATAATTGATCATAACAATTTTTTGGGGTCATTATCGGGGACTTGACTTGAATTAGTGTGTAGCACTACGGTTGTATCAAGTTTTTAGCGTCGTTGCCGGAGAAGCTATGGTAAGAACTTTAGGAGAATTTTTAGTTGATCTTAAAAGACCTAGATTTGAAAATTGTAGTGTTATTATATAATGTGCTTAATTATTGTGTGTTTATTTTCAAGAAAAATCCAAAATACCAAAAGTAAGTTTGATATCAGTCCTATTAATTAAGTCTTAAGATTTATATGCATAGTTCAGGAGCTACAGTTTTATGACTCACATTTAGAGAAAACTTTTATGAGGATTATGAATAAAAAAAACTCGATTAATTTATGGTAAAAATGACATATCGACAAAATAATGAATATTCAAATTTTGATTAGAATGCAAGTCAAGGACCCCCAATTAATTATTGAGGAAAATTCATTTGGACAATGGATTGAAACTAGTCATGACATTATTACAACCTATGTTGGGAAAATCATTCAAATTTTAACTGGAATAATAATTTCGAGAAGAAAACCAATTGTGGGAAGAGAATCAATTTAAACAGACATGTAAATGGAATAATCAAGATAATTAGAAATTTGGACCTTCTTTTTCCTTTTGAATTTAACTCCAACCTACCATATGAGGAGACGGACATGTCTATTCAAGAGGTTATTTGTTAAATGGAATATCAGTTGAAAAGTCAATGGGCTACTATAAGGTATATAACAAACCATCTGAGGTTGATTTTGATGCACTTAACAGTTATCCTCCAGAGATCTTACTTTTTGACCTTGAGATAAACCTTGAATAAAAAAATGATGAGCAAGATAAAGATATAAAACTAAGAATTAGAAGAAAGTTGTAGGATATGTTTCAAATGAAATTTGTGCTAAGAAATGAGGATAAGGATATTGAAACTTCTATTGAAGAAATTCTTAAGAAAATAGAAAAACTTATTTCCTCAACCAAGAAAAATATAGAAAGACCACCTCTACCATTTACTCAGTACCAATGGGAAGAATTAGAAGATAACATGAGACAAAAGAATACCCCAGTGGAATTTGATCTAGAATCTCAATCATCAAGGGAGAATCTCATTAAGAATTTAAGAGACGTCGAATTATCATATAGAGATTNTCTGAGAGGTGAGGCCTCAACCAGATGCACTTGGCAGCTTCAGTGGAGTCCAATGAACATCTTGGATGTGTTATTTTCCTTCGCTGAAGA
This sequence comes from Phalaenopsis hybrid cultivar, assembly GCA_002079205.1. NCBI lineage: Eukaryota > Viridiplantae > Streptophyta > Magnoliopsida > Asparagales > Orchidaceae > Phalaenopsis > Phalaenopsis hybrid cultivar. The sequence continues at coordinate 82,762 of JXCR01110598.1, read as the reverse complement.
GTCCAATTAGGAGTTCAGTGAAAAGGTGCAGCGGCCTTGGTCTAGAGGTGGGTTAGAGTGCTTGTGACAGATGGTAAACTTTTTCGTTTAGCTCGGAGAAGCTAAGGGAAGATTCAATCACAATTTTGGTTGAGTTTTGATTGAGTGAAAGAAAACTCCTAGATTTTGAACTCAAAATTGAACTCTCACAAAGGGATTAAGAATGAGAAAATGTTGGGCTTGAGCTTAAGAATGCATGAAGAGTCTCTGAGAGCAATTTAACAGAGTCTCCCTTAGGAAATTCATTAATTCTCTCTTTGGCCATAGGAGAGGGAGTTTAAATAGAGGGGAAAGGAGAGGCCATCATGGCTGGCCATTGAGTGCAAAGAGTTACTTATGTGGATGGCTGAGTGGCACAAGTGTCCAGTTGGAGTGAGCCGACTCAGGGAGTTCAAATTTGGAGTTTAGGCAAAGGGGTGGCTCTCAGGTTTGGTACTTTTTGGTCACTAGGCTGATCGGCAGGGCTAGGGGTGGTGGAAAGAGGAGTCAGGGGAGCTAGAGGGATGAAAATCAGAATTAACCCTTAATGCTTAAGGCTGATGCAAAGTGTATCTTCGTTTATGGAAAATATGGGAAGAGATCCCCTAAATCAAAGGTTCATTGGTCCATGGCTCATGTAGGGAGGGTTAGGTGGGTCTAGCCTGGTTACTAGAGTCCAAATGGTGGATTTGGTGGCTTTAGCTTGATTAATTTGATATAGTTTGGTTAACTCTAGAGCATGGGTTCAGTTTCAGGCATTTTGGGTTGAAGTTGGCTTTGGGTTACCATTGAGCTCAATTGATTAGTTAAAATGGTGTACATGATTGTCACAAAAAGTTTAGAAAAAAAATTTAAGTGATCTTGAGTTGATTTGGAAGCTAAATTTGATGGATTTTGGCTCATGCCCAATTTTGGTGCATTTGTGCCACACCACCCAGGATCCATCCTAAGGCCAAATAGTCCTATCTGGACTCCCCTTGAGCTCCTCCATACTAGCCCCACCTACTAAATGTTAGAGGTTAGGAGAAATATGTGGAACTTCAAATTGAGCAAAGAAGAGTTTAAAGTTTCTAATGGTGATGGTTTGTTTACTAGTCCTCTAGGAATACTCAACAGGAATGTCGNTGTGTGCCAACATCCTGTGATAGGGGTAGAAATTAGGATGATCCTTCTTTTCAACTTCATCTGGCTTCTTTGGCTCTAGTTATATGAACTCAGGCTTCTTCATTAAATTTTTTAACGTCTTCAACATAGTTTTAACTTTGAAAGAATACTATTTGTTCAGCTGATCTGAAAAAGTTGGACTTCATCTACCATCTGCACGGTACAACCATCTCTGGTATAATTGCTGGCAAGACTGGCCATACTACTGCATTTTCTATAGCTACTGAGGCTAAATATGTTGTGATAACTTTTGGGAACTCTGATGAGAATGCTAGGCCTGAATCCTCATCAGTTGCTTACCTTTATCCCCTATTGCTACTGTTCTAGACTTCTTCTTAAACACTCTGATAGGTCTAGGCCTCTCAGCCTTTTCCTGGGACTCCATGTGTTTAACTTCTTCTTATAGACTGTTGTTCTTGCTTAGCAGTTTCTCAAAGGACTTGATGGTGAGTCCTTTAAACATGAAAGCGACTGATCCATTAGTGATTTTGAGTAGAATCTCAATCACATATTGTTCTTGTAGCTGAGGTTTGCATTTTATGCTTAAGTTTTTCCACCTCAATATATAATCCCCCAAAGTCTCATTAGGCTCTTACCTTTCCACTATGAGATCTCCAATAGTAACATGATGTTATGCTCTAGCAAATCTCTTCATGAGCAAGTGCTCAACCTTGGTAAATGTCTTCACTTATCTTCCGGGCAACTCGGCATACCAATCAAATGCTATCTCTGACAAGCTGCTAACAAATTGATGGAAGAGTAAGGCTTCACTACCTTCAACACTGCAATAATGAGCTTAGAAATGGGCAAAATGCTTTTGGTCCCATCAAACGCCTTAAAGTTTGGTAACACAAAACCCTTAAGGTAGGGCATGACATCAAACTCCTCTTGGTATGGTCTATACTTTGAAATTGATACACCACCCTATATTGGACTAAGGCCTCCCGAAATTTCTGTTAGACCATCTACTTAATATCTTTCTCTGGCTTTATACTTTGGGTGGAATCTTTCTTTTGTTTGTCATCTCTGTTGGCGGAAGTTACTTCTCTCCTTTCATCGATAATGTGTAAGATCTTGGGCTAATTTCCCTCTAACAAAGCCATTTGCTAAGATTGTGGTTCCTCATGCATCTTAGCCTTGGTCATCATGGCAGAAGACATTTCCTCCACCCGTTTCTCCATCTGGTTGATCTACTCGTCCCTTAGCAAAACAGCCCTTCGCAAATAATTGGTGGTGTTCCCTTCTATAGGCAGTTGGGCTTCACGCACAGATGTATTGACTCTAATCTCGATGACATTAATATCCATAAACTCCTCATTGAGTTAATTATTAAAATTAAAATCTTCATCATCCATAGCTACTCCATGCTCTTTGGCTAACTCAAAAATCTTGACCCTGAGATTTTTAACTTTTTCTTCAATTATTCTTTCCTAGATTATCTTGAGATTCGGAGGACTCTCTTGAACATCCTCCCTCTTTACATTGGACTTGGTAGCAATGAGCGCAATGACACCTAATACAATGAAGTCTTGCTTCATTCCATAATCTTTCCCTACGATCTCATCAAAATGTAATGGTACGGCAATTTTAGGCACCCATACCTTCTTCTGTAATGGTGATTTCTTAAGATGGGGTGTCTCAACTGAGGCATCGTTGTGTCGAAGAGAGGCATGTTCCCTACGGTGCAAACCAAATACAACACCGAGAAACTTCTTTACTTTCTCCTTTTCCGGAACAATCTTATATGCAACAACTAGTAGTATCCTTGGACCCAGACATAACTTGGTCGGTCGATATCCTGCAGTCCCTGGAGCAGCAGTAGTAACAAAATCAGTGGTAGTGACGGCAGTAACAACTCAACTTCCTAGACGGAATCTTATGGGAATGTGAGTTGGCAAAACTTCATCTAATCTTTGAGACTGTTTGACAGATCTAACATCCTTCAAAATTTCTTTTTTCATTCAGGTGGCACCGTGCAACCCACCCGCTTAAGTAGCTTAACAACTGAACATCCTTCTGTAACAGCCAATATCTGAAATGTTGTACAAAATTTGATGATAGAAGTGGGTTTTTACCTCTCTCATCACGAACACCAAGTAATGGTAAAGCAGCAACAATCTTCTAAATACTTTCATACCCTTAGTACCAAATAATGGGTGAAACCTACTCCTTCACAGAAGCGGAGAGGTCTCAGGCAATCTGAGTTCCTCTT
>JXCR01110598.1:58378-69704 GCA_002079205.1 Phalaenopsis hybrid cultivar | reverse complement strand
AGTTAAAGTAGGGCCTAAAGTTTTTGAAACTGTTTATCAATTAATTAAATCCATCTTTTCTAAGACAATTCTTACATATCAAACATAGCTCACTATTAAGCCCACTTGATTTTAATATATATTTTTATAGTAATTTTATAATAATTAAACTTTAAGTAAAATGAAGTTCTAATTCTCATTAATATCAAACTTAGTATCCAGTCATCAATTAGTGGGCTTTAAATGAGTGAATTATTATCTTCATAACTTAAGCCCTATACCTTAAGATCATCTTAATTGAATTATCTTCTAAATCATGATAATTATCAAAATTATAATGTTACCCTTATCATGAAAAGGATGACAAATTGGTTTCTACCTCTTAGCCCTTCATATTTCAAACACACAAGAGATTTTATTATAATCAATACTACCCATTTACTCTTTGATTAATTCTAAAATTTAATTAAGTTGTTAAAATTCCAAAATTAACATTTTGACCATAAGGCTCCCTATCCCATAACATATCAAATGAAATTGAAGTGACCTTAAAATTTCCATGGAGACTCAATCATGAGTTAATTAAAATATCAATGGAGAAGATGTTATGTTTTAGATTTTTATTTAATTTATATAATTATTTTAATTAAAAAATAGGATTTTTCAATATTAGTATCTTTAATTAATCAAAATAAGATTTTTGTTCCTAAGGAATTTTTACAGGTTCACCTAGGTCAGAGGAACACTTGGACAAAATTCAATGATTTTTTTTAATTAAGTTTTATCATTATAATTGTTTAGTGATTTTTAGTGGTTATTCAAATATACAATATATTTTGATTTTAAAAATTACCTTTTATATTTTTATTAAAGCTCCTTAAGTTCAAGGAACTCAGAGAACCACTTTCATAANTTTGATGGAGGGATTTTTATCTTTCTTTCAAGGTAAAAAGCTTAGTATTGTGTTCTTCATTATTTTATAATTGTTGTAAAAACTTTTCTAGTGAATTTTTTTTTATTTAAACGAAATTTTTTGTTGTGTTTTCTCCATGCTTAGTAAGTAGTTTTCCTTACTCTTTCTCCATGTGATGACATTTAATCATGTGTGGGATTAGAATGGTTTGAAGATTTCTTTTATTTAAAAAATTGTTATGGTATTTTCACACTTTTTATTGATTATGCAGAATGATCATTTGATTTGTATACTTTTGTTATAAAACATAATTAACCAAGAGAGCTATGATTTCACCAACTAGTGAGTACCACACTTAACTTTATAAAGAGCTAGTGTAATTGTCTGATGGGAAGTGCAAATAGATAGAGAGAGATAATTTGATGGGCGTAGAATTGATTTTAATAGGGTGACATGCTAGAATTTTTAGTCAATTTGATGTTGATTTGGGATCTACGGGTCCCTAGTAGATCCTATAGAGAGGGCACAATGGATAATTTAGAAGTGAGAGGCTTGAATCTACTCAAAACTTCTACACAAGCTGGAACAAACTTTTGATTAGCCAATGTCCTTTGCTAGCATAGAGATGGGCTAATGAATGGTTATGCTCCTTTTGGTCACAATACAATAGTTTTAACCATTAAACATTCTATTCCTACACTAATTATGATCTCATAGCAAGAGGAAAGGGATTTAAGTACTTATAATCTTTCCAAAATTTAACCAGTCTCATTAGGTTTAGTTTTTATTTAATTTAATTAATTATAATTTTAGTGTAAAATAATGGATTAAGGAAAACCAAGCTTTTTAAAATTCCAAACTAAGACCTGATAATAGTATATTAGAATTAGGCAAAGGGATTTCTTACCTCGCTTCTATGTAGGATTGATACTGAGGACTTTAAAATAAACCCAATATTACTTGAAATGATACGTATACTTGCATAGTACCCCTAGTGTGTAAACTATTTTCTAAATTTTATAACATTTTGATTTTGCACACTAGCCGCTATATAAAAATTGGGTCAAGATTTTGGGCATCTTTTGGAAGTTAAAATATTGCATAATTGATCAGAACAAGTTTTTGGGGTCATTGTCGGGGACTTGACTTAAATTAGTGTGTAGCACTAGGGTTGTATCAAGTTTTTAGCGTCGTTGCTGGAGAAGCTATGGTAAGAACTTTAGGAGAATTTTTAGTTGAGCTTAAAAGACCTAGATTTGAAAATTGTAGTGTTATTATATAGTGTGCTTAATTATTGTGTGTTTATTTTCAAGAAAAATCCAAAACACCAAAAGTAAGTTTGATCTCGATCCTATTAATTAAGTCTTAAGATTTATATGCATAGTTCAGGAGCTACAGTTTTATGACTCACATTTAGAGAAAACTTTTATGAGGATTATGAATAAAAAAACTCGATCAATTTATGGTAAAAATGACATATCGACAAAATAATGAATATTCAAACTTTGATTAGAATGCAAGTCAAGGACCCCCAATTAATTATTGAGGAAAATTCATTTGGACAATGGATTGAAACTAGTCATGACATTATTACAACCTAGGTTGGGAAAATCATTCGAATTTTAACTGGAATAATAATTTTGAGAAGAAAACCAATTGTGGGAAGAGAATCAATTTAATCAGACATGTAAATGGAATAATCAAGATAATTATAAGATTGGACCTTCTTTTTCCTTTTGAATTTAACTCCAACCTACCATATGAGGAGAAGGACATGTCTATTCAAAAGGTTATTTTTCAAATGGAATATTAGTTGAAAAGTCAATGGGCTACTATAAGTTTTATAAAAAACCATCTGAGGCTGATTTTGATGCACTTAACAGTTATCCTCCAGAGATCTTACTTTTTGACCTTGAGATAAACCTTGAATAAAAAAATGATGAGCAAGATAAAGATATAAAATTAAGAATTAGAAGAGAGTTCTAGGATATGTTTCAAAAGAAATTTGTGTTAAGAAATGAGGATAAGGATATTGAAACTTCTATTGAAGAACTTCTTAAGAAAATAGAAAAACTTATTTCCTCAACCAAGAAAAATATAGAAAGACCACCTCCACCATTTACTCAGTACCAATGGGAAGAATTAGAAGATAACATGAGACAAAAGAATACCCCAGTGGAATTTGATCTAGAATCTCAATCATCTAGGGAGAATCTCATTAAAAATTTTGGAGACGTAGAATTATCATATAGAGATCCATTTTTTATAAATTTTAATGATGAAAACAATATGCAAATTAAGAAAATCATTAGAAGAATATTGGATCTAGAAAGAAACTTGAAGAACAATAATTTTAATCAATTTAAAGAGAAAAAGCTGAAATAAAAACTGAAATTCAAGGATTTAGTATAAATCATAGGAGCTGAAAAAGATTGGGCGATTGATTATGGATTACTTAAATGGAATTTTGATCTGAGAGGAACCCTTTGTCGGGTCAGCGATGTTAAACCAAGCATTTTATGGGAGGCAACCCATAGTTATCAGTGTGGTTGGATTTATTATGCTTGAGAGTCATGATTGTTTGTGTTGCATTATGTTTATTTTAGTGAAGACTAATCAGTTTGATTGATGATTGATAGATGTTTGGATTATCAATGAATTGATTTGATCTTTAAGTGTGTCATGAGTGAGGTGATTCCTTAACTTCTTACTATGACTATACTTGTTTATGTTCTCTTGTAGTAGTTGGATTGACAAGTCAACTACGACTTGGGTCTTAATTAAACTTTTGTTTTACAAAAGATATTTTGAGTTTGGAAAGTGATAGTTCCATCTCAATTTTTTTGCTTCCTTTCTTTGACCTTATTCTCATTTGGTACTGTCATGAACATACTTGATCAGTAATATGTGGATGATCTTGCTCTACCCTTATAATTGTTAGAGGTGCATAATTAAAGGGATAAGGTGATGCCTGAGATTGGTGTTCGTGACCCAACTTAACAAGGGTAATCTTGTCCATGTGGATAACCATCTAAAATTCATGGAAGGCACCTAATATATATGTGTAGTGATACCCTTAGAAATTAGAAGTTGTGAGATGCGATGAGTTAAAAAAGAATTAACCTCATTTATCAAGTATGTTAGTGTTTTGTGTTACAATAACATAAGGACATGGAGAGAACTAAAATATATATTCCTATGTTTATTCTGTCATGCTTGTTAAACCATTTTTAGTTCAACTTTATTCTAGCATGTTTAGTTTAGGTTTACTTTCTATTTTAAATTATTTTGACCCGATGAATACTTGCAGATGTTCCTGATAGACAATTGTGATAGAAACAATTTCTGAACTATTTTTCTTCATGTTTATATTTTTTTTACTAAATGTTATACATGTTAAACATCAAGTTTGGTGGGAAGAAAAACATTTTAAAACTTTTTATTTGCTTCAATTTATATAGTATTGTTTGTGTGTTAGTGTAGTCTTTTACTTTGCAATTTTCATGCTAGACATATTAATTTAAGATGTACTACTACACACACCAATTTTTACTAAAATACTATTTTTTTGGAACCCTGTGACAGATAATTTTTTTAAATCTNTTTACTAAATGTTATACATGTTAAACATCAAGTTTGGTGGGAAGAAAAACATTTTAAAACTTTTTATTTGCTCCAGTTTATATAGTATTGTTTGTGTGTTAGTGTAGTCTTTTACTTTGCAATTTTCATGTTAGACATATTAATTTAAGATGTACTACTACACACACCGATTTTTACTAAAATACTATTTTTTTGGAACCCTGTGACAGATAATTCTTTTAAATTTGTCTCTCTTCATACTTGATATGTACTTTTAAACTATTTAAAAATCAAGTTTGCGAGGGTGAAAAATCATTTTAAAACTTAACTTTATTTGTTTTCAGTAACCTACATTTAATTTGATATTACTTTTAAAATGATTTGGGGTATGTTGTGTTATCTTTAGAATACTAAACATTTAATTTTTAGGAATGATATCAAAGGACTTACTAGAAAAGTTAGTAAAAAGGATGAAACTAAAGCTAAGATATTTAGTAGAAAATAGTAGGGAAATGATTTACGATTTATAGTAGGAAGAATTGAGTTTCTAAAAAAATAAGGATTTTTAGAATAATTCTTTTTGAGGAATTTAGATTCTATGAATTTTCTTCTTAAAAACNAGGTATGTTGTGTTATCTTTAGAATACTAAACATTTAATTTTTAGGAATGATATCAAAGGACTTACTAGAAACGTTAGTGAAAAGGATGAAACTAAAGCTAAGATATTTAGTAGAAAATAGTAGAGAAATGATTTACTATTTATAGTAGGAAGAATATAATTTCTGAAAAATTAAGGATTTTTAGAATAATTCTTTTTGAGGAATTTAGATTCTATGAATTTTCTTTTTAAAAAATTTATATTATATTTTAAGTTAAGGATAGAACATAAATTCTTAACTACAGAGAAGGGATAGTAAAATTCAAAATCATTAAAAGTTTATCCAGATATAGTAATCCTCACCTGAAAAAAAAGTAAGGATTANATATTATATTTTAAGTTAAGGATAGAACATAAATTCTTAACTACAGAGAAGGGATAGTAAAATTCAAAATCAATAAAAGTTTATCCAGATATAGTAATCCTCACCTGAAAAAAAAGTAAGGATTTAAAAGATTCTCAAAGAAACAAAAAAAAGAAAATCAAAAGAAAAAAAAGAAATAGAAAAGAAAAGTAAAGTATGAAAAAGGGAGGAGAAGCCTGCGGAATAGGACCTAATTAAAAATTGGTTTCACTTGAATGTTTCTAAGGAAGAACGTAAGATCAATTCTTTACTTAATTTCTGAAAGTATTAGTAAAAATTATTTTTCAATGTAGATTTCATAAATTCTGAAATTAATATTTTTCTAAGAATCCATTGTTTAGGGAAATTTCAATTATGTCTGAATTAAATACAAAATCAGTTTTGCTAAATTTAATAATAAATGTTATGATACCTTAGTTATCATCTGCTTTACTAAAATTCTTTTAAGTTAGACTATTACATTTCTAAAACAATTTTTTTAGTTATCTAAAAAGTAAATCCACTACCACATGCTAACAAATTTGGTCTTTAAAGCTATAGTGCTACTTGAGGAAAAGTAATGTTTAAAATTAGGGGAATTGATCCACCTGAAAATAACCTATTTTAAATATAAATTTATTGTACATTTCATGCACATTTATTACGATATTGCACTTTAAGGAAAGGTAATTTGCATGTTTTTTNTTGGTTTCACTTGAATGTTTCTAAGGAAGAACGTAAGATCAATTCTTTACTTAATTTCTGAAAGTATTAGTATAAATTATTTTTCAATGTAGATTTCATAAATTCCGAAATTAATATTTTTCTAATAATCCATTGTTTAGGGAAATTTCAATTATGTGTGAATTAAATACAAAATCAGTTTTGCTAAATTTAATAGTAAATGTTATGATACTATAGTTATCATCTGCTTTACTAAAAATTCTTTTAAGTTAGACTATAACATTTCTAAAACAATTTTTTTAGTTATCTAAAAAGTAAATCCACTACCACATGCTAACAACTTTGGTCTTTAAAGCTATAGTGCTACTTGAGGAAAAGTAATGTTTAAAATTAGGGGAATTGATCCACTTGAAAATAACCTATTTTAAATATAAATTTATTGTACATTTCATGCACATTTTTTATGATATTGCTCTTTAAGGAAAGGTAATTTGCATGTTTTTGATTTCAGGTACAAGGAATGGATATTTTGAAAAAATATGGGCAAAATAGAGCAAAATGACAAAAATATCTATGGCGCCATAGCGCTAGCCCTAGCACTATAGCACCAGGCACAACGAGAAGGCAGCGCCAGAGCACCCTAGACTGGCATCTAGCGCTAGTAACCAAAATTCTAGAACGTGCATTGAATGTTGCTAAATTTTGAAGGGGAGCTTGAAGCAACCCTTAGTTATTTTCAAAGCAAAAAAGAGCAGAACTTTGCGTGTGTATGTGTGTGTGTANAAATGACAAAAATATCTATGGCGCCATAGCGCTAGCCCTAGCACTATAGCACCAGGCACAACGAGAAGGCAGTGCCAGAGCACCCTAGACTGGCACTCTAGCGCTAGTAACCATAATTCTAGAAGGTGCATTGAATGTTGCTAAATTTTGAAGGGGTGCTTGAAGCAACCCTTTGTTATTTTCAGAGCAAAAAAGAGGAGAACAGAAGACTTTTGGCAGGAGTTTTAGGTGTGGCATGTGTATGTGTGTGTGTGTGTTTGTAAGGAGAGATTAGTGAGGGATTTTGAGAGATATCTGAAAGGAATTGTAGGAACTTTGCGTGGATCAACAGAAGACTTGGTTGGACAGATTTTCATCTTTATTTCAAGGGAAAATGCTAAGTATTGTGTTATTCATTATTTTATATTTAGTTTCAACACTTTTCAAGTGAATTTATTTTGATTTAAACAAAATTTACTATTGTTTTTTCTTCATGCTTACTGAGTAGTTTTCCTTACCATTTCTTCTTGTGATGAGATTTAATCATGTGTGGGATTAGAATGGTTTGAAGATTTCTTTTATTCCAAAAAATTGTGATTATTTTTTCACCGTTTATCTGTTGACTTTGCAAACTGATCATTTGTGATCTTAAAACCCGTTGTGAAACAATTATGAATTAAGAGGGCTATGATTTTACCAACTAGTGAATGTCATACTTAACTTTGGAAAGTGTCGTTTTGCTCGTCTTAGGGGAAGTGCAAATTGACAAGAGGATAAGTTTTTATGGGCATAAAATTGATGCTTATAGAGTGACAATCTAGATTCTTTAATCAAAATGTTCTTGACTTTGAATCTAAGGGTCCCTAATAGATCCTATAGAGAGGGAAAAGTGGGTAATTTGGAAGTGAGAGCCTAGAATCTACTCAACACTACTACACAAGCTGGAACAAACTTTTGATTAGCCGATGTTATTTTCTAACCCTAAGAGAGGGTAAAAAATGTGTATGCTCCTATTTTTCACAATGCAACAACTTTAACCTTTAAACATTTTATTCCTACACTAATTATGATCTCATCGTAAGGGGAAAGAGATTTAATTATTTATGTTTTTTCCAAAATTTATCCAGTCTCATTAGATTTTTTTATTTAATTTAGTTAATTATAATTTTAGTGTAAATTATTGGATTTAGGAAAACCAAACTTCTTAAAAATTCCAAACTAAGACTTGATAGTAGTAGGCTAGAATCAGACTAAGGGATTTCTTACCTTACTTTTGTGTTGGATCGGTACTCAGATTTTTAAGAAAAACCCTATATTACTTGAAATGATCCTTTTTTCCCCTAAACTCCCCAAAATTACATAAGTACCCTTGAAGCCCTAAATTTGGCCAAAATTCCCAAACTTACCCAAAATACCCAAGTTTATTCAAAAATCATTTCAAACCTTTTGAAAACATCCAAATTACCCAAAATCACCAAAAAAATTGCCAAATTACCAAATTGCCCCTCCTTAGCCCAAAATTACAAAAATTCCCAAGACATTCCAAATTTTCCCAATTTCATTTTTCTCAACTATCACATGACTCAATTTGACCAATTGGACCAATTTGATGAAAACCCCCAAATTACCTTTAAAGGCTCAATTTCCCTAAATTCACTTCAAATGTCTATCAATTTGGTCTCAATTTCCTCAAATTCCAATTCTAAACTCAAATTCACCTTCTATATGACCAATCTAGACCAAATCTATGCTCAATTGGCCCGTGCTTTGAGCCCAATTTTGATCTAAGTCAAAACCCCAACTTTTGCCCTATGACTTGGTATAGAAGATGCATAGTACCCCTAGTGTGTAAATTATTTTATAAATTTTATAACAATATGATTTTGCACACTAGATGATAAATTTAAATTGGGTTAAGTTTTTGGCAATCTTTTGTAAATTAAAATATTGCATAATTGCGGGTTAGCTAAAGATTTTTACACCATTGTTGGGGACTTGACTTGAATTAGTGTGTAGCACTAGGTTCGTATCAGCTTACGGTAGGGTTCCTCATAAACCAGTGGCCCGCTATTTTCTACCTTATAAATCTTTTATAGGTATAGTTAGTAACAGAATAATAATGTTGTGTGTATAAATAAACAATTATTTACAGTAAAGTGCCTTAAAAGAGGAAGTGTGGAAAAAAGAAAGTAGTAGTAAGTACCTGACACCTTGGATGATGTTCCAAGAAAGGATTGCAGTTGTATGTTTCATATGTAAGACAATATTGTAATATATGGAAGATCGGAGCTGGGTATAAGAATTTGAACTAGGGGTGTGCTCAGACTCATAATTCTTGAGCGACTTTAGTAGGAAAACATCGATTATCTATGCTTATAAGGTCCAATCTTGGGTAGAAGGAACCAGTAAGACAATTTAAAGTGGGTAACTCTTAGCCTAATCAAGGTGAATGACAAGTGGACCCGTAGAAGATAACACCCTAAATTTTAAATTCTTAATTTATCAGACATATAAATAAAGTGAAACTTTGACTTAGCAATCAAAGATATTAGTGTCATGAGAAAAAAATTTTCTTGTATTTTATATGTATTTTTGTGAATCAGATAAACCATTAATAAGTAAAGTTACTGNCTATTCTTTATCCTATGAGAGTGCATAAAGAACATTGACTAATCCAGAGTTTGGTCCCTAAATCTGTGGTTAGGTTGAGAGGATACTAGATGTCACTCTAGAGCTCTCACTTATCCCTTGCCTGAGGGCTAACAACTGACTTTACTTTCCAAGCAACTGGAACAAATTTTTTATTTTAATCTGTCACCTTAAAATCTCCAACTCTACGCCCATCAAAGTTTATTTCCCTATTTATTTGCACGCAACCACACGGATTACATTCTCACCCATGAAATTGAATGTGACTCTTACATTGTTGTAGAAAGCATATCCCTTTCTAATCATATGTTTCTTAATAAATTTTAACATTTCAATTGGCCAGATTGAAAAGTAAATTATGATCAGAGTTTGAATCATCATAATTTATTGAAATTTAAAACCTTACAACACAAAATTAATTCTTCACAAAATCATATCTCATTGTAGGGAGAAAGATAAAGAAGACTACTCATAACTCATGAGTAGGATACGATAAAACACAAATTTCATATATAAAAATAAATTTACAAAATAATGAAAAAACAAGTACATAAATTATTTCTCATTCCTTCCTAAGCAAATCCCTAGAAGTTCCTTTTAAGCATTTTATCTCTATAGAATCACACACAATTCTTTCTTAGAGGTATAATGAAAAAGAAATCTCTCACATTTCCCCTCCCTTTACAACCTTAGNTAAAACCTAGATTAATTAACCTAGGGTGGTTTCCTTAAAATACTAAATTTTAATGATGAAACTTCTACTCTGTCACTCTAGCGTCTCCTTCTCCTAATAGCGCTCTAATTGGCTTAATTTTAGAATTGCATTGAATCTAGCCTTAGATCAAATTGGTAGGAATAGAGCAAATTGGTAGAAATCTAGCCTGTCACCCTAATAATACTAATTTATAGCTTATCAATGAATATCTTCCTAAAATTGCATTGAATCCTTGGACTATTATTCCTTCACCCATAAATTCAATGTAGATCCTCATACTTGTTAAAGTCATAGCCCTCTTGGGCCATTATGGTTCACAACAAATTTTAACATACTAATTGGTCATATTGAATATGTAAATAGAGCACAAAGTCAGAACCATCACTTTGATATGAAAAACCTATTCTAACATGCATCCTAATATCTTAAGTATTCATCTAGTTCAATTCAAAAGAAAAACACAAGAATTCTCTTTCTTAAAGCAGGTGTCACAAACAGTAGAAAGCTTCATTAAATCAAAGAAAATCCACTAAATAAGTGTTTACAAAAAGTATAAGATAAAGAAGAACACAATACTTAGCTTCTTCCCTCTAAAATAATAATAAAAATCCCTTCAACAAAGTCTCCTCTTGATCCATGCAATGTTAAAACAATCCCTTATAGATATCTCTCAATTCCCCTCTCCAATCTCTCCAAAAAAAGGTACAAATCTACATCTACTACTACTATCTACGACCTCTTGGCCATCCTGGAAAGTTCTAAAGGGGGAATATGTCAAAAAGTCACCTTAATATATTCCCTAATATCGACCAAGAGTCACTTAAGACGCCCTTAAAAATTCATCCCAATAATTTTTATTTAAAAAAAAAAGCTGATTCTATAGCCACAAACTCTCTAGAAGTTTGAAATAACTGCCTAGCACCTAGGAACTAGATCCTGGTGCTTTGGCATTGGGCTCTTCGTTTTTGTGTATAAGGTCTAGCGCCTAGGTGCCAGTTCACTTTTTTCTCCTTTACTCCATTTGACCCCATTTTGCTTTG